>OY856186.1:197639707-197764997 GCA_963693315.1 Diogma glabrata | reverse complement strand
GACATCAATCAACAAAAATAACTTAAGGTATTTACTATAAATATGTATATTAATTTTAATTTAATTATTACTTTTGGAATGTCAAGATAAATTTAGGAAATAGTAAGAGATTCTCAAAGTCAGGGTCCGTGTGGAGATAATCTGTATGGAGGGAGTGACCTCCTTTGCTTAACTATAATAAGATGTGTTTGTGATCTGTATAGATTTAATAGTATACTGAACAGAACCATAGTAGTAAAGGTCCAATGATATACGTGGCATATATCGGGTATATATATCGGGTATATATATATATATATATATATATATATATATATATATATATATATATATATATATATATATATATATATATATATATATATATATATATATATATATATATATATATATATATATATATATATATATGTACATATATATATATATATATATATATATATATATATATATATATATATATATACATATATATATATATATATATATATATATATATATATATATATATATATATATATATATATATATATATAAATATATATATATATATATGTATATATATATATATATATATATATATATATATATATATATATATATATATATATATATATATATATATATATATATATATATATATATATATATATATATATATATATATATAATATATATATATATATATATATATATATATATATATATATATATATATATATATATATATATATATATATATATATATATATATATATATATATATATATATATATATATATATATATATATATATATATATATATATATATATATATATATATATATATATATATATATATATATATATATATATATATATATATATATATATTAGGGTGGCACTTATTTGTATGGGTGAATTTTTTTTTTGTATTTTGGCATGGCGCCGGCCGGAATTTTGTTCCTTTGGGTAATTTAAGGATACTGACAAAGTTTCACCACTCTATTACAATTTTAACACGTAGCGACTTTGATTCTTAAGCACGCTTACATACAAATTTTTTTGTAATTTTCACATAGTCGAGTCTGTATTAAAAACAAAACCGTATAATAGTTTCTAAAGTATCATTTAATGTTTAAAAACAGGAATCTATTTTATAATGTTAACAAAATTATAAAGGCCTTTTCAAATCCTGCAATGTAGCAGATTTCGGATATTTCTTACGGTAGTCTTGAACGGTCTGAAAATGCATGAAATAAAATTAATTCTCATTCTATATATGCTTAAATTATCTTAAATTATTGCTTATTGTTTACCTTTAACAAAAATTGTTTTTGATCTTCATCTTTAGTTATTTTATCGTTGAACTCTTCCATTAATTTTATGCATGGTTCTGCTGGATCGTTGACTACCTTTAAACAACTGACAATTTTTTGCGCTTCTTTGTATTCACTTAAGTTACTCCATGTGCATGGATGTGATTTTTAAAATGTTGTGGAAATATTAAACCTTTTTAAAAAACATCTAGTGACGCAGCGTTGTGCTTTGTCTTTAAATATAGAGTGGTAAAAACAAATGTTCGAATTAATTTTTAATTCTCTAGACTTTGATCTAGAAGTACTCCAACGGATATCACAAGATTTAGAGCGCGACCCATGACCAGCATTTACTATCGAGTGAATTTCACTCAGCATTTGCGTTTTAAAATTATTAAGAATTTCATTAATGTTTCGATTTTTTTTATGTTGAGAAGCACTTTGATGAAACCGGTTTGAGTTAGTTGATTGTGCAGAAGTAGAAGTAGTTCATTGCAAACATTTGTCTCTGTGACAACGTTTCCATAAGATTGTCGGCACGTTCTGCCAACAACGTTAATGGCAAATCGTTTTTGAAAGACGATAAAACAAGTTGGATGCTTTCAGGAAGACGTGCCATCCAAAGTTGTTTGATAATGCCATTGTTCATATCAGCACCGTTAATTCGGAATTCAGCTAGCAACTGTGTAGGTTTTTCATCACCTAATACTAATTTATGCAAAATATTATTAACTTTTGGCTTATCGCTGTCGCCCAAAATTTTAATTACCTTCGTCTTAAAGGTAGTATCGTTTAATTACCTTCGTCTTAAAGGTAGTAGTACCTATCTCTTTAAAGAGCAACGGTGCCAATTTTTTATGCAATCGTGAATCAATTGCACTTAATGCATGTGAATTGTGAATATTTGGTTATTTCCGACCTAACATTCGAACTAAAAAATTTTAGTTCCAACATCCTGAACTAAATAATTGCGTTTTGGTCAAACAAATTTTGCGGAGCTTTAAATTTAACAAAATTAATATTGCTCACTGTAGCTACATCTGTTTCAGTTGTTGGAGGTTGTGAGCTAGGTGGTGGCATCTGCCGCTGTGCCATGAACTGTTGATGGGCAAACTGCTGCAAGCAGTTTCCTTGGATAATATCATAATTCACAGGTGAGGCAGGACGCGAGGGAGAATTGTTTGGGGAAGCCATATTTTTAAAATAAAAAAAAATAAAATAAACCAACCGCAATAATCACAAAACAAAACAAACGATTTTAATAAAACAAAAATTTCAGAACAAATAAGAGATAATGCAGATACTGCTAGAGGCGATAAGAATTGCTGGGATGAATTTTGGTATTCAATAAATTTATCCAATGAAGCTCCCAAATTTTAAATTATACATTTTAAATTATACACTGTTTGCCATTGGCACTTGGCGTAAGTTTTCAAATAAGATAATGTCAATCTCTTGCAGAGGCGTAGCTAGGGGGGGGCGGGGGGGGCGGTCCGCCCCGGGTGTCACCCGTTTTGGGGTGACACCCGATCGTAAAAAACTTAGACAAACCATCACAATGTTTTCAACAATGTTTTCACAATGTTTTCGAAACTTAAACAAACCATCACAATGTTTTCAATGATAAATCACTTCGAAACCGTTTTGGGGTGACACCCGAACGTAAAAAACATAAACAAACCATCACAATGTTTTCAACGATAAATCACTTCGAAACCGTTTTGGGGTGACACCCGAACGTAAACAACTTAAACAAACCATCACAATGTTTTAAATGATAAATCACTTCGAAATCGTTTTGAGGTGACACCCGAACGTAAACAACTTAAACAAACCATCACATGTTTTCAACGATAAATCACTTCGAAACCGTTTTGGGGTGACACCCGAACATAAACAACTTAAACAAACCATCACAATGTTTTCAATGATAAATCACTTCGAAACCGTTTTGGGGTGACACCCGAACGTAAACAACATAAACAAACCATCACAATGTTTTCAACGATAAATCACTTCGAAACCGTTTTGGGGTGACACCCGAACGTAAACAACTTAAACAAACCATCACAATGTTTTCAACGATAAATCACTTCGAAACCGTTTTGGGGTGACACCCGAACGTAAAAAACTTAAACAAACCATCACATGTTTTCAACGATAAATCACTTCGAAACCGTTTTGGGGTGACACCCGAACGTAAAAAACTTAAACAAACCATCACATGTTTTCAACGATAAATCACTTAGAAACCATTTTAACCAGGTTATCCATATAATTTTAATTTATAAATTGTGATAACTTATAAATGTGTCCTATAAATGTGTTATTGGTTCAAAAAGAATCTATTCTACTTTTTAAAATTTTTGAGTTATTACGTGAAATAAAA
Source organism: Diogma glabrata (assembly GCA_963693315.1). Taxonomy (NCBI): domain Eukaryota; kingdom Metazoa; phylum Arthropoda; class Insecta; order Diptera; family Cylindrotomidae; genus Diogma; species Diogma glabrata. The sequence continues at coordinate 197,761,309 of OY856186.1, read as the reverse complement.
TTTTAACAATATTAATCGAATCAACATGTTGAGCATTGAATCCCATCACCACAATTACTTAATAGCTTTGAATATTCCTATAGATACCATATTGACCGTTTTTTACGATATATTATTTAGTATGCAAGCATGATTATTAAATGACCAGGTCTGAAAACACATATGCTGAATAATGTATAGGAAAAGTGGTTTACGTCGATAATGTGACACCCTTTGTCGAAAGGGTGGCACCCTTGAGTTACAATGTCTCTATTCCAAAATTATTTCTAAAATATCCGCTTAACCTTACTAACTAATATATGTTTAACATTTCAAACAAATTAATTGCAAACACCTAAGGAAACTAACAAACAATCAAATTACCGTGTTTGTAAATGATCTCAAAATAATTTTTTTTCTTTTATCTTGAAACTCAAAGAATAAATTGAAATAGATCGTTTTTCAATGGACACAAAAATAATTACTGTGGAATAAAATGGCAGTTATGCAATTACTGCAGTTTTGCAAATTTTTGTAGGTTGATACATACTCATACTGTTTTTTTTCAGTTTTATATATTTATATATTTGAATTAAATGAAAGTTTATCATTTAAAAGTACATTTTGTTGGGTTTTAAATACCTTGGAAATTTCAAACTCATCAAGTGATTCTTTTAAAGATCCTTGGCTACATAAATGTAAAGCCTTCAATTTTTTTTTAAAAGTGGTGTAGCTATTGTTATTAACTATGTAAATGGTTTGCAAAAATAAACTTTAAATTTTGTTTATTTTTCTTCTTAGGCAGGTATTCCTTAAATCAGTCTTTAAAACATTTTCCGGTTTTCCCGATGTAAAATTTTTCACAAAAATTACATTCAATTTTGTAAATTATTGAGCATGATTCTAATTGGATATTTAATTTTGGTTTCAATTCTTTATATAAAATATCTTTAAGGATTTCATACTTATATTTTTTTAAATAGTTCCTTATAATATTAGGCTATGATTTGTATATTCCATTTTATCAAATATTATTTAATATAAGTTGTTACAAGGAAATTTAAATAAATTAATTTTCTTGCGGTGTATTTAGCCGTTAACACAGTGTACTTATTATGAACTATGTACCTATTATGTATCCTACAAATATATTTAGAATTAATTCTTTGCTGATACCTATACTATAATTAAAAATATTTTTTTAGATTTCATTTAGCAAATATCCCAAAAAATAAATATGCCACGAGGAGTTCATAATTTTTAAAAAAAAAGTTGGTTCCAGCAGAGAAAGACCAAATCTATAAATATGTTACAAAACCCGATGATATCCAAGGTTCATCAAAAGAAACTGATTATCACGTTGATGCAACGAATGTTTCAGAGAATATTGGCTCATCTTCGGAAAGTAACAGAAACAATACAGAATTAATAATGATAACCTATGATGACGAATTAGAAAGGAATCATGAAAATGACAGTGATAATGCCGCTAATGCTTCTACTATCGAAGACAGTATTTGCATGGGTGAATCACTTCAGGACTTAAGAGATGTATCACATTGGAATATACTCGTCTTTGGTAATGTTCGCATTGAAATCATAAAAAAAAGAAAGTGAACATTTTAAAATAGAGAAGGGTCGTTTGTTACTGTATCTAGACACGGGTTAGACATAAAAGGTGATGTTCGCCATCTTTCTAAAGAATGGTTTTATAAAATGATGAATAATGGTGAAAAAAGTCTACGGCCATGGATTGTTTATTCTCCTGTAAATAATAACTTGCGTCCTGTATTGCTTCTGTTGTCGTGTATTTGCTGTCACCAATAATAATAATACAAAATCAACATTTACTACTGGATATCAGAAGCGGTGGAAACTAAATTCCAAAGTGGCCGAGCATGAAACTTCAAATGAACATCTGGAGAATTTTGAAAAGTGGAAAACTTTGGAAATGAGGTTAAAAATTCATAAAACGATACGAGACGCAGCCTTGCAATTAATATAACAATAAAAACAGAAGTGGAAACATCTTTTATCAAGATTATTGGATAAAACTTTGTTTTTATCTAAACAAAACCCAGCATTTCATGGACATGATGAAGGACAAAGTTCTTCAAATAAAGGCAATTTCTTAGAACTAACCAAACTATTGTCAAAGTATGATGTAGTGTTAAAAGAACACATTTGAATTTGGAGCATGGTAAATCACCAAAAGTATCATATTTGTCACCAGATATACAAAATGAGTTCATAAATGTTTTAGCGATCCACGTAAAGTTTAAGCTAGTCATCGAAATTAAATCGGTTAAATATTTTGGAATTATGTTTGATAGCACACCTGACATTTCACATATTGATCAAATGTCAGAAGTGATTCGTTATGTGAAAATTGATGTAGTAAAGTGGAAATCAAGGAAGTATTCCTTGGATTTTTTCCTTTACGTGGAAAAAAGCCGCTGATTTAAGCGATGAAATTCTTACACTGAAAAAAAAAATTGAAGTAATGATAACCTCATCTCGAATATGGCAGTTTATTATTCATGCAAAGAAAAGATATTTACAAACAATTTCACCGTGATTGGGACAACTACTCAGTACTCAGTAACATTTTCCTGATAACAGAAGGAGGTGTAATTAAAATATAAAGTGCTATTCAATATAACAGTTGTTGAATAAAGTTAATAACTATTTCCATGAAAACATATTTCTTTGGCCTTATATCATGAATTTTTCATTTTAAAATTTAAGTATTTGAGATTAATTGAACTATATTTTATTTTCACATAAATATTTCATCTGATTGTCTCAACTACATCGGCTTATCATTGTACGGTTGTTGAATCAATCTCGTATTTCAATTCGCCATATCTGCCCGCACGGTGAGGTTGAGACAACTGCATTTCGATTGGAAATAGGACATGTTTTTTTCCGTGTAAAAATCTTGAAAATGATGGTATAGATGTTATGAATTGTTGCTCCCAAAGGTTATGATAATGCAGCTGTTATGAGTAGTATACATGGAGAAGTGCAAGCTATTATTAAAGCAAAAAATAACAAAGCAATTTTTGTGGGCTGCAATGATCATTCAATTAATTTATACGGCCAACACTCGTCAGTGGAAGCCATTTTTAGACGTTTTTCTGCTTCGACTAGCCGCTGGGAAGTACTTGCTAAACACAACAAAGCAACTGTTAAAATACTCTTAACAGCGCATTGGAGTGCTCATTATGCTGCAGTAAAAGTATTGGCCGAAAACTTTGATGGGATTGTGGCTGAAATTGAGAAGTTAAGTGATCAACAAGAAAATGTAGACACTAGAGGCGCTGCACAGAACCTTATCACTGCAACATGTGATTTTTCGTTTCTTTGCCATCTTTTGTTTTGGAATGATATTCTAAGAGAAATAATATCTGTGCTCAGATTGGATTGCAAAGCACGGGCTTGAATATTGATCAATTAGAATGGGATTTTTTAGAATTTCTTCCGAATCTTACGGTCGCACTAAAGTTATTTATGACTATTTGCGTATTAGTGGCTTCGTGTGAGAGGAGTTTCAGCAAATTAAAATTAGTTAAAAATTACTTGCGGGCTTATAATAATAATGCTCATTTGTATTAATTAAAAAAATTATAAATTACGTTTATCGGCTTTTTATTATTATTGACAGTTTTTATTTTTGGGGTGACACCACAATATCCGCCCCGGGTGCCACCCATGCTAGCTACGCCACTGATCTCTTGTAATTTTACGCAAATAACTTATTTAATAAGTTTAATAGAAATAATAAAGAAAACAAATTTATAATTTTACTGTTACTCTATATATATTTCAGCTTGTTAGACCTTCTTCTGGAGTAATCTGGATTACTCCAGAAGATGGCCTAACAAGCTGATATATATATATAGAGTAACAGTAAAATTATAAAAAACTTTTGTTTGCTTTAATTTTTTTATTAAACTTATTAAATAAGTTATTTGCGTAAAGTAACAAGAGATTGACATTATGTTATATGAATAGTGTCTTTCGATTTAACATTGCGTCACACCTATTGACAGACACTTTTAAATTATATAGGGACGGACAGGTTGCACGGGACTCAACTTGTTCTAGCACGTATACTACAAAGGGCCATAGTCCATGTCACAGTGACGGACCCTTTACTTATTTTGTTCGAGTTTTCCAATTTTTAAGTTGATAAGAAATATTTTTTATGAAATTTCTCAACTTTGAGCTTAAGTCGCCACGTGATAAAATTGTTCAATTGAGCCCGAACTTCAGATTCTAGTTACACATGTATAAAGAACAAAATTATACACATGTATAAAGAACTATGAACTGAAATTCTCTAGATGTTGAAAATGTACATAAAATTTATTGATAAGTTTCTTCAATGTAATCAATGTATTTTTTAAAAAAGCCAATAACTTTTTAAAAAATATGTTAGTTTTTCATAAATTGACGCTTTTGATTTAAATGATGTGTGACTATAAACGTAACGTGACTAACGTAACACAAAAGAATTCATGTTTTTAGAATGCTTACCTCATTTATTTGGAAAGCAAAGCAGTCCAATTTAGACACTCCAAGCTTGAGCTTTCAGAAAATAAAAAGTCTAAAACAATTCGGTTTATTATATTTGTGCTATGCTATATTCTTTTTAGATATATTTTAATTCGTATATTAAGCCTTTTTCACAACCATAGCGCTTAATTGCATTCTAAACAAAATAACAATATTGGAATTTTCACACTTGTTGCCATATCTTATAGTAAAATATATGAAAAAAAAATTATAGGTCACAGTTACAGTTTTATGAAGAAAAAGTTGACTTTAAAATGGAATGACCCTATATATATATATATATATATATATATATATATATATATATATATATATATATATATATATATATATATATATATATATATATATATATATACATATATATATATATATATATATATATATATATATATATATATATATATATATATATATATATATATATCTGTAGGTGGGAGGTAAACTACACCAAGTCCAATTTTTTCTAAATACGTTTTTTTATACTGTTAGAATCAGGATTTCGTTCTCTACCGAGAGGTTAAAAGCACTGAGTCCTAACTAGTGTAGTTTTCGAGATAACACAATTTTAAATAGCCCAAGTCCATAGTAAATAGTCCATTTTCAAACAGTTTTTTGGCTTTCCTGTAAAATTTTAAAAATGTGACTTGGTGTAGTTTACCTCCCACCTACAGATATATATATATATATATATATATATATATATATATATATATATATATATATATATATATATATATATATATATATATATATATATATATATATATGTATATATATATATATTTATATATATATATATATATATATATATATATATATATATATATATATATATATATATATATATATATATATATATATAATATATATATATATATATATATATATATATATATATATATATATATATATATATATATATATATATATATATATATATATATATATATATATATATATATATTAGGGTGGGGCGATTTGTATGGAAGGGAAAAAATCTTCATGGGCCCCTCGCGATTCTGATTCCTGGAGTTGTTCTGAGCAAAAAAATCCACTAGACCATATGGCTACGGTGAAAATCGAGCTTGCGAATTTTTGTTTGAAGTTTTTTTGTCGCAATTTACATTTTGTGAAAACTTGCAAATTTTCTTAGGCTCATATCTCGTAAACCATTTAGAATTTTTGTATAAATAAAATTAGTAAATTGTAGCTCTTGACCTCAGCTACAAATTTGAATAAACAAACCGAAAAAAATCACATCTTCATGACCAAAAACATGAAAATGCCAAAAAGTTGCCATTTTTTACACTGTTTTTACCGTTTTGAGGCCATAGCAGCCGAACCGCAGAAAATTAAAACTAATAATCTGCTAAAAATTGTAGCCAATTAAATATTTAACAATTTTCTATGATATACTAACCACATCTGAACATTTCTTCATGCAGTTTTTGTCCTGCAAAAGTAAAAAATTTATCGCGAAAATACTGAAAAATTACCATTTTTAGTTGTTTATAATTTAAACTCATCAAAAATGTTCTGTTTGTTATTTTACTTCGGTCTGAAAGACCTAAGTATTACATTCATGAGCTAAAAGTAAAATTTTACTACCACTTTTTTTGGCGTTTCTCGATGTTTTAGGACCTACTGATTCTAAAAAAGCAAAAAAAAAATGTATGTCTGTCTGCCGGCCGGCCGTCACAACCTACGAAATCTAGAAAACCGCTGAACCGATTTCAAAATTTTTTTTTCTAAAAATAGGTTTACTCAATGGGAAGAGCCGAAAGGACGATGTGTTCGATAACTGTACCGGAAGTGTGTCGAAAAAATCGTCAAGTGTGTCAAAACAAGGAAATTTGCATATTTTTTGCTTAAAACGTTCATTTTAAGTGATTGGATTGGTATGTGAAACCAAAATCTAGATTATTGCATTATAAGTTTGTCAAAAAAATGTTGTCAAGTGTGTCAAAAGAAAGATTTTTATTTATTTTTTTGGAACAAAATAAAATTAATAATTTGTATGACATGAAAATTTATTATTATTATAGAGAACTATGGCATTATAAGTTTGTCAAAAAAATGTTGTCAGTGTGTACAAAGAAACATTTTCATTCAATTTTTTAGCCAATTTTTTGGAAAAAAAAATGTAGCTGTTTTTATGACGTAAATGTAATTGAAAATGAAATTGGATATGGAAATTTTTGAATTTGTTATAGTTTTGAAATATTTTTGGAATTTTGAAAAAGTTTGTATTTTTGATTTTGTAATAATTTTTGCAAAATTTTTTAGAATTTGGCAAAAGTTTTAATTTTTGATTTTGTTATAATTTTTGCAATATTTTTTGAATTTTGAAAAAAAAATAGAATTTTTGAATTTGTGAATTTTATATATTTTTGTGAATTTTATATATATTTTTATATATATATATATATATATATATATATATATATATATATATATATATATATATATATATATATATATATATATATATATATATATATATATATATATATATATATATATATTTTTAGAATTTTGAAAAAAGTTTCAATTTTTGATTTTGTAAGAATTTTTGGAATATTTTTTGAATTTTGAAAAAAAATGGAATTTTTGAATTTTATATATATATTTTCAGAATTTTGAAAAAAGTCAATTTTTGATTCTGTAAGAATTTTTGGAATATTTATAGAATTTTAAATTTTTGATCTTATTGTAATTTTTGGAATTTTGAAAAAAGTTACAATTTTTTTGATATTGTTTTAATTTTTGCAATATTTTTAGAATTTTGGAAAAAGTTTGAATTTTTGAATTTGCAAGAAGATATTATTAGAATTTAGAAAAAGTTCCAATATTTGATTTTATTACAATTTTTGAAATAATTTTGGGATTTTGAAAAAAGTTTGTGTTATTGATTTTGTTATAATTTTTGCAATATTATTTGAATTTTGAAAAAAGTTTTAATCTTTGATTTTGTAATATTTTTTGGAATATTTTTAGAGTTTTGAAAAAAGTTTGATTTTATTTAATTTTTACAATATTTTTGGAATTTTGAAAATATGAATTTGTGATTTTGTAATATTTTCTCGAAACACTAATTATAAAATTTATTATATTTATTATAAAATTTATAACATTTATTATAATTATAATGTATAATATTTAATATAAAAGTAAAAAAAAGTGCAAAAACAATATATTTTAATCAAATTCTATGTTAGTTGACGGTTATGCAGTTGATGTTCGCTTCAGGGACTTCCATTGAAGTTGACAGTTATGATGTTCGCTTCAGGGACCCCTAATATGAGAGTCTGAAAACATAGCCTCAAATACAGTTTTTACCCAGAAATGGTGTCAACATAGCCTCAAATACAGTTTTTACCCAGAAATGGTGTCAAAAAATTTAACAAATGTCTGTTTTGTTTTAGGATTTATTCAGAATCTAGATTTTTTTGGCATTTTCGTGTTTTTTGTCATGAAGATGTGATTTTTTCGGTTTGTTTATTTAGCAAATTTGTAGCTGAGGTCAAGAACTACAATTTACTAACTTTATTCATAGTAAAATTCCAAATGGTTTACGAGATATGAGCCTAAGAACATTTGCAAGTTTTCACTAAACATAAATTGCGACAAAAAAACTTCAAACAAAAATTCGCAAGCTCGATTTTCACCGTAGACATATGGTCTAGTGGACTTTTTTGCTCAGAACAACTCCAGGAATCAGAATCGCGAGGGGCCCATGAAGATTTTTAAATCGCCCCACTCTAATATATATATATATATATATATATATATATATATATATATATATATATATATATATATATATATATATATATATATATATATATATATATATATATATATATATATATATATATATATATATATATATATATATATATATAAATATGTATATATATATATATATATATATATACATATATATATATATATATATATATATATATATATATATATATATATATATATATATATATATATATATATATATATATATATATATATATATATATATACGATATGAGATATAACGAAAACGACCGGCACTCTCACGGTCGCATTTGTTGAGGTAGATCAAAAAAATTTTCTGTACATGTGTGTTCTATTAATATCTCGGACGAATTCGTGAACCAGTAAAATCCGACACGTGGTTAAGGAACTAGAGCCTTTTTTCTAAAAAAAATTGATTTTTTAAAACCGTTATAATGGCCGTTTGGATACTAATATTTTAAAAAAATTAACAAATTAAAAACTTTTGGAATCTTTTTCATCAATTTGTTTTAAAAATAGACCTCTGCAGTTAGAGGTTCCTGAGTGAGTGGCTCCAACAAAAAAGTTTGCAAAAAAAAATTTCTTTTTAACAACTGGCACTCTCATGGTCGCATATGTAAGACCAGATCAAAAAACCCTTTCTTAAAACGTGCGTTTTATTAATATCTTGAACAAGTTCGTAAATCAGTCAAATCCGACCTAGGGTTAAGAAACTAGAGGCTTTATACTAGAAAAAACTCTGTTTTTTAAATCCGTTATAACGGCCGTTTGGATTCTAATATTTTTAAGAACTTCATAAATTTAGAATCTTTGAAACTTTTTTAATCAGTTTCTTTCAAAAAAAGACCTCTGCAGTTGGAGGTTTCTGAGTGAGCGGCTTCAACAAAAAAGCTTGTAAAACACAAAATGCTTTTGAATCAACCGGCACTCTCACGGTCGCATTTGTAGAGCCAGATCAAAAAACCTTACGTAAACATGTGTGTTTTAATAATATCTTGGACAAGTTCGTAAATCAGAAAAATCTGTTACATGGTTAAATAACTAGAGGCTTTATACTAGAAAAAAAATTCGTTTTTTTAATCCGTTATAACGGCCGTTTGGATACTAATATTTTTTAAAACTTCATAAATTTAAAACCTGTGGAAACATTTTAATCCGCTTCTTATAAATATAAACCTCTGCAGTTATAGGTTTTTGACTTGTTGGCTTCAACAAAAAAGTTTGCAACAATCCATGCAGTAATTGGACGACATATGATATAGCGTAGGCTTATGTCATAAATTATCACACACATATTCTGTGGTATTTGATTTGATATTTGTATGTTGCAAAATTGGATAGATATAGTTTTGTTTATATGTAGCTAATTTTCTTTTTAAAATTTTTTCGATATATGTTTGAAATTAGTTTGTGTTGTTTAAACTAATCTGATACATCAGATTCTACTGGCACACAAAACTGTCTGATCTCGAAATCTACCTACTTCTAGCGGATATACGTGCCGCTTGGACTTTTTTTTCTTTTAAACCATGTATTCATTATAAAATTAAAACAAAATTATTACTTGTATAACCGTGACCCAGTTCACATTAAAATCCTTTCTTTAATTGAAATTAAATATTAAAAATAAAATTAAAATAAAGTTGGTGTTATATATTTTTAAATTAAATTAATTGAGTTTCAATTATTATCCTTTTGTGAAACCGGAGTGAATAAAGTGAACAACCATCAACATTACAGTCCACACCAAACAACAGCATCATAGTTTTGTAAATAATGACTTATGAACCCATTTTCAAACTTTAATAATTTATATAGAGCAATTCCACGTCACCGCAACAACATTTGTTCTATCATGATTTTGATGATTTGATTTCGATGAAATTTCATAAACAGATAGAAAATAACAAAATATGAAAATCCCATTTCTTTCGGAAAGTGAAATTTCGCCCTGGGGATGACACAAGGTGGCGGCAAAGTTTTACGGGTTGGCGAAACTTTAGTATCTTTGGCTACCGATTGCTAACGATTGACTAAACCGATTTAAGTCATTTATAGCTCATCAAAAAGGTAATTGATAGACCTTATTAAAAATTATTTAACATTTTGTAGTAATTTTTCAAAACTGTCTTAAACTTAAATAATATTTTCAAAGATGGCGCTGTTGAGGGTACCCTCTTTTTTATCACATTTTTTTTCCAGAAAAAAAATGATTAAATAATTCTCAACCTAAATCGAAAGTTTCCCAATGGCATAATATCTCGTTTTGAAAATAAAATTTTTACAAAATTTAAATTATCGTTTTTCAAATTTTTTTTTTAAACAATGGTCTATTTAACTAAAACCACCTGAATTATTGTTTTATAGAAATTTATTATATACAAGTTAAGTATTTGAGGTTGTGGATGCTTTTTTACATAATATACCTTTTCTCCCATTTCTACCGGTCGGAAATTAATTTTAAATGCATGAACTAATCGAGTACCGTAATTAAATTACCTATTAATGATAATATCTGTCATAAAATGAGAGCACAGTAATGAAAAGAACAGTTTTTAGTAAATATCATTGTATAAAACTATTTGGTATCGGCAAGTGTTCAAAAACTTTACGAAAACTTACACCTGAAATTCAGAATAAATTACATTCGATAAATTATGTGTTCGATATTCATATGCGAATGGGAATTTGTTCGTCTTGTAGAATTAGACTCCAAATGATCAGTTCCACTGGAGGTATTGAAGCTGAAAATACAAGTGATGCAGAGTGCTTAGAATTAGAATTAGACTCCAAACTCCTTGTAGAATTAGACTCCAAATGATCAGTTCCACTGGAGGTATTGAAGCTGAAAATACAGGTGATGCAGAGTGCTTAGTGCTTGGCTATTTTTCGGAAAATCACTCTTTTTTCATTCAAGATTCTGTGCAGAGTTATCATTGGAATAATTGACAAGCTACGATGCACCCGTTTTTAATATATTATAATTCACCTACTAGTCAAGGTATCGATCACTTAAGTTTTGTCATTATCTCTGATATAACTGATGATAGTGTAGAACTAATGATAGTGTGGCAATGTATCTATTTATATAAAAAATAATTGATTTTATAAAAGATGAAAATACGGAGGGGCTGAAATCTCACAGCTCTGAGATATCAAGACTTCGGTCTGGGTTAAGGATTTTGATATAGTTTTCGGCAAAAAACTTTTATGAGGACATGGTTTTTAGTTATCAGCAGCGATGTATATCAAACACAACTTTTTGTTAAAGTACATGTATTTTTTATCTCTGTTTAGATATGTATTACATATCAAAAATTCAAAATTTTTCATAATATCAAAAATATTCCAAAAATTTTTACAAAATTAAAAATACAAACTTTTTCAAAATTCCAAAAATATTTGAAAAACTATAACAAATTTAAAAATGTCCATGTCCAATTTCATTTTCAATTACATTTTCAGCAAACAATTCGAAAACCTTCTATTTAGCGATTCGAGAAAATATTACAAAATTACAAATTCATATTTCTTTCAAAATTCCAAAAATATTGTAAAAATTATAATAAAATCACAAAAAAAAATCATATAATAAAATCAACTTTTATCAAAATTCTAAAAATATTCCAAAAATTGTTACAAAATCAAAAATTGAAACTTTTTCAAAATTCCAAAAATTATAATAAAATCCAAAATTTAAAATTTTTCAAAATTCCAAAAATATTCCAAAAGTTATTACAAAATCAAAAATTAAAACTTTTTCCAAAATTCTAAAAATATTGCAAAAATTATTACAAAATCAAAAATACAAATTTTTTTCAAAATTCCAAAAATATTTCAAAAACTATAACAAATTCTAAAATTTCCATGTCCAATTTCATTTTAAATTACATTTACGTCATAAAAACAGCTACATTTTTTTTTCAAAAAAATTGGTTAAAAAAATAAATGAAATCATTTTTTGACACGCTTGACATTATTTTTTTGACAAACTTATAATGCCACAATTCTCTATAATAATAATAAATTTTCATGTCATAAAAATTATTAATTTTATTTTTTTCCTAAAAATCTGGGTAAAAAAATAAATAAAAATCTTTCTTTTGAGACACTTGACAACTTTTTTTTGACAAACTTATGAAGCCATAGTTCTCAATAATAATAAAATAAAATTTCATTTCAAACAAAATTTTAATTCAATTTTTTTCCAAAAAATTGGGTAAAAAAATAAATAAAAATCTTTCTTTTGACACACTTGACAACCTTTTTTTGACAAACTTACAATGCAATAATATGGTTTTTGATCTCACATACCAATCTCGGCTATCAAAATTTTTTTCAAATTCAATGTTCCTACTCGTAATCACTTAAAATGAACGTTTTTGAAGCAAAAAATATGCATATTCCCTTGTTTTGACAGACTTGACGATTTTTTTGACACACTTCCGGTACAGTTATCGAACACATCGTCCTTTCGGCTCTTCCCATTGAGTAAACCTATTTTTAGAAAAAAAAATTCCATTCCGTACAGCCGTTTTCTAGATTTCGTCGGTTGTGACGGACTGCCGGCCGGCCGGCAGACAGACATACATTTTTTTTGTTGCTTTTTTAGAATCCGGGGTCCTAAAACGTCGAGAAATGCCAAAAATGTGGGAGTAAGAATTTCACTTTGAGATCATGAATGTAATACTTAGTTCTTTCAGACCGAAGTAATAGAACATCCTATTGAAAAAATAGTCTATATGACTGATGGTGCGGGATGTGAGTAAACCACAAAACAGATTTTAATATAGACGCTGTGTGGCACTTATACGCTACCAGTGATGGAAAAGGACCGTGTAATGGAAAAGGAGGTTCTTTGAACCGAGGTGCTCATCGATATAGTTTGTCTAACAAGGATATTTTTCAAACCCTATGGATCTTTATGAATGGGCAACAAAATGGCAATCAATAATGAATTTTGCATATATACCAGTAAAAATTTTATACAGCAATGAAGTTACGGCTAGAAGCAAGACGCAGAGAGACTCCAACACCCTGTGTCATCCCCAGCGCGAAATTTCATTTTTCGAAATAAATAGTATTATTTTTTGTCATTGGCTATCTGTGTATAAAGTTTCTTCGAAATCAGAGGGGGTCGAGAACATCGATGTTCGGTGACGTGGAATTGCTCTATTATTATATAGATAGATAAACCTCGTGGGTAATAGAATAGAAATAAAATATTTTTGAAACGTTAAAAATGTGACCGCCTAACATTTTGTGTCTGAGCTTGCTCACGAAATAATTAGGAAATATGCACCTGACATTGTATTGTTGTAAAATTAGTTAAAAAGAACTTGCATACAAAACAGAGGCGTACAGGTCCAAGGGTAGTGGTAGTATTACCGCGGTGTGTAATATGTGTAATAGCATCTTAACATCGTTAACATCGTCATTATTCGTTTATCATTAAGGCATTTCGAATACATCCTAATATTTTATATCAAAAGAAAAAACATTTTTTCTGATTTCAACTTTATTTGAGCGCTAAATATAATAACCATACATGCAGATATTTTATTGTAGGGTATCATGATCGGCACATTACGGTATAGTGCTTAGAACGAATTTAATTTAACATACCAAACATTTTTAGGAACGCTTTGAGATCTTGATTTCGAAAATTTACAACAATGTTTTTATGTCCATATACACACATACACCAAAACCTAAACACATAGCTTTTTAAAAATCTATGATCTCTAAAACCTTTTAACGCAGCATCAGAGTAAAATTTACATTTGATAATATTTATGTATATAAAATCTGCTTTCCATAAGAGAAAGTGAAAAACCGGAAGCTGGTGTGCAAAAATATTGGAAACAGTATTAAAACCTTACATAACAAGTTTCAATAAGATTATTATTTAGTAAACCTTTTTTATAGGCAGCACTGTCTATACCTATCTCAGACCAAAATTAAGTTATAGACAACAAGCAACTAAATTCGAAATTCTTCGTTTTGTTAACATTTTTACTATTAAATTTTTTTTCAAAATCTTTAAATAATTTATTTCAAAAGGAAATTCAATTTTCTATAAAAGATTTTCTAGCGAGTCGAAATATTGCTTAGTTTTCGTCGCTGAGTCCACTATATATAGGAATGTAACTGATAGAACGTTTGCATAAAAACCAATAAAATTATATAACAATAACTCACTGAAGAGTTTGGATTTCAATTTTCGGTCCGATTGGATTTTAATTTTTACTGACAATTAAAAGCTAAAGTTCCTATTTCAGCGGTGATAGCCGATACGGAAAAGGTTTCACGCCGTTTTACAATACCGTTTGCCTCTAGAAATCGGGAGTGAGCCAATAATACCTATATGTACCTCCAAAAATCTCGGAGAAGTTTGTGATAGCTTGAACTATTTCTCTATTTCTGGGCATTCATAGCAGTAAAAAGCATTAACACGTTGAACGCAAGGTTTGGTTCAAGTTGAACCGATGTAATGGAATTATGAGATCCATCGCACAGAAAAAATCCCATAAACAGTTTCAGCATTGTAGGATCGAAAGTTTTAGAAGCAAACCATAAAACCGCTGGGGTGCACAACTCGGAGGTCATTAGAGCCTAGAAATTAAAGTTTTTGCAATGCCGTGCTCACCAATAGAAATTTGATGATATCGAACGAGCTTAATTGTTAAAAAAATTTGCATCCATGTATGTGACAGTGAAAAAATCCTGCATAAGTATTTATGAAATTCCTCAGGAGTAGGGAACTTAGGGAGATCGGTAGCAATCGATAAGGCACCATTCACGGTTGTTCTTATAACAAGATAGACACGAGATGGCGATGACGGTAAATGCCTGCAACTTTATGTCGAGGTAGTCTTTGCTATGGTCGGTTTGTCTAGCTGTGGTTTGTCCAATTTTTCAAACAGTGTTAAAATACCATAGGTTTATCGCGTTTGTACTAGCAACATTAAGACCACATTACAACTAGAACTATTGTTTTCACGGAGCACCTTCGGTTTAATGCACTTATACTTGACAATATGCATATATACTAGATAATGTTTGCAAAATAAAAAATATGATGTGGTCTGTAAGAACAACCATCTAAAAAATGACACATCAACCATTATGTAACTATTAGGTTTTGTCAACTTTTAAGTTTGAAAAAAAAAAGAAAGAAATGTATCCATCGATCCTGTACATGATTTGACGGAACCTGTGGAGGATGGTTTCAATCGACAAAGTTTAAAAACAAAAACTCCAGCCAACATCCTAGAAAGCATGTCATTGACGAAATTAATGATCTCGTAATATAAAGCTTGTCCAGCTCGAAGGACCAATAAATGTCAACACATACCACTTTAGTAAGAACTTAAAAAATATGTTACCGTTGAAAATTATTTCGAAAATCTTAATGCTGATGATAAACGATATCCTGTTAACCAAAATTGCTTTGAATCTTATCAATGACATATTAATTATTATTGGAATAATGTAGGCACAAACTTACTAATTTAGTACTAAAAAAATTTGTGCAAATATAATTTCTTAAAAATCTTACTACTACTTGTCATCTAAGAGAGCCACTCGGGGTTATAAAAATGTAAAAAATTTGTTTTCGCTTAGTATATTTTATTAAATTTATACATATTTATAGTTCGATTTATTAAAAAATAATGATATAATTCGATGACAAGTCTTTTCGATAAGATTAATTTTCTAATGAAGATAAACAGGGCTTCCATGTGAGTATACAGCAGGACCATGTGATAAAACAGTTGGTCCATGTGAATAGACAGCTGGTCCATGTGAATAAACAGCTGGAGCATGTGAATATACTGTTGGAGCGTGTGAGTATACAGTTGGTGCATGTGCAACATATGCTGCTGGATGTGCATGGGCAAGAACTGGAGAATGTGCAACATATGCTGTTGGAGCGGCATGAGCAATGACTGGAGCATGAGAAACTGTTTTAACTAAAGTTGGTGCAGCAACTGTTTTTACAACATGAACATCATTTGATTTTGAAACAACTGCGTTGAATCCATTAACTGGATCAGCTGTATAATCAACGGTACGACGAGAACCATCTGGTTCTACAAGTGAATATTGTCCTTGCACTACATCACCGTCACGAGTTTCATGTTGATTTTTGTCATCGCCAGTAATTCCATCTTTTACATCATATGAAAAACTGTATTGTGGATGTGGATCATACTCTTCGGTCTGTTGTTAACAAGAAACAAAACCAAAATTAAATATTTTATACACAAATGTTAATAAAAATGAGCCTACCTTCACCACAGCAGCTGGTGCAAGAACCGCTGAATTTACCCCAACAGCGATGACAACAAGTAAGAAGCAAGCTACCTATAAATATCAAAATAAAATCAGAGAATTATTATTCTGATAAGTATCACCCTCGTCAATTATATTTTTACAACATTTTTTTATGAAAATGAAAAGTAATTGAATAATTAATCATCTTTTGTCAAATGAGTTTAAAAAGCTGATCAATTTCACTTTTAGTTACCTTTGAGAACATTTTAATATTTTTTTGTTTATGTCAACACTTTTGATATAGTTAAATGAAATTAATGTTTTCAACTAAGCTGGTGATTTGCTTTTGATACATTTTCCAATTCGTCCACTTGCTTATATATGCAAGTAACCAAAATAATCATATTAAGGGAATATTTAATAGTGATACAATAAAATGTTATAAGATCAAATCACAACACAAGTACATTTACACAAAAAAAATATATGAATGAAATGTCAAGACCACACCTCTTATTTTTTCCTTCTTGAAATTGAAATCTTACTTACAAGAAAACAGAAAAAAAATTATTAATAAAACCGAAAAAAAAAATTAAATCATAACATGTTTGGTTTCTTGTACATATATGAGACAGAAATTATTTTTGCGAAATTTTAAAAAGATCAATTTTTGTGACAATTTATAATAATCAATTATTGTTTTGTTACTGTTGAAGTGACAATCGGCAACAAAAAAAAAAAACAATAACAAAAACAAATAAATATTAAAATTTCTAATTTTGCGTTTGTATTGTGGGAGTCGATGTTAAGATTACATAAAGTTCAAAAGAAATGATGAATTGAATATGAGTAGCAGTTAAAAGCTTTTGATGTATTCCGATTCTTTTATAATTGATTTTATGTGTTAGATTTTTTAAACGATTCTTCTAATGAAATGAAAGTCCGCTTGAGTTGAATCTAGAGGTACGACACGTTTGTTAGGGAGAAGTTTTTCCCAAAATATCAACATACGCAATATCGATTATCGACTTATGATTTACTGACATGCATCGGCTTTCTTTTAACTTGAATGATCAGAAGGCAGAGTAGTTTACTGCAAAGTAGATATCCGAAATCGATCCGAAAATGTATGTTTCGAGTTGTAATAGAATCACTCTACGAGAGGCAAAATTTGATCCTGTTCAGACAAAATCGTCATAGTTACTCGTGCAACCAAGCATTCATCTAAAATGTGAACATCATATGAGTCTCTCCGTAAAACTCCTTGGTCAGATTGTTAGTTTTTAAGTTCTTACGATTATGCAGGAAACCAGAAAAACGCACTTCCATTCTTAAATTCTCAAACTTGTAAAGATGTGTTGTCCTACATTTGAATAAGCTTAAATCTCGCAACGTATAATAGGTACACCAAAGTAGTCCACTTCTTTAAGAAGTTATAGAAAATTGACCTAGTCTAAAACTGAAGACATAGTATCTCGAGACTGGAACGCTTAGTAGGTTGTCTTTTGTGTAGTCCATTGCTGACCATGTATTTCATTTATCAGTCATTTGTATTACGCTAGGTTGTAATTTAAAATCCACACAATTGATTGGTTTAGATTTCGCTTACAGATATCAGATGCTCGAAATCGATTTACTATTCAACTTAAGCACTGTTTGTTTTTATTTATTTTGCTTTTAGGAAAGAACAAACAACAGTGAAGTTTTAACTAACTTTTATCCGCCAAAATTGATTTTCGATATTTGGTTCGTTTTTCAAACTAATTAATTAATTAATTATTTAATCGTTAAGCGTGATTTACATCGATCAATGTTTAGACGGTTTTCGTCACGAGTGATTAATCGTTTGATCGTTTATGTTAGAAGAGATTAATTATTTATATATAAATATATTTAAAACCTCTACAGATCCGTTTGAATATCCAAGTCTCTTTAAAACAAGAAAATAGACGGGACTCAACTGAAGAGAATTAATCTAGATCTGGCAGCATCGTTTAAGAAGAAATTTGTGAGTGAATAAACTGAAGAGACTTACAATAATCATGCGAATTTTTGAAATTTAATTTTTTAAACGCTTTTCTTTACTTCACACTATTAGATCAAATCTTGTAACGTTAATTTGTCTGCCTTATGTTCAATGAAAATGAATGAAACTTTGCAGGCGTATACGTATATCCGAAGACAATACACGAATATCATATTAACTAACAATTTTCATTGTTTATTCGTTGTTTAAATAAAAAAATCGATTTTCATCGGAAATATTCAAATTCTCTCGATTTAATTAACGTAGCGACTTGAAATTTGCACAAAATAAAGATCTATAGATAAACTATACAGAATTATGCATTTTATGTTCATAAATTAGGTATTTTCTCGATAAATAAATAATTAATTTCAAAAAATTTCACCGATTTCGGCCAGCATTTGTATGTTATCAAATTTAAACAAATATCAACGAATAAACATATAACATCAACAAAAAATATCAAATAAATTAACAAATGTTAAATTCTGTGCTGGAAAATGTGTTGAATTCTTATAAGAACGTGACAAAATAGAATTTCTGACTGTTCAAGGCGTGGATGACTAAAAATTAAAAAACAAAAAAAAATCTTCAAAAAAACTTGATAAAAAAATTACTATAAAGCAAAAAGAAAAGCAAAATGGTTCAAGAGATCAAGTCAAAAACTGAGAAAGGCATAAAGTTAAGCATGACAGTAGATGAATATACTACAGTTCGACGCTGAAGATATTTTGGAATTAATTTACATGATGGCGAAGATAAGAATACCTACAAGATAGGTTTAGTTCGCATTTTTGGATTATGCAATGCAGAAACAATGGTGTCAAAAGTTAAAGTTCATTTGAAAGAATTTGTTATAAATTATGTACAGGACACAGTTGGTTATACGCAAGATGGTGAAGCATTTAATTACAAGAAAATGAAAATGAAAATTATGAAGGTGATTGACCAGTATTGCCTCAATCATGCTATTCATTTGGGTGTCTGCGATTCATTGTATAAAAATAATAGTGTTTTGCAATCAGTGGTTGAAGTGGATTCCAATGATTCAGATGAAAGTGACAATTTTGATGATGCTTTTGATGTTGAAGTGATTCAAGGAAAAAATCTTGATCATATCGATTTCAATGGAACGTTACAAAATGCAATATGGTAAAGTTCATTAGAAATTCTACAGTCTGAAATCAAATTTTCCAGTCTAAAGTAATCACTGAATTTGGAAATGAAATCGAACTTCCTTTGAATGTGAAACGCCGCTGGGAATTCTACTCCAATTTTGATTGCCCCATTGATAAAGACAAAACGCTGTCTCTTTGAAGCTTTCTCTGAACTTAATTCACTGAATATTATCAACCGACTAGACTTTGATGCTCTGTTGATGCTGCAAAATGCCATGGAACCAATCAACTTGCCGTTGAAACATTGACTCGTGAAGACTCTACATTATTAACTGCTGAAACTGTAGTCGAATTTATGCTTAATAAGATATCCAATTTAAATAGCAGCATTAATTTGGAGTTGTACGAGAACATAAAAAAACGCACAAATGAAAGATGGAATACCGATGTTTTGAATCTCCTAAGATGTTTAAGAGACCCTTCAAATATTCCATCTAAAAATACAATCTCTTTCGCAGGAAATGTAGCATCACGTCTGTTTGGTGTTGACGAAGTTGATATTTCAGAGAATGAACAAAATTTTGAAATCCAAACTAATATCTCGCTGAAAGATGAGCTGAATTTATTGCTGCAAAAAGAAAATTTAATACAATCAACTGCAGCAACAGGAAATTTCAATTGGCTGAAACAAGAATTAATCTTATTCAAAAATACGAGAAAGAGAACAGCAAATTTGCAACAATTATTCGATGCACTTCTCAGTATCAAGCCAACTTCAACAGTCGTCGAACGTGTGTTTTCAGTTTGTACAAACTTTTGTACAAAAATTCGTTCACGTCTGTCTGACACATCGTTAAATGCACTTGTATTTTAAAAATTAATAGCTTGTACGAATTAGTAAATAAAAATAAATAAATATTACAAGAATTTTTTGAATTTTGAAAATACATTGTGTTTAAAATTATTTTAGAAAATTTCAGAAAAATTCTAGCTATAGTACTTGTCGGTCCAAAAAAAAAAACCGAAAAACAGCCTGTAATCGTTTTTTTTTAAATCTAAAGCAGAAAACAGCAGTTTTTTAAAATTTCTGTTTTGACAAACCCTATGCAGAACATTAGTTTGCCATAAAAGAATTTGCACTCGCACAATCAAACAATAAAGCAAGAATTTGAAAGCAGTTACCAAATTGAAGAAGACAAAAACAATACATCGCTCTATAAAAATGAGAAAAAAGGTGAAATGACGGTAAAGGAACGATTGGCAATTTTGGCACCCGTTAAGAATAAACTAACCTGAATTGGATAAGCTGGAGCGAGCAATGAAAAAAAATCCTGACCTAATTTTTTTTGAAAAGATGCCAGTCGATCAAAAATAAAATGTAACCAATGGTATCAGTTAAAGTAAAGCGCTTGTTCTCCACCAATGTTGCTAAGTGCAAAATGTTGTTGCAAAATGAGTAAAAATATACTTGTTCTGTGTTGTTTTATATTTCTCAAGAAATGATGCTCGAAATGCTGCCACAAAACTAAACTATAATTTATACTATAAAATTGTATAAATCAGCAAACGAAATAAATGTTTCGGAAAAACAATCAATATTCAACGACACAATAACATAATAATAAATTTTAGGACCAGATTACAGAACCAGAAGAGATAATGGAAAACTGCCCCCTCTTGTTCCCCTGCCGACGCCTACGACTGTTATTAGCGCGGGGTCAATTAGATATCAAGTATTCCCATTCGGTAAGACACAAATCTGCTTATTTATTTATTTATTTATTTATTTATTTATTTATTTATTTATTTATTTATTTATTTATTTATTTATTTATTTATTTATTTATACAAACTAGTTTCACATAAGGAATTCCTTTTTAAACCTAAGTTTATCGTGAACAGAGTTTAAGATTATAATATTAATTATTCATTGATTAAAGACTAATAAAAAAAAAATAGAATTAATTAATTGTGAAAATAAAGAATTATTGAAAAGGTTACAAAATCAATCTGGTGACATTAATGAGCTGCTTTCTTTAATAAATAGCAATTTGAGTTCAAAAAGCCTAAACTTATTGATTATCACTTCTGTGCAATGAACAAACCCTTAACATGAGGAGAAATGAAGCAAGCATTTCCTCTTGAAGTCATAAGTTGATTCAAGAATTCTAATGCCTGCTTCAAGATTACTCCACAATCTAATACTCTCAACAAAGAACGATGATCTAAATTGTGAAGAAAGGCAACTGTTTGGAAGTTTCAGTAACTTATTTCGTTGAAATCTTGGAAAAATGAGAAGTTCATAAAGATAGTCTGGACATTTGTATTTTATTAAATTATGCAAAAATAGACAAGTACGATATTTAAGATAATTTTCAAGAGAACAATTTAAAATTTGAAAAGAAAAGGTAGAAATTAAACTAAATCTGTTTCGATTAAATATATATCTTGCGCAGTTATTAAATGTTACATTTAGTAAATCCCAACTTTTTCTTGAACAATTATGAAAAATATTTGAGCAATATAGTAATTTAGGTATTATTAAAGCTCTAACAAGTTTCAAACGTAAATTGACAGGTGTGAAACTAACTGATTGATAAAGCGTCCCTAAGCAACTGTTAACTTCACCACAAATTTTAATAACATGATCATCAAAAGTGAGATCATAATTAAGAATTAAACCTAATGATTTTGTTTTTTCAACATAATTAATGACATTACCATCAAATAAAATGGGAAGAGGATTATTAATTTTCTTTCTGCTAATAATCATAGCATGTGATTTTAATGGGTTAACAGAAACATGATTCAAATTTGCCCAATCAGAAATAGAAGAAAGAGAAGCATTCATTTTATCAACACATAAACTAAATTGATCAAACGGATAAGAACAATAAATCTGAGAGTCATCCGCATAAAGATGGGTATTGATGTCAACACAATCAGGAAGGTCATTAATACAAATAGTGAATAATAAAGCAGATAAAATGCCACCTTGAGGAGTACCAGAGCTAATCTCAACTTGAAGTGATAAAATATTATTAATAGACACTTGTTGTTTGCGATTAGATAAAAACGATTTAATAAAGTTACAAGATCTGATTGAGAATTTGAATTTATTTCTTAGTTTCAACAAAAGAGACATATGATCAACAAGATCAAAAGCTTTTTTGAAGTCAAGGAAACAAATTATTGACACTTTATTCTCTTCAAAGGCAAGGCAAAAATCATGAATAACTTTAAGCATTGCAGAATTAGTACTGAGTCCATTTCTAAACCCAGATTGAAATTCATAGAGAAGAGAATTATTATCAACATAACTTTGAATTTGGTTTTTCAATACTTTTTCCAAAACTTTTGATAATGATGGTAAAATGCTAATTGGCCTGAAGTCTTCTAGATTAGTTGGATTTGATTTTTTTGGGATAGGTTTTATAATACTACATTTCCAATACTCAGGGAAATAAGACTGTGTAATACAGTTATTGACAATATAAGTGATATATGGGATGATGAAACAACCAAGCATTTTTATGAAAAATATTGGAATCTCATCAACACCACAAGCATTAGTTTTAATAGAACTAAGATAAAAATCGACATCGATATCAGTGATAGTAGAGAATTCAAAACAACCAGCTTCATCACAATCATTATCAAAAGTTACCAGATGTGCAGTTTTTTTAGAAAATGAATTTGAAAAATAGTTATTGAATTCTTCAGCCGAAAAATTGGTAATAACATTATTAGAATCTTTAGTAACTCCATTATTTTTCAAATTATTCCATAATGTCTTAGAAGGAAGGTCTGGATCAATTTTAGAATTAAACCATTCACGTTGAAGATATTTTCTAAGATTAGTACATTTGTTACGAAGTTTTTTAAACCTTATGAGATGATTGTTTTTAAGGTGAATGTTCACTTCAGATTTAAACGACGAATAGTAAAAATTTTTACGATTAATCAAATTGTGAATCGTTCATCCAAGGTGCCGCAGTGTTTTTCTTGATTTTAATTTTCCTCAAAGGAGCAAAAATATTCATTAGTTTTTTTAATTCATCGGTCAAAACTTGAACTTGGTCATCAATATTAGAAAGACAATAAATTTTATCAAAATCACATTTTGATCACACAAGCACAAAGTAATAAATTATCTATATTAATATTTTTGAAATTACGATAAAATTTAAAATTATTATTAACAAAAGAAGACATGTTGATTGAATAAGAACCAAATAATAAATCATGTGTCGTAAAGCTACCTAAGTTACGATTTTTGACAATTGACAGGTCAATTAAACTTGGATTACATCCGTCAACAAAATTAGTTGGTTCTTCAGAACAGATATTTAAGGAAATTGGTGACAAAAAATTTATAAAACTAATTGTTTTTTTTAATATAGAAAGAAGATTAATATTAAAATCTCCAACAATAATTAAATGAGGATATCTAATTGATAAATCAGAAAAAACATGCTTCAAATTATCAGAAATTTTATTATTGGGAGGATTGTAAACGACTCCAAAACACAATTTCTCATTATTATTATTAATGATTTCAATGAATAAATATTCAACAATACTATTTGATCTACTTTGCATACAATTTTACCCTTAATACTATTAGGTAAATAAATAGCAACACCCCCACCACGTTTTCCAACACGATCATGTCTGAATAAATTAAGTCCATTAATTGCAATTAAACGATCATTAATAATCTCATTAAACCAAGATTCAGAAATCTGGCAGTTTTAGCTTCAGTGCAATGAAAGAAATATTTTTTACCTTCTGCGCACCCGTAGATAGCAGATAGTCTCGTTGACGGTAATGAAGCTCAATAGAGTTTTTCTATACGTGCTCCCATAAAGAAACCAGTACCAAATTCTCTTTGAGAAGGATGACCACTACAGAATAGAGAGGTGCTATCCAAATTTTTCGATTATTTGCTGTCCAATTTGTGTAGACTAATGATATCCGCATTCATTGGGAGTGCTCAGGCAGCATACAGTCCACGTTCCGATTCTTTAGTCTGCCTCTTTTTCAAATCCAGGCAAATTTACATGTTGTGAAATTTTAAGTATTACCTCCTTAAAATATAAGAATTGGGAATTGATTTTCAAAGTAAAATCATATTAAAAGTGATGATTTTCATTAGGCATGAAAAGATTAAATATTGTCCATATTGTCCAAATTTTTATCTTAAAATGTTTCGTTTTCTTAACGTATTTTCTATTAACATTTTATTTCCAAATCCTCGCGCCTGGCTAGTTGAAACCCTTACCCGGGAAAAAAAAGTTCGTTGAAATTAGGAAATTCACAAACAAAAATTAAAAAAAAATCTGGTTCAGACCGACCGTCGGTCTGAACCTGATATTTTTTTCCCGGGTGTGGGTGTCAACTAAAGCTCAACCCATATGGGATTTCACCTTTAATACTAAGCCTGCTAGAAAAACTGCTGGAAAATAGTAATAATTTTACGAAATAATAATAATTTTTAAAAAACAATTTCTGAAAAAATATTGTTTATTTAGTATAAAAGATAAAATTTTTTTTAGATTATATCTAAATTAATTGCATATAAGAACAGTCAAGAAAAAATAAAACATTCATAAAGCAGCATAACAGTCGTATATCTACAACAATAAGAAAAGGCGTGAGGATTTAAAAATAAAATGATAATAGAAAATACGTTAAAAAAACGAAACATTTTAAGATAAAAATATGAACAATATATATTTAATCTTTTCATGCCTAATGAAAATCATCACTTTTAATATGATTTTACCTTGAAAATCAATTCTAAATTCTTATATTTTAAGGAGGTAATACTTACAATTTAGACACTTTTACAATTAAAGGCCACCCAAAAACGTGGTACAATTACATAATTACAATTTAGCACTTTTACAATTAAAGACCACCCAAAAACGTGATTTAAGCATATTTCCCCATTCTGTGAGATTTTTTGGACCAGTTACTGGACGCCCATTATGAGTTAAAAATTCTTCGAAAGTAGATCAAAAAAAGAACAAATAAAAAAAATTGAAAAAAATTTGTCTATGTCTAAAAAGTCTATGGAAAAACCTTTTGTTAAACCGCACCCGTTTACCTACGAAATTTACATGTTTATTATCGAGGCAAAAAATCTAATTTTGTGACCATCACTGACGGCCATGCTGTGGGGAAAAAAATCTGAAAAAATTTGAAAGTTGTTTTCTCGTAAAGTATTATATTTTTTCAAAGTTTAGGGAAGAACATTTTCTCACACTCATATGACGTGAAATTCGGAATAGATATACATATAGAGATATAGCGCAAAAAACAATTCATACATTCGTACGCTCACTGTAATATCTCTTTCAAAACAAACTTTTTTAATTAACAAGCTAGCATACTTAAGTATCTATGTCGAAAAAGTTCGAGAATTCAACAAAATCAAATAATTCATTTATAAACATTCTCTAAAACCCGCTTCAATATCAAAAAAGAAAAATCAACAGTTAAGGAAAAACCGCAAGCTAACCAAATTTTGAGAGTTCGATGTTATTTCTTTTTACTTTTCTAGAAAACTTATTGTTTATGGATGAAAAATTCAATTTTAAAGGATTTAGATGTGTATTCCAAAATTGAAATAGAAAATTCGTATCATATATATCTATGTTCAAGATTATATAGATTTGTTTAAATTTACATGATATAATGTTGAAATGACGTGAGGTATTTTGAATAAAAAACAATGATATAAATATATATTTATTTTCCATTTATATCGTTTATAAAGAAATTTATTTTATAAATTTATTACATTTTGGTATAGAACAACCGTAAAACTTTGAAAGTGATCACCTTTTTATTTCCCTCTCCCATCAGATCAATGCAGAATACCGATAATTTAATTTTTAAAACAAACAAACATCAATATAGTTCAATCAATGTTGCCCATCATAATCAATTCTCATAACTTTTACAACTTCTTATTATTCAAAAAAATATTTTTCTAAAACGAAAACGTCAAAATGATTATTTATGTTAACTATAAAAATTAAAACGAAATTCATTTATTATTTAGATTAATTACAAACAAATAATTAAAATTAAATATATTACAAATACTTACCGTTGCATTTTTTTCATTATCCTGTTTGACATTTTATTTGGTTTTAAGTCACGCGAGTAATAAATTACATAATAAATATAATTCGTAAAATTTGGTTAAAATCGCATGACACGTTTACAATAATTATTGTGATTGAGTTGTTTAACTCTTATTTACAAAATTGTATATACATAGTCCAGTCAATGAACATAAAATACGACAAAACTGTAAGTATAATTCTTACAAACAACACCGATTCTAACAAACATTTGGATTTAAGCTCTTCGTTCCCTCTACCTTAAAATTGACCAAGTGCCGGTGGGTGTTTTTTATATTTTAGTAGTCAAAACAACCCCTAATTGAAAATAATATTGAAATTGTAGATTAAAGCTTGTGATCGATTAAAATCGTTTTTAAATAAGTTGAATGTAGGTCAATTGTCATGAAGGCACATAATTTATGATTTATTAAACATTTTTGACCTCTAAAAGCCACCTCCTAGAGTAAATATCATTAAAAAATAATATTGGAAAATGTTATTTATTCAGCAATTTGGAATAATTTAATCATAATAGTGATAATAAATAAAGATTTACTATTTCAATTTTGGAATCATTTATTTATAAGATTCAACCCTTGTAAAAACCACCCCTTGAAAAATTAAAAAATTACAACAATTTTTTTTTTACTCCTTATTATCTTTTATTTATTAAAAATGAGATGTATTTTTAAATAATTCTTAAAAAACAACCCCTACTGATCAAAGTTTGCAATCTAAAATAGTTAAAATAAAATCTTAATTTTAATATAGATTTTAATCATCTTCATTCCCGTCTTCCTTTTCCTCTTCGTCGTCATTCCTTGCCACGTCCACCTCATCTTCGTCTTCCTACTTGTCCTCCTCTAGGTCCATAATTGGAGCACTGTTTTGACGATTGTCTCCGCTCCATAATTAATATGTCGAATTGCAAAAAAGTCCTACTTTTCGGCAACCCCACGCTGAACCGCATATTTTTTTGCAGCTATATGAAATTATTTTCAACAGCTCTTCAGGTGCAGATTGATTTGGAGTTTTGATTGGATTTAGTACTCCTTCAATATTAACCCAATCCCAATTTCAAGTGGATTATTATTTTTATTTTCTAGCCATAACTGGGTTTGTAATTAAACTCTTTTTATGTGCTCATTTAAAGCACCAATTATTGGAACGAGCGAGGCAAACTTACTGCATTATTTTTTTCGTGGTGGCCTTTAAAAAATGATTCATGTCTCATTTATTCGAGAGACGCTGGTAAGTGTACCACCTTTTTCAATTTGTTCAATTGCGTGTCCTTTGGCAGTCCGTACAACATTGCAGTACAGTACTAACCAGCTTGTCATCATTGTCATTGTCAGCAAGATCATTGTAAAAAATCTGAGCTTTTCCTCTTACGTCCTTATGTTTCTCTTACGTCCTTACGTCGTTTTTCTAATATATTAACGATTTTTTTTCCCTAACGAAAAAATTAGTATCAACATGAAATCTCAAAACACAGATGAAAATTCGAAAACACAGATTTAGATTAAACAATTTTTTTTAAATATTTAGCTTGCGGCAAATAAAAAATAGTATATGATGCATTAAGCCATTTTGGACTTATTGTGGGTGAAAATTTCGGCTGGCGCCTCGATTCGCAAAGTCCACATACGTCCAAAAACCTTAGCTTTACGTCCTTGCATCATAATGTGCTATCTCGTTACAACAGTAGTGTATTTTCTGTAATATGAATTGTATTTTTCAAGATTTTGATGTAATTTTTACCTGCAAACTTGATTTGAAATAGAATTATGTATACCAACTAATACCAAATTTTTTTTAAACAAACGTTTATTTGTAAAACAAACAATACGAACATACAACTGGCGATTGTTAATGTACACACTTACACTTAGTTTTGGTTATACCTATTGGTATAACCAAATAAATATCTAGAGATTCTAAATTATTAAAATTGGACGTTTCAAAAATATTTAAATGATTGCAAGTGCAAAATATGGAGGGGCTGAAATCTCACAGTTCTGAGATATCAAGACTTCGGTTTTTGTTCTTCTTCTATGAGGGCTTGTTCTTCTTCTTCTAAAAACTTCTATGAGGACACGGTTCTTAGTTCTGGGCGGCGATGTATATCAAACATAAATCTTTGTTAAAGTACATGCATTTTTTTATCTCTGTTTAGAAATATTTCAAAACTTATTACAAAATCAAAAATTAAACTTTTTTCAAAAATTCTGAAAATATTGCAAAAATTATAACAAAATCAAAAATTGAAACTTCTTTCAAAATTCCAAAAATATTCCAAAAATTAGAATAAAATCAAAAATTTAAACTTTTTCTGAATTCTAATAATATTCCAAAAATTCTTAAAAAATCGAAAATTCAAACTTTTTCCAAAATTCTAAAAATATAACAATATCAAAAATTGAATCTTTTTTCAAAATTCCAAAAATTATAATAAAATCAAAAATTAAGAGTTTTCAAAATTCTAAAAATATTCCAAAAATTCTTACAAAATCAAAAGTTGAAACTTCTAAAAATATTCTAAAAATATGTATATAAAATTCACAAATTCAAAAATTCTATTTTTTTCCAAATTCTAAAAATATTGCAAAAACTATAACAAAACCAAAAATTAAAATTTTTTCCGAAATTCTAAAAATATTGCAAAAATTATTACAAAATCAAAAATACAAACTTTTTTCAAAATTCCAAAAATATTTCAAAAACTATAACAAATTCAAAAATTTCTATGTCACATTTGCGTCATACAAACAGCTAAATTTTTTTCTAAAAAATTGGCTAAAAAATAAATGAAATTTGACACACTGGACAATATTTTTTTGACAAACTTATAATGCAATAAAATTCTCAATATTAATAATACCATGTTCATTACATTTTATTTCATACAAAGAACTAATTTTATTATTTTCTAAAAAAAGAATTGAAAGTCATTCTTTTGACACACTTGACATTATTTTTTTGACAAACTTATAATGCCATAATTCTCTATAATAATAATAAAATTTCATAATGAAAAACTTGTGAGTAGTTAAACTCAAATAACTGGATGAATAATAAGAATATTTCAATTCTGAAACCAGTTTTGGATTCCTCTAATTAAACGTTTAGATTTTTAATCAGAAAAAATTTTACGTGTTTCGTGGCGGTATTGAATCCCAGTCATCAGTAACACAAATTCGATAACTTGTGTTATACACGTTTTATCAACTGAGCCATTCAATTAACAAGTTTTATAGAAATGTTTAGATAGTGAATTGAAACGATATCAACAATTACAATGAAAATCAACTATTTCACAAGCCGCTATTTCACAAGCAGTTTGTTTGCCGCCTTAAACGACATGATACATTAAATTAATTATTTCTTAGTACTCTGCACAAGTCGTTTGAGCCTCTTCCTTCAAAAGGTAAAATGCGCGAACGAATTCATCCCGCCCAAAGAGATGCTGCCATAAACGTGAATAAGGACCTAAAAAATGTCGCCGATTGGGGTGACTAAAACCTGGTCAATTTCAACTCTATCAAAACACAGCTGTTGATTGTTTCCAGATCAAAGACCGAGTTCCCCAAAGATATTTTATTCAGTATGTGTGATGAACCAATAGGTGAATGTAAAAGCATTCGTTTATTGGGTGTCACAGTTTCAAATGACCAACTCTGGAACGTTCATGTAATGGCGAGGGCAAAAAACTCGTCTAAAAAACTCGGCCTCCTAAATTGATGCAAAAAATTTTTCACTCCATACCAATTGCTCCATGTTTATAAGTCCTATATTCGTCCCTGTATGGAGTACTGTTGTCAAATTTGAGGTGCTGCTTTTGTTTCCATCTTGGCCGTTTTGGATTCTGTTCAAAAGCGGGCTATACGAATTTTGGGTGATCGAACTTTGACATCAAAACTTGATTCCCTACAACATCGTCACCCGGTTGCTGACATCGTTGTTTTTTACAAATATCGTCATCAACAGTGCTCAGATGAAATCAGCAGCATCATGCCTCAAACTTATTCTTACCCCCGTTCCACTCGACAATCGGCTACCGCAACCAGTCAAACGGTCGAGATCCCACGCTGTCATACTGGCAGATCGCAGAAAGACTTCTTTGTCCGAACTGCATACAAATGGAATAGTTTGCCGGAATCCTTAGTCTCAGGTGACTTTAATCCGCAGAAGTTTAAAAAAGCGTTCATCATGACCTTAGAACGCCAGTTGTTGTGGGACCTTGGTTTAGCTAGACCTAGGTCTTAAAAGGTATTTATGTGTTGTTGTGACACATATTGTAAACGGAAACTCTATAACACAACACATTTTATAAAAAAAAAATTAATTTATCCTAGGATAGGTATCCAAATATCTAGAGTTTTTTCGATTGAATTTTCTAGACACTAGTATTTTCTTAAGTATGGTAAGTTAATGATATTCATTGTTTACATACACATCCTGAATGTGATAGCAGCTTGTGAATTAGTTGATTTTCATTGTAATTGTTGATGTCGTTTCAATTCACCATCTAAAAATTTCTATAAAACTTGTCAATTGAATGTGGCTCAGTTGATAAAACGTGTATAACACAAGGTATCGAATTTGTGTTACTGATGACTGGGGTTCAATACCGCTACGAAACACGTAAAATTTTTTCTGATTAAAAATCTTAACGTTTAATTAGAGTAGAGATTAACGTTTAATCCAAAACTGGTTTCAGAATTGAAATATTCTTATTATTCATCCAGTTATTTTAGTTTAACTACTCACAAGTTTTTCATTATAAAAAATCACCCGGCCGATTATATAAGTCATAATAGATTGGTTTTCAGATTAGTTGAAAATAACTAATTGTAATGATGCTTCTGCATTAAGGATGTGTATGTAAACAATGATTATCATTAATTTACCATACTTAAGAAAATAGTAGTGTCTAGAAAATTCAATCGAAAAAACTATAAAATTTCATGTCAAACAACTAATTAATTTTATTTTTTCCAAAAAATTGGGTTCAAAATAAATAAAAATCTTTCTTCCGAGACACTTGACAACATTTTTTGACAAACTTATAATTCTATAATTCTCAATAATAATAATAAATTTTCATGTGACACAAATAAGTAATT
Source organism: Diogma glabrata (assembly GCA_963693315.1). NCBI lineage: Eukaryota > Metazoa > Arthropoda > Insecta > Diptera > Cylindrotomidae > Diogma > Diogma glabrata. Next base: position 197,729,265 of record OY856186.1, on the reverse strand, counting down.
TTAATTTTTTCCAAAAAATAGGGTAAAATAAAAAATAACTAGTGGGATGGAGATGGAGATGTGACCATAAGGGCCACGCCAAAAACTTCCCGTAAGATTAAAAACTAACCAGTTACTGGATAAGGTATACTAAAATACCAAAAATAAAAAAATTACACAATATAATTTAACTGTAATAAATACAAACAAAAAACGAAAGCTTACAAAACAAATTTTGAAAAAAAAGTCAACAAAAAGTGAATATTAGCTTAATTAGGGTTTTAAAGCCTAAAATACGCAACATTAAGATTTGTTTATTATACGACACATAAATTGTAATAATTTAAATAGAATTAGAATGTATGTGTGTGTAGTCATATTTAAATTAAATATTATACAGCAAACTAAAATGACTTTTCTAGACTGATTCAGAAGGTATTGAAATGTGAAGATATCATTAAAATTTCAATATCAAAAATGATCTCCAACAGTCCAACACAATAACCTAACCTATCGGCAAGATAAAAGATCAGTATTTGTTTGATGAACGCCGACCACTATACACAAGACACCTCAAAAGCAAATTTGTTCTATCTCATGTTAACTGAAAAATTTAACCAAAGATTCGTCAAAAACACTTCATAGCTGTGGCTGTTGTTGTGATATATTTAAAAGAATATAATAAAGCTATTTAACCGAAAGTGACAAACTGGAAGTTGCACAATTACTATGAACATTACAAAAAACCAAAACCAAGATTCAACAAAATTGAATGTCAGGATTGAGTGTTATTAAAGTTTAAAAAAACGGTTGTCTGCGGTCCGCCCCGGGTGTCACCCGTTTTGGGGTGACACCCGAACGTAAAAAACCTAAACAAACCATCACAATGTTTTCAACGATAAATCACTTCGAAACCGTTTTGGGGTGACACCCGAACGTAAACAACTTAAACAAACCATCACAATGTTTTCAATGATAAATCACTTCGAAACCATTTTGGGGTGACACCCGAACGTAAAAAACATAAACAAACCATCACAATGTTTTCAACGATAAATCACCTCGAAACCGTTTTGGGGTGACACCCGAACGTAAACAACTTAAACAAACCATCACAATGTTTTCAATGATAAATCACTTCGAAACCGTTTTGGGGTGACACCCGAACGTAAAAAACATAAACAAACCATCACAATGTTTTCAACGATAAATCACTTCGAAACCGTTTTGGGGTGACACCCGAACGTAAACAACTTAAACAAACCATCACAATGTTTTCAATGATAAATCACTTTGAAACCGTTTTGGGGTGACACCCGAACCTTAAAAAACTTAAACAAACCATTACAATGTTTTCAACGATAAATCACTTCGAAACCGTTTTGGGACGACACCCGAACGTAAACAACTTAAACAAACCATCACAATGTTTTTAACGATAAATCACTTCGAAACCGTTTTGGGGTGACACCCGAACGTAAAAAACTTAAACAAACCACCACATGTTTTCAACGATAAATCACTTCGAAACCGTTTTGAGGTGACACCCGAACGTAAAAAACTTAGACAAACCATCACATGTTTTCAACGATAAATCACTTAGAAACCATTTTAACCAGGTTATCCATATAATTTTAATTTATAAATTGTGATAACTTATAAATGTGTCCTATAAATGTGTTATTGGTTCAAAAAGAATCTATTCTACTTTTTAAAATTTTTGAGTTATTACGTGAAATAAAATTTTAACAATATTAATCGAATTAACATGTTGAGCATTGAATCCCATCACCACAATTACTCAATAGCTTTGAATATTCCTATAGATACCATATTGACCGTTTTTTACGATATATTATTTAGTATGCAAGCATGATTATTTAATGACCAGGTCTGAAAACACATATGCTGAATAATGTATAGGAAAAGTGGTTTACGTCGATAATGTGGCACCCTCTGTCGATAGGGTGGCACCCTTGAGTTACAATGTCTCTATTCCAAAATTATTTCTAAAATATCCACTTAACCTTACTACCTAATATATGTTTTACATTTCAAACAAATTAATTGCAAACACCTAAGGAAACTAACAAACAATCAAATTACCGTGTTTGTAAATGATCTCAAAATAATTTTTTTTCCTTTATCTTAAAACTCAAAGAATAAATTGAAATAGATCGTTTTTCAATGGACACAAAAATAATTACTGTAGAATAAAATGGCAGTTATGCAATTACTGCAGTTTTGCAAATTTTTGTAGGTTGATACATACTCATACTGTTTGTTTTCAGTTTTATATATTTATATGTTTGAATTAAATGAAAGTTTATCATTTAAAATTACATTTTGTTGGGTTTTAAATCCCTTGGAAATTTCAAACTCATCAAGTGATTCTTTTAAAGATCCTTGGCTACATAAATGTAAAGCCTTCAATTTTTTTTTAAAAGTGGTGTAGCAATTGTTATTAACTATGTAAATGGTTTGCAAAAATAAACTTTAAATTTTGTTTATTTTTCTTCTTAGGCAGGCATTCCTTAAACCAGTCTTTAAAACATTTTCCGGTTTTCCCGATGTAAAATTTTTCACAAAAATCACATTCAATTTTGTAAATTATTGAGCATGATTCTAATTGAATATTTAATTTTGGTTTCAATTCTTTATATAAAATATCTTTTAGGATTTCATACTTATATTTTTTTAAATAGTTCCTTATAATATTAGGCTATGATTTGTATATTCCATTTTATCAAATATTATTTAATATAAGTTGTTACAAGGAAATTTAAATAAATTAAGTTTCTTGGCGGTGTATTTAGTCGTTAACACAGTGTACTTATTATGAACTATGTACCTATTATGTATCCTACAAATATATTTAGAATTAATGCTTTGCTGATACCTATACTATAATTAAAAATATTTTTTTAGATTTCGTTTAGCAAATATCCCAAAAAATAAATATGCCACGAGGAGTTCATACTTTTTAAAGAAAAAGTTGGTTCCAACAGAAAAAGACCAAATCTATAAATATGTTACAAAACCCGATGATATCCAAGGTTTATCAAAAGAAACTGATTATCACGTTGATGCAACGAATGTTTCAGAGAATATTGGCTCATCTTCGGAAAGTAACAGCAACAATACAGAATTAATAATGATAACCTATGATGACGAATTAGAAAGGAATAATGAAAATGACAGTGATAATGCCGCTAATGCTTCTACTATCGAAGACAGTATTTGCATGGGTGAATCACTTCAGGACTTAAGAGATGTATCACATTGGAATATACTCGTCTCTGGTAATGTTCGCATTGAAATCATAAAAAAAGAAAGTGAACATTTTCAAAATAGAGAAGGGTCGTTTGTTACTGTATCTAGACACGGGTTAGACATAAAAGGTGATGTTCGCCATCTTTCTAAAGAATGGTTTCATAAAATGATGAATAATGGTGAAAAAGTTTTACGGCCATGGATTGTTTATTCTCCTGTAAATAATAACTTGCGAACTGTATTGCTTCTGTTGTTGTGTATTTGCTGTCACCAATAATAATAATACAAAATCAACATTTACTACTGGATATCAGAAGCGGTGGAAACTAAATCCCAAAGTGGCCGAGCATGAAACTTCAAATGAGCATCTGGAGAATTTTGAAAAGTGGAAAACTTTGGAAATGAGGTTAAAAATTCATAAAACGATACGAGACGCAGCCTTGCAATTAATATATAATAAAAAACAGAAGTGGAAACATCTTTTATCAAGATTATTGGATATAACTTTGTTTTTATCTAAACAAAACCCAGCATTTCATGGACATGATAAAGGACAAAGTTCTTCAAATAAAGGCAATTTCTTAGAACTAACCAAACTATTGTCAAAGTATGATGTAGTGTTAAAAGAACACATTTTGAATTTGGAGCATGGTAAATCACCAAAAGTATCATATTTGTCACCAGATATACAAAATGAGTTCATAAATGTTTTAGCGATCCACGTAAAGTTTAAGCTTGTCAACGAAATTAAATCGGCTAAATATTTTGGAATTATGTTTGATAGCACACCTGACATTTCACATATTGATCAAATGTCAGAAGTGATTCGTTATGTGAAAATTGATGGTAGTAAAGTGGAAATCAAGGAAGTATTCCTTGGATTTTTTCCTTTACGTGGAAAAAAGCCGCTGATTTAAGCGATGAAATTCTTACACTGAAAAAAAAATTGATGTAATGATAACCTCATCTCGAAGATGGCAGTTTATTATTCATGCAAAGAAAAGATATTTACAAACAATTTCACCGTGATTGGGACAACTACTCAGTACTCAGTAACATTTTCCTGATAACAGAATGAGGTGTAATTAAAATAAAAAGTGCTATCCAATATAACAGTAGTTGAATAAAGTTAATAACTATTTCCATGAAAACATATTTCTTTGGCCTTATATCATGAATTTTTCATTTTAAAATTTAAGTATTTGAGATTAATTGAACTATATTTTATTTTCACATAAATATTTCATGAGATTGTCTCAACTGCATCGGCTTATCATTGTACGGTTGTTGAATAAATCTCGTATTTCGATTCGCCATATCTGCCCGCACGGTGAGGTTGAGACAACTGCATTTCGATTGGAAATAGGACATGTTTTTTTCAGTGTAAAAGTCTTGAAAATGATGGTATAGATGTTATGAATTGTCGCTCTCAAAGGTTATGATAATGCAGCTGTTATGAGTAGTATACATGGAGAAGTGCAAGCTATTATTAAAGCAAAAAATAACAAAGCAATTTTTGTGGGCTGCAAAGATCATTCAATTAATTTATACGGCCAACATTCGTCAGTGGAAGCCATTTTTACATGTTTTTCTGCTTCGACTAGCGGCTGGAAAGTACTTGCTAAACACAACAAAGCAACTGTTAAAATACTCTTAACAGCGCATTGGAGTGCTCATTATGCTACAGTAAAAGTATTGGCCAAAAACTTTGATGGGATTGTGGCTGAAATTGAGAAGTTAAGTGATCTACAAGAAAATGTAGACACTAGAGGCGCTGCACAGAACCTTATCAATGCAGCATGTGATTTTTCGTTTCTTTGCTATCTTTTGTTTTGGAATGATATTCTAAGAGAAATAATATCTGTGCTCAGATTGGATTGCAAAGCACGGGCTTGAATATTGTTCAATTAGCTACAAAAATAGAGTCAATTCATAACGAAGTCTCATTGTAGAAGAGGCAATAGATCTTGCTGCGAAAAAATCGGAGGACTATGACATTCCAATGGAAAGCCGAATTCGTCATAAAAACGCAAAAAACGAACGGGTGGTGAGTTTGCACCTGATGTTGGACTGACACTGAGAGCTCAACTTAAAAAGGACATGTTGGAATGTCTTGACCGATTCAGTGTTGAACTCCGAACTAGACTGAATTCAGTTCAAGATTTAGCTTCATTGTTCGAGGTTGTGCAGACAAACACTTAGCTTTTGGCGAACAGTGAAAAGTTAAAATTATCGGTATCAAAATTTACTGGTTTTTATGATGCGGTATTGGCAACAGAACTCCTCATAGAGATACAAAGGGTGAGGAGGCATTTAAAAGCGGCCAATGTTACAGTTTCTAACTGGGTGTACCTAGACTTTTTGAAATTCATCGTAGAATGGGATTTTTTAGAATTTCTTCCGAATCTTACGGTCGCACTAAAGTTATTTATGACTATTTGCGTATTAGTGGCTTCGTGTGAGACGAGTTTCAGCAAATTAAAATTAGTTAAAAATTACTTGCGGGCTTATAATAATAATGCTCATTTGTATTAATTAAAAAAAAAATTATAAATTACGTTTATCGGCTTTTTATTATTATTGACAGTTTTTATTTTTGGGGTGACACCACAATATCCGCCCCGGGTGCCACCCATGCTAGCTACGCCACTGGCTGTAAGCTATGCCAAAATACATCGATTGTAATCATTGCCGTTGAAATCAGATCATCCGTTGTTGAGAAAGCGTTGAACAAATATTTGTTCACATACGACGATACACACGCGCATACATACATACATACTGCCAGCTAAAAATAGCCTAAACAGCTTCATGAGGTCTTGAAACGTAAAGATATCATAAAAATTCCGATTTCGAAAATCGATCCAAAAACAATAACTTACCATATCGGGATGTTAATAAAGAGTTGAAGTTGAATACAGTTGAATAAACCAAGCGAACCACTCACGACCCTCTGACCTTTTTGTCAAATTTAGAAAATAACTCAGATCTTTGATATTCAAGTAAACCCGGATGCGTTTGCAGCTCATTTACATAACAAAATTTCATCTAGATATCATGCGTTTGCGTAACGAAAATAACACGTAGTTTTTTCATATTTTCTTAAAACACTCAAAAACTAAGAGAGCAATTGTTTATACAAATCTCATTATAAACGGCTGACATGATGACAAACAATATGGAAGCTTCGGGACCTTGATAGCATTATTTAATCTCATGATATTTGCAAGAGATAATTATCAGTTTTTTGGAAACCACTAAAAACAAATGATTCAATTTCGCTAGAAAAGGACTGGGCTCTAAGTTATACACATATAAACTGTCAGCTAAAAATAGTCTAAACAGCTTCAGGAGGTCATGAAACGTAAAGATATCATTAAAATTCCGATTTCGGAAATCGACCCAAAACATGAACTTCCCATATCGGGAAGTTAAAAATCTTTCTTTTGACACACCTGACAACATTTTTTTGACAAACTTATAATGCAATAATCTAGTTTTTGGTCTCACATACCAATCCCGACCATCATCATTTCTTCAAATTCAATGTTTCTATTCGTAATCACTTAAAATGAACGTTTTTTTAAGCAAAAAATATGCAAATATCCTTGTTTCGACACAATTGACGATTTTTTTGACACACTTCCGGTTTAGTTATCAAACACATCGTCCTTTCGGCTCTTCCCATTGCGTAAACCTATTTTTAGAAAAATTTTTGAAATCCGTCCAGCGGATTTCTAGATTTCCTCGGTTGTGGCGGCCGGCCGGCAGACAGACATACATTTTTTTTTGGTTATTTAGAACCAGTAGGTACTAAAACGTCGAGAAATTTCAAAAAGAGTGGGGGTATTCAATACCTTGGTTTTTTCAAAACCGAAGTAAAAATCACAAACAAAACAGAAACAATCGTATATAACTTATTTATAAACACTACTGTAGCTGTTACACAAGTTTAGTACAATGGTAGTGTTCGTATATTATGGTAATGATGAATATTTTTGGAAATTCTTTTTTCACTCAAAAAATTCAAAAAATTATAGTAGAGCAAAAAGTTGAAATATTCTTTTGATCTCAGAAACAACAAACGACTTTAATGTTTGTAGCAAATTTTGTTTGTATGTAGTTGTAATAAATATCACTCAAATCATAAAAACAGATGAATCGCGTACACAGTGATAATTTTGATAAAACAAGTATACAAGATTGTGCGAAATCGTTTGGAATATTTTTTAGTAATGATGAATATTTCGGAATTTTTTTTTCACTCAAAAAATAATAAAAATTACAGTTGAGCAAAAAGTTAAAACATTCTTTTGATCTCAGAAACTACAAACGATGTTGATGGTTGTAGTAAATTGTTTGTTGTAGTTGTCATAAATATCACTCAAATCCTCAAAACAGGTGAATCCCCTACACACAGTGATAATTTTGATAATCCAAGTAAACAAGATTATTCGAAATCGTTTTTAGTTTTTTGTAGTTTTGATGGATATTTTTGGAAATTGGTTTTTCACTCAAAAAAAATAAATAAATATACAGTTGAGCAAAAAGTTGGAATATTCTTTTGATCTCAGAAATTACAAACTACGTTAATGATTGTAGCAAATTTTTTTGTTCTTAGTTGTATTGATATTTATCACTCAAATGATAAAAACAGGTGAATTTCCTACACACAGTGATAATTATGATCATACAAGTATTTAAGATAGTCCGAAATCGTTTGTAGTTTTTTGTAGTACTTATAAATATTTTTGGAAATAATTTATTTTAGCCAACATAATTAAAAATGTACAGTTGAGCATATATATGAAATATATAAGAACAATATGATATATAAACTACAAACAACGTACACGATTGAAGTAAAATTTGTGTGTTTGGAGTTGTAATAAATGTCACTTAAATCATAAAAAAGGCGAAATCAAAAGAATATTTCAACTTTTTGCTCATCTGTACATTTTTTATTTTTTGAGTGAAAAAAAAATTCCAAAAATATTCGTCATTACTATAAAATTCTACAAACGATTTCGAACAATCCTGTATACTTGGATTATCAAAAGTATCATTGTGTGTAAGGGGGATGCACCTGTTTTGATGATTTGAGTGATATTTATTACAACTACAAACAAAATTAATACAAACATTAACGTCGTTATAGTTTCCGAGATCAAAAGAATATCCCAACTTTTTGCTCAACTGTAATTTTTTGAATTTTTTGAGTGAAAAAAAATTTCCAAAAATATTCATCATTACCATAATATACTACAAACGATTTTGAACAACCTTTTGTACTTGGATTATCAAAATTATCATTGTGTGTAGGGGATTCACCTGATATGATAATTTGAGTGAAATTTGAGATTATTTCGAACAATCTTGTATACTTGGATTATCAAAAGTATCATTGTGTGTAAGGGTTGCACCTGTTTTGATGATTTGAGTGATATTTATTACAACTACAAACAAAAAAAATTAATACAAACATTAACGTTTATAGTTTCTGAGATCAAAATAATATTCCAACTTTTTGCTCAACTGTATTTTTTTAATTTTTTGACTGAAAAAAAAATTTCCCAAAATATTCATCATTACTACAAAAAACTACACACGATTTTGAACAATCTTGTATACTTGGATTATAAAATTATCACTGTGTGTAGGGGTTCACCTGTTTTAATGATTTGAGTGATATTTATTACAACTACAAAGAAAAAAATTTTACTACAAACATCTACGTCGTTTGTAGTTTCCAAAAATATTTTTATTTTTTTTATCCTTTATGTTCGGGTTCCTAGCTCACACAACTTCAAATTACTCCTGAATTTTTTTTTTTAAATTCTCTATGTAGCGTAAATGCTTCTTTTTATAGGTTATTTATTTGCTTTGGAAAAACGATGTTTAGTCTGCAACCAACTGACATTTTCCTATTGTATCTACTAGTTGTCAGTCAGTTCCCAAAGCTTGATTTACTCAAAAAACGAACGATGGGCAGACAGACGGACATTTCTTTATACTTGTTTTTACGATATACGAGGACGGAGTACATGAACTTGCAAAAAACTTAAGCCAGAAAAAAAAACATATGCATAAAATTTTTTAACTGGAAACATCCAAAAATAAATAATAATTCTCCTTTTCTGATCTGAAAAATGATTTATTAATACAATGAGAGCAAGCCGTATATATTTCTCTCTTAAAATTGAATCTATTAGTGTATTCTTTTCGGCTGTACCGAACAAATTTCAGTACAGTTCTAAGACCGAATTATTTCTTTTGTATTGAAATTCATTCCAAAAGAATACAAAATTCGATAATTCGGTGTCGGAACTTTTTCGGTACAGCCGAAAAGAATACACTATATATTATTAAGATCAATATCTTAAATATAAGATAAATGAAATAACTGTAATTTTGAAAATCATCATAATAAAATTATATGTATAAGAAAACGAAGTTATTATTATATCTGAATTGAATGAATTTTCGGATGAAATGATTATGTTCTTTAAAAACAAATTAAACGTTTTTGAAATTCATACATATATATTCTATATTATACCAACATGAAAGCATGTACGTGTTTTAAAGGGAAGATTAAATGATTTTATTTTTGTAGATTTAGGATATCTTACGTAAACAAAATTTAAATGTTGTAGAATAATATTTAAATTTCGATTATATTCTATGAATTGCCCTAGTAGCAGATAGCTCCTTGTAATTTGTCCAGCTCTCAAGCTACGTAGGTATGAATTTCTAGGCATGTATGAATGCATATGAAGTTAAATTCATTTCTTTTTTATCAATTCAGTTTGAACCAAGATTATAAATTTTTTTTGTTAATTACATAGCATTTAAGCCAATATTTATTATGTGATTATTTAAAGTGTCATCAAAATTCTTTCTCGAGCGCATGTCCCGAGCAGAAATTAGTTAGGGAAAACCCGAATACAATCAGGGCGTGATTAGGGCCTGTTCCGTCCTACAAGGGCAATCCCTATTAGGGCAACCTGACGTGTGCCTGTTCCGGGCCTGATTTAGAATACCCTTTTATGGTTTACCTTATTTGAATAAATCAGGTTTTTCGTATTTGACCCCTTGCCGAAATTTCAATTCGTTTAAATTCACTACAGTATTATCCATTTTAGAAATATATAGTTAAAATCGTTTCATGTATGTATTAGTTATCGCTTCTCGACTGAAAGACTATAATAATAGTGATTAAGGTGGTATGTGTGTTTTAATTTTTCCATTGTAATTTTTAATTTTAATTTGATTAATTTATGTATATAATATATAAATATATATCAGAGTCTGGTCCAAATATCCCAATCAGGGCTCATGTAGGCTATAGTAGAGATAAACACATAAAAAAAACTTTTAACTGAAAAAGACAAATTGGCAGTTGATATGCAGGAATATTTGAAGCAGTACTGAAACCATATATACCAAGTCTCAATCCAAAGCGAGAATTGGGAGTTATTGAATATTCAAACTAACATGTCATACAACATTCACATGTTCCTAACATTCAAACATCAAGCTCCTATGCGTTTTTGTGGTTTTTGTGACAAAAACGCATGGGATTTTATTGAAACTGTGGTATATGATCCAGGTTCACTAAAAAATGGAACATCTGGATCCATTTCAAAGTTGGACAAAATGGTGGAGGTAGCCCGAACACATCCTCAATAACTTCTAGTCCTGCCTTTCAATCGTATTAAAACTTGTTACATAAGGTTTTCGTACTGTTTAAAATATTACTGCGTACCAATCTCTAGTTTGTCACTTCCAGTTAAAAAGTTTTTTGCGATGTGTATCCCTACTGTAGCCTACAGTTACGAATTGATTTCCATGAAACATTGTCAAAAGAATTCAGTAAATATGAGTGGGGGTACATTAGACAAAGGGTTGGGGGGTGTTCCACAATACAAAATGTGCTTTTCTCAATGTTCAGATACACCCCTGTTCATGGAGCATACATCACTCGTTCGTAAACGAATTTTGATAACACTTGATAACACAAAAAAATGCAAATATGTATGATAAAGAGCTAATTAGTTTTTAGTGGCATTGGACAAAGTGGTGGGGAGGCTTTTGAGCACCTGTTTTTTTAAAGCTCAATAACAACTGTACTCGATTATCGGATTAGAAAAAACTTGGTTCATAAGCACTTAGAACGGTTCACAACAGTTTTGTATTCCAGCTTCCGGTTTTTCACCTTCGGAAAAATCTCTTCTTCCAATTTTTTGTATTTTTTCCAGTGTCCTTACGCACACTTCAGTCAACAATAGTGATTATGATGAAACTTCTTAAAAGGGTTTTTATTAGTGTGAGATGATAATGATCAACTTTCGGGACACATTTATCAAAGTGGCGGGGCGGCCACCTTACAACAGCTGACTTTGTACACTTTGTTGTTAAAGTTTGTTGGGAGCATTCAGACTACGTTCATTAATTAATTTTGATAATACTTGAAACCAGTGTTTCTCCACTAAATATTTAAAGATTCTATTGCGAACCTTGCGAAAACTATCGTTCTTCCTCCTAATTCGAAATAATAGTAGTTTATTGTGCAAGTATAACGAGCGAGGCATGAGCGAGAATTGGAAATTTGCGAGAGAATTAATCTCATTAAGCACGAAGCCAAGAATAAAATATTTATTTTTTTTATTTCATACTGATATCTAAAACGACATTTTTCGGATTATTTATGGTACGAAAAGTTGAACTTTAATTTCCTAGGACTTTATAAAATTTAATAAAGTCCTAGGACGTTAAAGTTCAACTTTTTGTACCATAAACGAACATCAAAACTAAAATCATTTCTCAAAAAAATTTAAAATTTAGCAGGCGATGATTTCGTTAACATTAAATTAAAAAAACAAAATAGTACATTATGATGCTAGGACGTAAAGCTAAAGATTTTGGACGGATGTGGAGTTTGCAAATGGAGGCGCAAGCCGAGATTTGCACCCACATTATGTCCAAAATAGCTTACGTCCGTGCATCATATACTATTTTTTATTTGCCGCAAGCAAAATATTTTAAGAAAAGTTGTTTATTCTAAATTAAAATTATAAATTTTCATAAATTTTAAAATAAAAATATGTGGAACAAGTAACCTTTGACAAAATATTTATTATTTTTTCAAAATTATTGTGTAGCTATGACAACAAATGATAACAACTATTTTAATTGGATAATGAAATTTTGAATTTGAGGGTTGCTTTGATAAAAATTTTTATTATTCATAGAATTTAAACAAATACAAATGCTTTTTACTTTTTTGGACGTAGCTATGACAACAAACTAAATAGTTGAAAAGTGATGCTTTAAATGCAGCCGTATCATCATATTCATCTTCTGCAAAATTCAACGCCACTAGCAGCCAGTCTCTATTTTAAAATCTACCTCCACTCAACGCAGTATCAACTAAAGACTTTGTAAAATTTTATAAAGTCCTAGGACGTTAAAGTTCAACTTTTTGAGCAAAATTTAAAACTCATTTCTTTTTATTTTAATAAATTTCCAGTATGAAATAAAATTTTATATTTACCTCAAACGAAAAGTGTTTTTAAAGGTACTGACAAGTAATTTCAACAACTACTAGCTCGTACTTTAAAGTTTCACTTTTCGTTCTAGATAAATAAATGACTATTATTGCATTCCTTTGGAGTTGATTTTATTATTTTCTTTCATTCCGTACGTATAAAAAGAAAATCAATGCTATTTATTTTGTTATCCTTTTCATTTATTTTGATAACAATACTTGCATAATTGGATAATATATTTTTATTTTTAAGACGAAGGAAAGCATCAACTTTCAAGCAAATATGAAATGTGTGAGTATTTGAAAAAAAAATGTCCTGGTGGCAACAACAAATATAGGTTTATTTTTAACCATAACTGTGTGCGTTATTAGTCTTAATAAAATAAAATAAACAGCTGTTAATCTTATTCTGTTATACGACCGCTGCAGAATGCCAATATTAATATTTTATTAAGTCAGTGTTTTTTTTTGTTATTCAAAGTTAGGCATGTTTAGTGTTAATTATAATAAATTATAAATTAACGTCTCTGAATATCCGAAGATACCATGCCAACTAGGGATAAGAATGGAATGCAAATTAAGATTCTCTGATAAATTTATGAACGTTAACTTTAAAGCCTTGAGGATTAAATTCATCAGGGAAAACCCAGGAAGGTAAGGCATTCCAAAGATGAGAGACTCTGTTGAAAAAGTCACGTTGGAAGGCTACAGTTCTACACCTAATTATTTGAACTGTAAAGGGATGCGCTGCTACGTTTGCTCTGGTGTGATGCGAAAGGTTTGCTGATTTAGGTAAAATCGATTTGATCTCTTCAGAAGCTCGTTCATCCATAATATATTTATAAAATATAGTCAAATCAGCAACATTTCTTCTGTACTGCAAGGAATCAAGACCGTTAGTAAGACTTGGGTTACCAATGAGTTTAAGAGCTCTACGCTGTACAGAATCAAGGCAGTTGAGACTACTCAAGTAAGCTCCACCCCATATGTGAGAACAGTATTCCATGCAGGGACGTATAAAAGATTTATAAACTAAAAGAAGTTGTTCGCTATCGAAAAACTTACGACATCGCCCCAAAAATCCTAACTTTTGAACAGCATTCTTAGCCAGATTAAAAATATGAGAATTCCACTTCATATTTTTTTCAATAATATGAAGTGTTCAGTGATATATTTTATTTTTCGATCAAAAGTTTACAAACTTGCGAGAGAATAAAATTTATTAAACACCAACCCAATACAACGTTTTATCCTCCCGACAGAGTAACATGTATTAATTTAAATTGGTTTATTTTGAAATTCATTAATAAAACAAGTAAAATGAATAAAAAAACAACAAATTTTATTTTATTTTTTTGTTCTATTAAATAAATTGAATTCAATTTCCATACATATTTAATTGTTTGGAATTTTGACAAAAAAATTACCTACAAAAAAAGACATCAAATTTTATACTAATGAGAATTGAGAAACCAAAAACAATCATAAAAAAACTATTTTTTCACAATGGAAATTTAATTCAATTTAATCATAATAGCATTTGTCTTTTTCAATTTGAGAGAGGAACATGCGAATTATTTTCAATTTATTGTTTTTATAATCAGAGCGAAAATGTTTTTGTTGATTTTTTGTGCAATAGCGATAGTTATTGAGCACGATCAATGAAAATAACTTCGTCTATTACTATACATTACGATTCATAACCTTGAGATTTAAGCGTCATTTTCAAATCGTAGAAACGTTACTATGTATTAATTTTAGGCATGGAGCCTAGGTTTGAGAAAATCTGTCCATTAAAATTTACCCCATGTTTTTAAGTTTTGTCATTCCAGAGATAATAGTTTTCCAGATAAAAAATGTCCAAATTTACTAAAATTTGAAATTAACCCAAAATAGACCGTAACAGGAAAAATTGAATAAACATAAAAAACTCAGAGACGAACAAAAAAAATTTATTTGGATTTATATAAATTATATTTTTACAATACAAAAAAGGGCTGTATGATTCCCTTTCTGCTTCGTCCTTATTTTTGTTTTCTTTCATATAATATTTGGGATATGATAAATAAAAAAATTATATTAAATACTTGTTAATGTAATGTTAATTTTTACGCATTTGTTGTAGTATTTAGTTTAGGTTATGTAAAAAAACCACTCACATATTTAGAATTATGAATGAAGTTGTTTAAATTTACAAATTAAAGATATGTATTGGTTATTTATATGCATTCATATTTAGATTTATGGTGTGAATGAACATACAGAAACTCTTGATTTTAAAGATCGATATAGGCACACAGTTTAGCTGCACAATTAAACGTTGTGACGTCACTACGAAATAAAATTTAGGAAATTTTTACGACACCTACAATATACGATTCAGTTTTATAATTGAAGAAATATTTCGTAGTTATTCAGTTTTTTTTAACTTTTTGATGTTGTTTTCTTCTTTTTTTTGTTTCGGTTTTCTGTTGGTGATTGTCGTATCATTTTTTTAAGGATGAATGAACTGATTATTTTTTGTTGTTTTGGATTTTGGAATGAAAATAAATGAAAAAAGAAAAAAACATTGAAGAAATAATTGAAGGTCTGTTTTTTCAGTTTTTGATACACTATTTCGTAAAAAAAAACTTCAATTGTATTGTACGGTTTAACTGTAGGTCTGTAGCACACTTAACCCGTTTCGGACTAACGTTACTTACACGCAACACTACAATAAATATTCGTAATTTTCACAAACTGCTATGAAATAATTTGAAAATATGGTTATTTTTTCTTTAGAAATTAATTTCTTATTAGAAAAAGTGCTAAAATATTTAGAAAAATTACTAATACAAGTACAGGTGAATATTTGTTGATGACATAATAAAAATGATGAGGTAATTTTTTAATTTTAAGTGATAAAACGATCTGAAAAATGTGCATTTTTTTTATAAAACTAATTAAAAAGCATAAAATTTTAATTTTGTGAACTTAAAACAAGTGATCAGTGCTAAATAATTAAAAAAAACATGATTTAAGTTTGCGTTGCGTCAAAGCAACGTTCGGTCAATTGTGTGTTTTTTGATTTTTTGGCAATTGCATAAATGCAACGTTCGGCCTATTTGACAAATTTATAATATATATTCTTTCTGGACTTTTTTCAGCAATTTTATATCAATTGAAGATTTAAAACAAATTAAGTTTAGCGGAAACCTCACACTTGAAGAAGTTATTGCTTTTTTGGAGGAAGAAGATATAGGAAATGTAAGCGAAATTATAATTCAGCCGCCAGATGTAAATAATTTATCAGATGAAGATTCGAGAGAAGAAGATGGTCCAGGAGAAATTGACAACCTCTCAAAAAATCAGCTTCTTGCTAATGCTGAAGTTCGATTCAGTAATTACTCGGGTATTCAATTTGAAGATAATGAATTTATGAGTGAACCTGTGGAAATCGAGGTAATTGATAACGGTCCATCCCTAGAACCTGTATCAATTGGGAATTTTGAGAAACCATTTCATAGTAATATAAATAGAATATGGGAAGATGAAACCATAATTAATGTGCAAAATGATTTTCCACAACCAATTTTTGAAAAGTTTAGGAATACGCAACCCTATCACATTTTTGAAATGTTTATGACAAATGAAATATTTGAAGAATTCGTAGATCAAACAAATCGCTATGCATTATACAAATACAATGAGCAGTTGAACTTGTCAATCAATGAATTAAAATGCGCAATTGGAATTTTGTTTTTAACAGGCTATAATATTTTACCATCTCGAAAATTATATTGGAGCTCTGAAATGGATTTACAGAACTTGTTAGTTGTAAACTCAATGCGTCGAGATCGTTTTCTCTCAATCATTAGAAGTATACATTGCTGTGATGTAAGTTGTCCTGATTCAACCGACAAATTATGGAAATTACGTCCGCTTATTAAAAAACTTCAAAGAAATTTCTCTGAAAATTTTATTCCTCAAGAAAATTTATCATATGACGAATCCATGATTAAATATTTTGGACGACATAGTTGTAAACAATTTATTAAAGGAAAACCTATTCGTTTTGGTTATAAAGCGTGGTGTTTAAATGAAACCTCAGGATACTTAGTAAACTTTGAAATCTACACAGGCAAATCTAACGAAACATACACAATTTATAAGAAAACTTTTGGGAAACCAGCTGCAGTTTTTGTGAAAATGGTTGATCAAATTAAAAATCCTGAATTAAATTACTCATTTTTTTTCGACAATTTATTTTCAAGCGTGAACCTTGTGTCACATTTGAATAACAAAGGATATCGTGGGACTGGGACCATGAGAAAAAATCGAATCCCAAAAAATTGCAATGTTTTCAACAAATCGGAATATAATAAGTTGGAGCCCGGAAAATATTTAACAAGAAAAAGTTCAGAAGACTCAATAAACATTATGCAGTGGAAGGATAGTTCTGTAGTAACAATTATTTCAAATGCATACGGATATGAACCTGCAATATACGTCAAGCGTTATAGTTCATCTGAAAAGAAAATATTGAATGTCAAATGCCCAAATGCTATTGTTCAATACAATAAAAACATGGGTGGAACCGATCGAATGGATGAAGATGTAAATCATTACCGGATTGGAATTCGAAGCAAAAAATGGTATTGGCCACTTTTGACTTGGATGTTTGACGTAGCAATGAATAACGCGTGGATTCAATTCAAAAATTCTGGTAATTCTATTTCAAATCTTGAGTTTAGAAGATCTGTTGTTGGCGAATATTTGACAACTTATGGAAACGCAAAGAAAAATTTAGGTCGTGTATCAAAGGAATTTGATTACCGTTTTGATGGTGGGAAACACTTGATCCAAACCATAGCTAATAAAAATAGAAGATGTGCCGGCAGTCAATGCAAATCAATTGTCTCAACATTTTGTCCAAAATGTGATGTAGGTCTTTGTGTTAAATGTTTTTCATCTTATCATACCAAAAAATGAAAGTGAGAAAAAAAAATCATTGTAGGCCGAACGTTGCTTAAAAGCAGCACAGTTTTCCGAAGTTTTCATTATGAATTTTCAAAAAAAAAATGTTTTCATTATTTTTTTCTTGTTTTATATATGGAATGTTAATAAATAAATAAAGTTTTATTCAAAAATAAAATGTCGTCCTTAACGGGTTAATAAAAACGGTATAGATCACTCTTCATGAATTAATTTCATCTGTGATTGTTTTGTGAGGCATTTTATGGTATTGAAACTGCAGAAGTATTTTGTGATAATTAAATCTGTATTTATGGAAAGAAACATAAAGATCAACACATGTTTTAAATGGTTGATAATATGTAAATCTTTTTAGTTGAATATCAAATCACCAAATATATCACAAAATAGCTACCATCAAAAGATTGTAAATCAATTACAATTTCATAATTTTAATTGTCGATTTTAACAGTGAACCTAGACTTAGATTCAGGTTGTCCAGCTGTTGAAGTAGTCAATTTCAATTTCAATTTGAGTTTGTTTGTTTTCGCATTACTGTGGTTTTCGCATGTATGTTTTTCATTGATAGTTCTCTGAGTTAAAATGGCAAAATTATCTATCAGCTATGCGAACATAAGAGGATTGAATATAAACCTTAATTCAGTCCATCTTTTTCTTGAAACTATGAAACCTGATATTTTGTTTTTAACGGAAACGATTATCAGTGCGCGTGCTGTGACCTTAGATAAAAACAGATACCTTTGTCCCAATTATGAACTTGAATCCTCTTTCTACATTAAGCATGGAGTTTGTGCTTATATTAGGGATACTATACCATATGTGAGATTAAATAAATTTGAATTAAATGCAAAATTTCACAATATGGTGTCACTAAAAATTAGTTGCCCAAGTCAAACGCTGTTTGTCTTTGGACTTTACCGTTCACCTAATTCACCTGAGAACTCTAATTTATTTCATGACTTATCTGAGAAGATAGATAGGTTGGTTGAGTATCCTAATGCAAAGTTTATAGTTCTTGGAGATTTTAATGTCCACAATAAAGAATGGCTTACACACAGCTCTAAAACTGACGAGGTTGGTAGACAGGCTGAGTTGTTTGCTCTTTATCACAATTTTACTCAAATAATAGACTTGCCAACCAGAGTTCCTGACATTCCTGGTCAAAGTAGTAATTTACTTGATTTATTTTTGACAAACGATCCATATCTGGTTCAATTTAAAATATCAGAACCATTGGGTGGTTCAGATCATAATTTGATCTCCACACAACTAAATATACAAATTCCAATAAAAAAAAATTTAAAGCGAATCCTCGCAATGTTTGGGATTACAAAGCTGCAGATTGGCAAGGACTTAAAAGTTTTTTTAGATGTTTTCCTTGGAAACGCTATTGCCTTACCGGCCAAGACCCAGACATAGCTGCATCAAATTTTTCTGAAACTGTAATTGATGGTATGCACAGATTTATTCCTATTAAATTGATCATTCCGAAAACTGATCTATGGTTTTCTAGTAAATGCAAAAAAGCTATAAAAGTTAAAAAAAAGGCTTTTCGAAAGTATAATCAAAACAAAACCGATTAAAAACCTTAGACAGTACCGTAAAGAGAGAAATTTATGTCGTAAGTTAATAGATGAAGAGAAACATCTATTTAATAGGAAAAAAGCATCTAAATTCGCAGAACATCCGACTGGTTCACGCAATTTCTATAAAGCCGCAAAGGCTGTCCAAAGCAACTTTTGTAAATCTTCCCTACCGCCTCTTGTTAATAGAGATGTCCCTATCATTGATCCAAAAGAGAAAGCTAATTTGCTTGGGCATTATTTCTCTTTAAATTCTACTTTAAAAGAACCTAATTTCCAACCTAAACCTATTTCTAAAGTTTCTTATAAAATGAGGCGGATAATTTTTCGGAAAAACATTGTTCGAAAAATGCTTTTAAAAATCAATACTAACAAGGCAACAGGCCCTGATTTTATTCCTCCGATTATACTTAAAACATTTGCTAGGGAGCTAGCACCAATCCTCACTAAAATCTTCTATTTGTCATATAAGAAAGGAGTTTTTCCTGAAATTTGGAAAATGGCTAGTGTACAGCCAGTTTCAAAAAAGGGCAGTAAGACTGATCCTACGAATTACAGACCCATTTCAATTTTATCGGTAGTTGCTAAAATTTTTGAGAAATATGTCAATTTTAATTTAATGAGCTTCTTAGAGTCTTCCAAATTAATTAATGAGAGACAATATGGATTTCGAAAAGGGAGAGCGACGGGAGATTTGCTGTCTTTTGTCACTCATATCTGGAACAAGTCGCTTGAAAACTTTGGAGAGACATTCGGTGTTGCTCTTGATATTTCCAAGGCATTTGACAAAGTTTGGCATAACAACCTTATATGCAAATTGAGATCCTATGGTTTAGACGAGCAGCTTATATCTTGGACACAGAGCTTTATATCTGATCGAAAATTTCGCGTCAATGTTGACGGTGTATCATCGAATACTTTTTCAACTAATGCAGGAGTTCCTCAGGGTTCCGCTTTGTCACCAACTCTTTTTCTTATCTATATTAATGATTTGTTGGACTCAACGGTTCATCCTATACATAGTTTTGCTGATGATAGCATGCTTCATGCGTCTCATGAAGCACCTAAATTATATACACCCTTAGCGCTTAGTGAGTGTAGATCAAAGTTGATAGATTCCCTTAATACTGATCTTAAAACAATTATGGATTGGGGTATTGCTAACAGTGTTGAATTCAATACAAGCAAAACACAGGTTTGTCATTTTTCTAGGATAACGACACCCAATCCTTTTCCATTAACGTTTGGCCCCAAAAATCTTTTAGAAAATGAGTCTGTCAGACTTCTAGGAGTTGAGATTGAAAATAATATGAAGTGGAATTCTCATATTTTTAATCTGGCTAAGAATGCTGTTCAAAAGTTAGGATTTTTGGGGCGATGTCGTAAGTTTTTCGATAGCGAACAACTTCTTTTAGTTTATAAATCTTTTATACGTCCCTGCATGGAATACTGTTCTCACATATGGGGTGGAGCTTACTTGAGTAGTCTCAACTGCCTTGATTCTGTACAGCGTAGAGCTATTAAACTCATTGGTAACCCAAGTCTTACTAACGGTCTTGATTCCTTGCAGCACAGAAGAAATGTTGCTGATTTGACTATATTTTATAAATATATTATGGATGAACGAGCTTCTGAAGAGATCAAATCGATTTTACCTAAATCAGCAAACCTTTCGCGTCACACCAGAGCAAACGTAGCAGCGCATCCCTTTACAGTTCAAATAATTAGGTGTAGAACTGTAGCCTTCCAACGTGACTTTTTCAACAGAGTCTCTCATCTTTGGAATGCCTTACCTTCCTGGGTTTTCCCTGATGAATTTAATCCTCAAGGCTTTAAAGTTAACGTTCATAAATTTCTCAGAGAATCTTAATTTGTATTCCATTCTTATCCCTAGTTGGCATGGTATCTTCGGATATTCAGAGACGTTAATTTATAATTTATTATAATTAACACTAAACATGCCTAACTTTGAATAAAAAAAAAAAAAAAAAAAAAAATAATTGCTCGTTATCCAATAATAATTGAAGGGTACAGGTGAAAAACAACGTAAGTCCATAAAATCAAATTTTGAGAAAATTGAAGTTTTGTGTTTGAAGTCATTAAAATGCAACAAAATTTGTGAATTCAGATTAAACAATGAATAGACATGGTTCATAAAAGTGTTTTGAAGCGGGGCCACCACAGGCGTTTGTTAGTAAAAAATGGTGATCTAAGTTGTTTTGTCCCTGTAAATTGGATATAAAAAAAATTTTGCGAATTCTTTTCAATTGATTTATATGAGCTGGGTTTGATATTCATCAAAATTGAATATACCAACTGAAAGCTTTTGTATTTCTTCAATAGATAGCAGCACTAACTCGATTTTGAAAAAAATGGACTTATGTTGTTTTTCCCCTGTACCCTTCAATTATTTTACAACAGAACGAACACAATCTATACAATAAAACTCGATTTGCGACCAAAAATAATAATTATAATTCGTCGAGATCGCGGCTGCTTTCAGATTTCAGAACATTTTCCATAAGAACACTTATATTGTTCATTTATCTTTTATCGACATGTTTTCTGTTATTTGCCTCAAAATATTATTTTCAAGGGATATGACTTAGTGCTTCTTGATATGACGATCCTAATAAAATACAGTCAAATACTGAACAAAAACGGGAAAATTTTAAATGTTTTTAAATAAAGTTTCAATTTGGAGATCTTTTTTAATTTGGTGTGGTGATCATATTTTATTCGGTTACTGCCAGTTAGATATTTGAGAAATTAGACAAACGGGTACTATTTAAACATCTTCTATCTAACTATAAAATATTAAAAGCTTTTAGAATAAATTAGCATATATTCGAAAGTATTGCTAAGAAACTAAATGCGCTAGATGAAGACACTATGCTATGAAAACGAATCATGCTAATACTTTGAACACACACCGGTTATCGATGTCGGCAACTCTCCTAATGAAGCCAAGTTAAACAAAAACAGAATTGAAACACTTTTTATTGCATTATTACGAACAAATGCTTGAAACAATCATTTAAAAAATTAAGTGATAATAAACTGACGAAAACATTTCTCAAACTGCTGAAATACTTGATGAACTTTTCATTTGATATTTTTATAACTTATTCAATAAATGTTAAATTCTGTTTATTAATTGAAAATACAAAAGATATTAAAGATTTAAATTATACCAAATTGTTTTTGTCATTGTACCGTACCGTACCATAAAGGCACCAAAAGATTAACATATAAAATTGTTCGAAATCATGGAGCTGTGACAAATAATTATTTATTTTACTAAAAATTAACTTATTTAAATTATAAATAAATTATTTATTTTACTAAAAAATAACAATAGTTGCAATTTATGAAACCCCGTGGTCCGAATTCGCTTAGGTTTTACATGCAAAATAAGATCCAACTTTGTTTTTGATCTCAGTTTGCCTTTGAAACTTAAGCGGATCCGGATCATACGGTTTCATGAAATGCAGTTAATGTATTGAAACACGCTGTGATTGGTTTTGTTACACAAATAATGAGAATTGAATCAAATTTTGTATATAGAGCTTAAAAAAAAGTATTTAAGATTTTCAAAAAACTCTTTTCATGGCCTGTTAATGGCCTAGATTGCACACATAGTCTAGACGTTATGCATATCAAACGACGCATCTCATAATTTTTCGGAAATATTGAAAGACTTATAGAATGAAATCAAACGTTTTAAGTATTAAAATTGTAAAAAAATAAATTTTTAGAAAACATCCACAGGGCAGCAGCAGAGTTCTTTATGACACATGTCCCAGAATTTAATCAGTTCAACTTAACAATCATACAAATTGTCTGGTGTAAGAGAATACTGTGTAAGAGAATACTAAATCGAATACTGACTAACATACACAATTTTGTTTGTGTTTTTATACCCTAGTCAAAAGTAAAAAAAACTTGGGATACGAAAAATTTTTTGTTTGCGTAAATTTAATACTTTGATTCTACCGTACCGAAATAACCAGATTCTTAAAATATATAAGTTAATATTATCCTTATCCTGAAAAAAATAGTGAAATAAAACGGAAAAACACTTTAAAAAGTAACAAATTGCACGACCATAATATTATCCAGAAAACTTATAAGCAGCTTGTTTTTCTAATTAAAAATTAGTTTAATCAAAACAAATCTTTTGATTAAAATAGTAAAAAACAAAACATTTGTTAAACAAATAAAACCTAAATAATACTTCGGTTTTATTATTTTATTAAACCTTCAACTAATGGTTCGTAAAACAATTTTCTTGAACGCAGTTGCGAGAGATAAAAACATGCTCGCCACGCCCAGATATTACAAAAATTGATACTATTTAGAAGTAGACATCAGCGCAACAAATATAGGTCCTAGTTAAATTTGAATTAATTATGTGTTAGAAAATCATTTTTTCTATTTATAGTTTTGTTTTATTATTAATTTAATTCATAAACATACATGCATAAAATAGTTTATGTGGTAAAGTAAAGACTGAGAATAATAAATGCGGTCGTGAACCAATTGATTTCAGTTATTTGTGAAGAAATTAAATGAATAGTGAAACACAATTTTTAAGTTTATTCATATATTGGTTTTTCTCATTGATGTTTATACATATTATGTTCCTTAAATTAATTATTTTTTTATATTTGATCATTTTTAATGAAGTATTATTTAGGTTTTATTTATTTAACAAATGTTTTGTTTTTTACTATTTTGATCAAAAGATTTGTTTTGATTAAATTAATTTTTAATTAGAAAAACAAGCTGCTTATAAGTTTTCTGGATAATATTATGGTCGTGCAATTTTTTACTTTTTAAAATGTTTATAAAATACAATAAAATTATTTACAAAATACAATCAAAAAAATTTATTTCAGGGTTTAATTTTTTTTTTTTTTTTTTTTTTTTTTTTTTTTTTTTTTTAAGGCGTTCATGCTCCATGTAGGAGCGTTGCCAGGTTAATCAGCTTTGAATATTCACCACGGTCATTCGCAACAGCGACATAATTACCATGGCAGCCGATTTGTTTAAGGTCGTTTATTACGTCAGTCTCCCATTGTAGTCGTGGTCTTCCTCGCGGTCTACCACTCCCTGGGGTACTAACGTACATTTTTCTAATCATTCCAGACTGTGAATCGGCTCGTAGAACATGCCCAAACCAAGCAATCCTGTTAGAACGGATACAACCTATTATATCAGGACCCTCAAGAAGGTCTCTGATCTCAAAGTTATACCGGGTTCTATGCTCTCCATCGTCTGTCTTAAGTGGACCAAAAATGTAGCGTAGGATCTTACGCTCAAATACAGATAAATGCGATTCGTCATTTTGTGTAAGGGTCCACGTTTGTGACCCATACATCACAACCGGTCTAATCAATGTCTTGTATAACTTGAGCTTGGTGTTAGTTGATACATACGGTAATCCAAGGAGAGGTTTAATTGAGTAGAAAGTTCGATTACCTGCAGCGATTCGAGCTTTAATATCTGTAAGTATGCTGTTGTTTGAGTCAAGCATTAATCCCAAATATTTAAAAGATTCAACTCCCTCAATTCGTTCATCGCCGCACATCAAATCTTTCTTCTCAGCCTCTCTTGAAACATTCATATGTTTGGTTTTATTGTAGTTAATTTGCAGACCAATTTTTCTAGCACCACTCT
The DNA here is from genome assembly GCA_963693315.1 of Diogma glabrata. NCBI lineage: Eukaryota > Metazoa > Arthropoda > Insecta > Diptera > Cylindrotomidae > Diogma > Diogma glabrata. Next base: position 197,704,224 of record OY856186.1, on the reverse strand, counting down.
CAAGCGACTTGAAAGTCTCACTCATAACAGCTTCACTTCGGCCGAGGTTGACAACATCATCAGCGTAAGCAATCATCTGTACTGAGTTTATTGACAAGATATTGTTATTAGTCGGTAGTTTCTTTTGACGGCACACATATTCCAAGGCTAGATTAAAAAGTATAGGAGAGATAGCATCACCTTGTCTTAATCCGGAGTCGACTTTAAAAAATTTTGATATTTCGTTCTCTACTCGCACACAGCATTGAGAGTTCTGTACTGTCATTTTGCATAGTGATACCAGTTTACCAGGAATTCCCATTGACACCAGAGCAGACCATAGAGTCTCTCGTTCGAGAGAGTCGTAGGCCTGCCTGAAATCAATGAAAAGCTGGTGCACAGGTATGTTGAACTCTCGACACTTTTCCAAAATCATCCTAATCGAGAAAAGTGCATCAGTGGTACCTCGGCCCCGCCGGAAACCACACTGATATTCTCCAAACAGTTGTTCAGCAAAACGATTGATTTTGGATAGCAAAATGTAGGAAAAGATCTTATATGCTGTGCAGAGGAGAGCGATTCCTCTGTAGTTTGCACATTGTAGGCGATTACCTTTTTTATGGATTGGTATCAGCATAGCTGTGTTCCAGTCCTGTGGCATGGTTTCAGTCCTGCAGATCATTTGAACAAGTTCAAACAATCTTAAGGATAGAGTTTCGCCACCATGTACAATCATTTCGGATGTTATATCGTCGATACCAGGTGCTTTATTGCATTTTAATTTTGACAGCGCCGCATCGAATTGGTGGGTTCGTCTACATGTACCTTTGATGCACGAATAAGCTTTGCTCGTCGCCCGACTTGTTGCTGGTCACTTAAGTTGAGAAGATTCTCAAAATAAGCGGCCCCAGTATCTAAAATATTTTTAAGGTCTACTTGTAGCTCCCCATCTTCGTTTTGAATAGCAGTCGATCTAGTTTGAGGGCCCTTCCTTAAGGTTTTAACCTGTTGAAAGAAGTTACGCGATTGATGTTCCTTATTGAAGCTTTCAATCTCCTCACACTGTCTCTTCCACCATTCTCTCTTCGTTCGTCTACATAGCTTTGTAACGGCTTGTCTTGCCAGTTTATAGTTCTCCTTCGTGGACCTGGTATTGCGTCCTTGTAGACACTTCAGATAGCATTCTCTTTTGTATTGAATAGCGTCAAGACATGCTTGATCCATCCATGGCTTCTGGGAGTGGTTCTGTGGTCGTCCAAGTATTCCCTCAGCAGCGCTTAAAACAGCATCTTTGAGCAAATACCATGACTTATCGACGTCTCCATTAATGGTTTCTGATTTCTCCAATGTTTCGGCGATATGGATTTGATATCTCTCTTCTGTTTCAGCATTCTTTAATGATGAGATGTTAAAACGTTTCCGTTGATTGAATTTTGGAATGCCTGGATTTGGGAAGTGGAACCTTATCGTTGCACATACAAGGAAGTGATCACTTCCAATGTATGCACCTCTAAAGGATCGCTCATCCCGAACGCTCGAAAAGAAACGTGCTGTTACTAGAACGTGATCAATTTGATTTCGAGTGTTTCCATTCGGTGAGACCCAAGTCTGTTTATGAATCGATCGATGCGGAAAGAACTTACTGGCAATTCTCAAATAATTTGATAATGCAAACTCAGTCATTCTCTCACCATTATCATTCGAATTCAAATGCAGGCTGTTGGGACCCACCACATTTCCATAAGAGATATCTCTTCCAACCTGTCCATTAAAGTCACCAAGAACCATAATGAAGTTGGGTGTGGGTGTTTGTTTCATAACCTCTTCCAGTGCTATATAGAAATTATCCTTCTCGTCAACGGTCTTAGCTTCAGTAGGTGCATGCACGGCAATAAGAGAAATATTGTTATATGTACCACGTACACGTATAGGTAGCAGATCCTCTCACTGACCGGGATGAATTTCATCACGGCTTCTTGTATGCGTGCACCAACAAGAAAGCCAGTACCAAATTCTCTTCGAGAAGGATGACCACTACAGTATAGAGAGTGACTATCCAAATCTTGTTTTCCGATTATCGGCTGTCTAATTTCTTGTAGAGCAATAATATCCATCCTATACCTCTCAGCCTCTGTTTCCAGACTTATAAGAGCATCAGGAGCGCTCAGGCTGCGCACGTTCCACGTTCCGATTCGGTAGTCTGGTCCTTTTTCACGTCCAGGTAAAATTCTGTTTTGTTGTCCGGGTCTGTTTTTCTTTTTCTGATCACCAAATTTAACATATTAGTTTTTTTTCCGGGGTTAGGGTGTTAACCTTAGGCCCAACCCAAATTGTCGTGAATGGGTCCGTTCTGCATATTAAGGTCACCAGAAACAACCTTTTTACTCGTTTATATAGCGAGCCGCTTGATTCAAGACAGACGCCCGCTCCAAGCCGCCCCTGACATGGAGAACAGACGCTTGAGTTGCATTGGTTGTAGAGCGCCAATTCGCCGTGATGTAGCGTCATTGACTAAACAGTTTTTACTCTGCTTGTCTCCAATACACCAACCTAATTCTGTCAGTATTACCCAGGCAGCACGGCGTGGACGTCGAATTTAGGATTTCGCTACCCTCAGGGTTTAATACAATCATATAAATTGTTTTATTGTGTCAAATAAATTGTTTTATTTAGCATTCACGCAACAAAAGAAAATCAACATCTGTTTATCTGTTGAATACAAAAAATCCCAAAGAACCTCTGTATATTTTATTCTATTTAGTCTAATGTCGCACACAAATATGGTTTTAAAAACAAAAATAAATCTATTTTCACAGGTGTCGGAAGGATAAAACAATTTATTTGATTGTATTGGACTCTGAAATAAATTTGTTTGATGGTAGTTTTTGACATATTTAACAACATTTTTTTGACAAACTTATTATACCTTAATTCTCTATAATAATAATAAAATTTCATGTCATACAGATATATTTCATGTCATTCAAATAAGTAATTTTAATTTTTTCCAATAAATGGTAAAAAAATAAATAAAAATCTTTCTTTTGACACACTTGACAACATTTTTTGACAAACTTCTAATGCAATAATCTAGTTTTTGATCTCACAAACCCCATGCTTTTAGAAAAAAATAAAATTAGTTATTTGTATGAAATGAAATGTGATGAACATGAAATTATTATTATTGAGAATAATTAATTTTATTGCATTATAAGTTTTTCAGAAAAATATTGTCAAAAAAATGATTTCATATATTTTTTAGCCAATTTTTTGGAAAAAAAAATTTAATTGTTTGTATGACGTAATGTAATTGAACAAGAAATCGGACATGGAAATTTTTGAATTTGTTATAGTTTTTGAAATATTTTTGGAATTTTGAAAAAAGTTTGTATTTTTGAATTTGTACTAATTTTTGCAATATTTTTGGCAATTTGGGAAAAGTTTTAATTATTTATTTTGTTATAATTTTTGCAATGTTTTTAGAATTTTGAAAAAAGTTTCAATTTTTGATTTTGTAAGAATTTTGGGAATGTTTTTAGAATTTTGGAAAAAGTTTGAATTTTTGAATTTGTAAGAATTTTTGGAATATTATTAGAATTTAGAAAAAGTTTAAATATTTGATTTTATTTTAATTTTTGGAATATTTTTGGAATTTTGAAAAGAGTTTCAATTTTTGATTTTGTTATAGTTTTTGCAAGATTTTTAAAATTTTTAAAAAAAATTTTAATCTTTGATTTTGGAATAATTTTTGGAATATTTTTAGAATTTTAAAAAAATTTGAATTTTGATTTTATTTAATTACGCTAAATGGAGAGGTTTTTGAGTAATTTGCTGATTGTATCATCTTTTCGCTAAAGTATGTTAATTTATGATTTGTTATAATTTTACGGCAACGTATTGATGTTTTGTGTTAGCTTTGTAATAAATTTCTAAACAAAGATAATAAAATACATGTAACATAGAGTTTTATGTTTGATATAAATCGCTGCCGATAACTAAAAACAAAGTCCTCATAAAAGTGTTTTGCGAAAACTATATCAAAATCCTTAATTCAGACAGAAGTCTTGAAATTTTAGCGCCTTGAGATTTCACCTCCTTCATATTTACATTTGTAATAAACTTTTAATAATTTCAATTTAATTCCTTGTTATTGGAAAATTCTGGGATCGTGGAACGTGCGCAACCTGCGCGGTCTTGATGCTCTCAAGAGTCTGAGAGACATAGAATTGAGGTCATAGTTCTGCAAGAAAGCTTTTCTTCGCCAAGAGCAATTTGTACTGTTATTTTGTGGATGCACGCGTTTTCAAAGCCGTGATGATATTCATTCGAAGTATTTGAGCTTTCTACTCAATAAACTCCCCTTTTGATCACCGTATTTGTCATTAACGCCATAATCATGTTGAATTAGACTTTGATCATACCAGTAGTGATATATGGCTTACAAACGTGACCCCTTACGCAGAATGAAGAATCACATTTATTATGATTCGCCTACGCTACTTTTTGGTCCACTTAGGACAGACGGTGGAGGAATAGAACTTTATATAGCTTAAAAATCAGAGATCTTCTTAAGAGCTCTTACATAACAGGTTGTATTCGTTCAAATTAGTTTAGGAATGTACTATGAACTAGAAGGGTTGAGCATGTTCTCACAGTCTGGAATGGTTAAAAAATGTACCTCTGGCAGTAGACGGCCACCAGGTCAACGGGATATGGAGTTAATGAACGTCGTTATAAAATCAGCAACCATGGTAATTTTAACGCTGTTACAAATGACCGTTGTGAAAATTCGAAGCTATTTGTTTTGAATTTAGTCCGCGCTAGTGTAAATCACAGGCTGGATAATTAAAAATAATCTATAGGTACCACCAGGAGTTAGAGATCGTTACGGAGATCCCAACTTACTTCAAGTTGAAAGCAGTGAACTGACCGATGCTCGAAGAATCATAACCTTAGCATAGCAGCAGCAGTGTTTTATTGCTTTAAATGGTAAATTGTTCAATCACTTATCATCATAAATGTCTGCAGATTACGCATAATAGATCTTCGTTCTCACACAAAACCTAAAGTCTAATATATCCAAAACCGACATTTCATTTCGATCACAAATACCAAAGGTATATTTATAATTGCACGTTATATTGACATTCACTTTTTATCATTTTTTCTTAAATAACTCCTAAATCAACATTGTTGTAAATACAACTGAGAAAGCTTTTATTCAGATTTTTGGTTTTTCAACAGTGTGGTTTTTGTTGTTTCGGAATACAAATATTTTTTCATCAAAATAAAATAAAAATATTTGAATAGGAAATAGGAAAACTGAAATAAAAATCAGAAATGAGAATTACATTCGTGCAGAAGCATTTTCAAGTTTTCATTATATTGATAAACGATGTTATACGATATGAGAAATTTTATTTAAAAAATTTAACGGAAATTGGAATTTTAATTTGAAAATATGACAAAAAACATACAAATATTTACATGGTAAATTGTTTGGAAATTTTCTGATGAGTTTTTTGTTAAACTGATATAATGAATGCAATGAAAAATAAAATGTTTGTGTTGTGTTTGTGTTTGAATATACGATTTATATGATTTTAAGACAGATTATACGTAATCAGTAGAGTAAACAAATTGTTAAACCTATTACTTACAGGTTTATAACATAATAGTATTACTAGTACCTTTAACAAATAAAAAACACTTTGTCTGCAAAACTAAGTCTGCATGTAACTTTACGTTTGATCTTTTATCAGTGATTGAGGAAGCATTGTTTAGTTTTCCATTTTTGAAAAAAAAATAAACTATAATTTTGTAGGTCTGAAAAGTTTATATTTGTGTTTTTAGAAAATGTGGTTATTCTTACTATACAAAGTATATTTTTATGAGTTATTGGGAGCGTAGGTTTTCCTTGAGTGACCCTCACCTGTATTAATTTTAACAATGCAATCCATTATTTATGTGATAAAGAAGCCCATAGAGCGCAGCTAAAAATTTTCCAGCTATTACTGTCTTTCAGGTAATTTGGAACACCGAAGTATTGATGGTTTTTATTAGTTTAATCCTACACACTTTTACTTCGGTTGTGATTCAAGCTCGTATAAAGAAAAGGTTTATGATGTTATTACTTTAGAAAGTTAAAAACGTTGAAAACGAAATCCTCTTTGCTCCATTTCTTTCCTTAATTCCTCGAGATAATCCTACTAATTTTTTGTAATAATTTTCTTTGAATTTTGTTTTCAATCTCTCTCTAGTCGATGGTATTAAATGCAAGGTCAACCCTCCTACAACGCGACAGATACGTGTTATGCCCGCCAAATTACGCGATATTTAACAAGTAGCATTTTATAAGAAATCTACACCAACTCAAAAACAATAAACTAATAGTAGAAACTAAATTCCTGTTCAACCACCAAACATTTCCATTTTAATGTATAATACAGCTACATTACAATTTTTCATTAACACTGTTTATCACCAAACAATCAGTATACATAATTCACGGACTTCCTGTAAAAAAACAAAAAAGGCATAATAGTTTTTTTATATGGTTGTACTCTCTCTAAAATATTTCGAATTTAATTGTTATATTTTATCTCTTTGCAAATAAAACAAAAACGGAAGAGTTCATTGCGATCAACAATCAATAATTCTCTTTTTTACTTTATTTGTAATACTATAAATACTTAAAATATTTATGGACTTGGTGAGTTGTAACCTGAAATTAAAACCAAATTATTGTACTAGTACTTAAAACTTAATTATTAAAATTATTCGATTGTTTTTGTGAGTTACAATTTAAAATTAAAAGAATAATGTTCAAACGCAATAGAATAATAAAAAAAAATTATAATATAGAACAAAAAAAAAAAATATATATGTTGTTTCTGTCCACCTGTAAGTGTAGAAAGCAGTTTTTTTTATTATTGTGAAATAAAGTTTAAAAGGAAAAAAATTATAACAAGAAAAATTGCGTTGCTGTTTTTATAAATTATTGGTAATAAAGGTTGTGTTGAGTTTCCAAAAATTTCATAATATGTTACCTTGATTGAAGTAAATAAAAATTTGTAAATAAGAATAAGTTTAATAAGATTTCGTGTCATTTGTGTTGGTTGAAATGCCTGGAAAAAAACAGTGAATGAGAAAAAAAGGGAAATATAAGAAAAAAAAATGAATGTATTTGTTTCACAAATACGTCATTGTTTAATCGTCTTTTGGTTAACCGTGCTCTTAATAAATAGTAGGAAAAAGCACGTTTTGACAAATACCAAAAAGAAAATCAGTATGATTCAAGAGGATCGAATACATATCAAATATTAGTGCTTTATTTTGAAAACTGCGAGAAACCGCAGATTATGTTCGTACTTAACTGAAGTAAGGCGAGAGGTGTAAAATAAATGGAAAAATAAATTGTTATCAATATATCAAACTGCATGCAACTAAAGGAAGATAAATGTATGTTTATATACAATTTTTTTTTAATTCTTTAATTTCTTTAATTGTTTTAGACCATCATGGTCATATAAATTAACTTATATCTTTGTACTTAGAGATCTTTTGTTGGGGCTAGAGTTCGCGTTTTTAACAGCAAAAAACCGTACGATCGTTTATTAGCTAAATTTAAATCTAAACCTTTGGTAAATAGATACCGTTGGTATCATTAATAAAAGTCGATTGCGACATACGTTCTAAGAAAACGTCGCGCAATAAGAAATCGCGTTGTAAGAGACATGAACTCTATAGAAAAAAAGGGTTAAGTTCTAAGTATTAAAAACTGCGTTTAAATTAATATAATAAAACTAATAAGTTAATATTCAAGATTTTCTTAGAAATTATTCAACAAAATTAATAAAATTCAACAAAATAATTCACGTTTTTAGAAATTAAGAACTAAATAAATATTCAAATTTATAAAAATTAAAATATAAAAAGAAACGTTGATGCATATTATTTATAAAAATTCTTCTTCATCACTGCTAAGCGGATTATGCAGCGAACGTTTTGCTGGTGCTATATCCGAATCTGAACAACTGGAACGTTTTGCTAGTGCTATATCCGAATCTGAACTACTGGAGCAAGGGATAGATTCGTTAGCTCTTGCGGTCGTTTTCGGCGTGACATAATCAGTTATTAATAAGTGTTTCTTTTTGCGATTAAATCTTTATAAATTTCATCATAAGCCGACAAGCAATTTTCTAAATTTCTTGTAAATTTTTTAGCTCTTTCCTCCAGTGGATCAATCTCTAAAAAATAGTTCGCTGACTGCTTCGCCATATTAAACCTTTTTCTACACCTTTTACAGTAAATTTCTTGGATTTATCTTCATCATCGGTTATATCTTCAGAATTTGAACTATCTTCAAGTGTTTTACTGACTATTGCAACCAAATCTGCTTCGTTTATTTCATTCTCCGTAATTAATTCTTGTATATCGTCCAATGTTAATTCATCGAACCCATCGCGTCCTATTGCGTGAGCAATTTTAGGTATTTTTACAACTGCATTTTGAGTTGGCTCATCAGCATTTCTCTGATTTACCCTTTCCGGTAATAATACTTTCCAACAAGCATTTAACGTGGATTGGCGCATTTTTTTAATTGACGAAGCAGCAATTTCGACACAATCCAAAATTGTGAACTGTTTCCAAACCTCACTGGTTGTATTATTTGTGGTGTCTATTTTGTCTAAAATTAATTGAAACGACTTACGGATATACCTTGCTTTGAAATTCGCTATGATCCCTTGATCCAAAGGTTGTAATAGCGAGGTAATATTTGGGGATAAAAATGATATCTCAACAATTGGGTGATTTAAATCATATAAATGCGAGGGTGCAATATACAAAATTAATAGAACTTTGAATGCTAAGTTCTTTTTCTTCAAGTAGTTTTCCACATCTGGAACAAAACAATGATGGCACCAATCCTTAAATAAACTAGCAGTCATCCATGCCTTTTTATTAGCCCTCCAATACACAGAAAGACGGTTTTTGTTACATCGTTTAAACGCTCGTGGATTTAACGATCGATTAATGAATAAAGTTTTGGTCATAAAATCACCAGATGCGTTACTGCAGAAAAGTAAGGTGATGCGTTCCTTAGCAGCTTTAAATCCAGGTGCTATTTTTTCATTTTTTGAAATATAAGTTCTAGAGGGCATTTTTTTCCACCACAGTCCTGTTTCATCGGCGTTGAACACCTGGTCGGCAGAAAAGCCCTTTTCTTGAATTATTTTTGCACCTTCTGCTGGATACAACTTTGCTCCTTCTACATCAGCGGATGCTTTTTCTCCTTGTAGTTTAATATTGTATAATGAATGACAATTTTTGAATTTTTCGAACCATCCATTGCTAGCAACAAACTTATGACTGGATTCATCACCTGACGATTCTCCAATTTCTTTTAAGCATTTAAATATCTTTAAACCTTTTTGTTTGATTACATTTCCGTCTAAAGGTAACCGTTTTTTTTGTCATATCTTCCACCCATATTATAAGGGCTTGTTCCATTTTTTCAATTAGATTTGCTCTCGGACGTGCAGTAATTTTGGCAAGCACAGATGATCCGGATGCTACCGAATTCCAAATTTTTTCTTCTGTTTTTTTTATGGTTCTAATTGTTGACTCATGTAAATTAAAATGTTTAGCAACATCAGTAATTTTCTCTTGATTTTTAAGTCTATCCAAGATTTGAATTTTGGTTTGAAGTGAAATAAATTTTCGGATTTTCTTTTCATTCGGCCTTTTGAAGCGTTTAATAACTTTTTTCCTATAAATTTAAATTGTAATAATTATATTTAATTATATTACAATTAATTTATAATAAAATATTTTTGAACCAATTTCATACCTTTTTTTTACTGAAACAATATTGTAATTTTTGTGTTTGGTTTGTTCTATTAAACACTCAGACTAAACACTCAGACAAAATTAATTGTTCTTTGTTTTTGTAGGTTTAGCACTTATATATGTTTTTCATTCAAATTGAACTACGCAGAATTAAAACAAAAAGACACCTGTTTCAACCATGCTTCGTCACAGGGCTGCCAATTTCTCGCAAAGATACTACAAATAAAATATGATAAACAGAATCATGAAATGAATTTCAATATTCTTCAAATAGAATTCCTTTTCATAAACAAACAAAAATTATTTTCTATTTATCTAATTTTATTTCTCATTATTTGTTTGTTGTGTCCTCGCGAGAATGTGGCATCCTCAATGTACATAGATACATACATACAATAAAATTTCTTTTAATCCTAAATTTACTTTAATTGTAAAATACACACACATTCAGGGTTGCCACGTTTTAAAAGTTTCAAAGTAGGACACACTGCCCCTTGGGTATCAAAACTAAAATACTCATTGGATTTGTGCCACTTCATTTTTCAGTTAAAAAAATTAAAATTTTTTTTTAAAACAATTAGGTTTCTATTTGGTGTAGGTATAAATGTATATGCCTTTTTTCTGTAATACTAATTTACTCATTTATAATGATGGCATACAATTTCGCATTGATGTTTTCGGCCTCCAATTCAGTAACACTCGAAAAACTTAAATTTAAAATGATGAAGTTTCAATTTAGAAATTAATCTGAACATGAAAATTAAAATATGGTTCGACATCGCCGCTGTGACTAAGTTGTGTAAGACATCCGGAATTTGGACAGGTGTCTCTGATGAGTGTGAGTTCGAATCCTGGCACAAAACACAAAAAAAAAATTCTAACGGATGTGTAGAGAAAATAACAAATTATTTCGAATTGCAAAATTCAAGTTATTTCCAATAAGGCTGTATTCGAAAGGCTGTATTCGAAACCAAAACTTATTTGAAACTTATTTGTGGAGACTTAATTATTTAAATAAGTAACCTAAGAAGGTGACTTATCTACGACTCTATCTCTTTCTTACATAAAAATCTAATTTGATTTGTAATGTCAAATATTTTCTCGTTGATTTATGTAATGTTTATATTTTATAAACGATAAAATGATTTTATAAAACGGATAAGTAAGTCTCCACAAATAAGATTCAAATAAGTTTTGGTTTCGAATACAGCCTTAAGCTTAATTGCTCACAAAAACCCCTACAACTTAAATTTAAAGCTATTAAGAAATCAGAAATACAGCTAAACATATCATCTGCTGATTTATTGGAACTATCAAAAAAATCAATAAGCTTAAGTTGTAAGGCAGTTACTCAAAAACAATACTGTTTTATATATTTACATTTTCCTTTAAAATCGAAATAGCTATCTGTGTAAGATATTGTATTACAGTTTGCTTAAAGTATGACATTTTTATTGCAAAGTAGGACGGAGGACATTCTTGCTCCAAAGTAGGACTGTCCTACCGAAAGTAGGACACGTGGCAACCCTACATATTTTTGTATATATACAAAACAACCGATGTCAAATTTTAAACTTTCCGAGAAAAGTATTTTTAGAAAGTAAATTATTTTTAATCGCGTTGTAGGAAAAAAATATCGCTTTGTGAGAAAAAATGAAGCGCGTTGTAGCGAAAACGCGCTATAGAAAACTTGTAGCACTTGTAAAATTGGTTAATATGTTGATATAGGCACTTATTTTCATTAAGAAGTTAAGTTCTGCCATTTTAAAATATTCCAGTGTTCAACTATGGTTTTAGGTATAAATTGCTTTCGTTCTAAAAATATCTTATTAAAAAAGTATTTAGCTATTTATGGCTTTGCAATAATGAGGTTTTCATGATGTGAAGGCCTTTTTTCATATCCTGCATGATAGACCATAAAAACCGATACCAATGAATATTTATTTATTTATTTACTTAACATATAATCAGATTAAAGATATTGTTGTGTATTTTAGAATAACAATACATATCAAATGAATTTTTACCACGACGGCATAGTAAAATATAATTGTTACAAAACACAAATTAAATATTAAATTAAATTCAAAAAACAATAATTTACAATTTTTAAAGGAAGAACAAAATTGAAGAATGACTTTTGGCAAAACCCTATCGCTAAATCCTACTGAAAAAAAATTCGGTAGAGCTCTACCTACGTTCAAAGCATCACAATATGGTATCGCAAAGTATTTGACCTGTATTGTTTTGTTAGCTCTATACAAGGAAATACAAATTTCTTTTAAAATCTGTTAAGCAAAATATACAGGTCTACCGACTATACTTGAAACGCCAAATATGTTATACCGGGTAATTTAAACATGCATTTACCCGAGCAGAATTTTTTCAGAGCAGCCTGATTGGGCCCTGATCATGATTGTAACGCTTTTTCCCTGTCAGGTCCTGATTGGGATTACCGGATCAGACCCTGATTGGTATAATCCGATCAGACCCTGATTGGGATAATCGGAACAGGCCCTGATTAGGATATCCGGACCAGACCCTGATATATATTCATATATTATATACATAAATTAATTAAATTAAAATAAAAAGATTACAATGGAAAAAATTGAAACATACATTCCACCTCAATCACTATTATTATAGTCTTACGGCCGAGAAGCGATAACTAAAACATACATGAAACGATTTTGACTATATATTTCAAAATGGATAATACTGTAGTGAATTTTAAACCAATTGAAACTTCGGCTAGGGGCCAAATACGAAAAACCTGATGAGGGACAGATATATTCAAATAAGGTTAACCCTAAAGGTTATTCTAAATCAGGCCCATATCAGATTACCCTTGTAGGGCTGACCAGGCCCTGATCACGCCCTGACTGTATTCAGATTTTCTCTAACTAATTTCTGCTCGGGTATTTAAACAATCTGTGCGAAATCAGTTTATTTTAAAGTTTAACAAAGGCTTGAGATATCGAATATTCATCTTGAGTTGCGAGGTTTCTAATATCAATCGATGGCATTGAAAGCCTACATTCGTAAATCATTAGGTTATAAAACCATCTCATTAATTTTTAAGCTTCCAAACGACCTAGGGTAATATTCCAAGATCGAATTATTAAACTATCTCGAATTGGACTGTTAGACAGTGGAGCGTCTTTCGCTGTCATTGGTTTTGCGTTCGATCAATAAGTGTTGAAACCTCCTTGTCTTCTTACTAGCTCATCAGCCAAAATAAAAACTGCAGATGGTGCCAGTATAGAAATCGTTGGATCGCTCAGTACTAAATTCATTAAAGGTCCAAAGTAAATGATTTAATATGTATTTCATTTCTTTTGCTACCCAGGTCCTATATCTGGGTATTAATTTTTCAAGAAAAACAAATTGTTAGATAATGTCCTATTTGACTTTGGGTTCTATTAAACCAATCGCTACAGATCTTGCTGCCGAAGAAGTTCAAGGGTGCTATACATCTTCCTTCGTAATGTTCTACAATGGGTATAGGTTAAACATGTTTTTGAACATATAATCGATGTTGGCGACATCAACCAAAGATACTACTCTATATCTCCAGCAAAAGAAAGAATGATGGAAGATGAGCTGAACTGTATGCTGGCGCTTGGTGTTATCAAATAAGTACCAGTGCTTAGAGATTGCCAGTGGCCCTGGTACGCAATTTTGGCTAAGTTCGCCTGTTATGAACTCCCGTAAGGTCGCAATACCGTCTTCAAGAAAAATGCATATCTAATTGAAAACCGTCTGTTTGGGGAAACATACGGTTTTCTATGTTGCTTATTTCAAGTCAACGCTATCTTCAGTTGGGATTAGAAAAACGTTTTCTAGCAGCTCTCCATGGAAAATCATCTGGACCGAGTTTGACTATCTGGCCGGTTTTTGTACCCGTTCGTAAGAATGCACTTCGAGCTGTGAAGCCCACCTCAAACCATGACTAGATTAAAAGATCATCTGATCCTTTTCCATTTAATGTCTTCGTTTAAGTGGATGACCTTTTAATATTTACGCGCACTTTTCTATCTCATATAAGTGTACTCAAGTGTAGGTATAAGAGTATTAAAAATCGACGACGATAAAACGGATGCTGACATTCCTTTGGCAATAACGATGAAACAGATTTAAACATTTTTAGACATGGCCGGTTACTACCGTTAGTTTGCTTATGCACAAACCTCGTTAACCGTACCAAAATCTGATAGTAAGCTAGTGTGAATAAGTTCAGCACCAGCTCACCAGCGACGTGGGTCTTGATGGTGTGGGTGTGTACTGATTACAGATGTAAATTTACCGGTAAAATATTTTTATGGTAATTTTACCGTAAAATTACCGGTAAGATTGTTAAAATTGGTAAAATAGGTAAAATATAAAACTGGATAAAAAAATTAAGTTATGGTTGCATTTTTAATTAATTAAAATGTACGACCATATCACAATCGTTTCTATAGTTTATAAAAACATTAGATGCAAATCAAATATATTTTTATGGAGTTAAATATACGAAAATCGGCTGTTGTTTATACTTAGCAGTACATCTGGAAAACGGACAACACGTTGTTTGCATATCTGCAAAAATGGAACAAATTCTGGACCAACTGGCTACAACGATGACTGCTTTTTTCACTGTTATGTCGAAGTTATGCGTTTGTAAGGACAATATTATATTCGAAAATGTTTTCGTATTGGAATGAAAAATATAAAAACATTTGAACGTCACAAATTCAAAAAGAGAGTCTATAGAAAACCAAGCATATTCATTGAAACTTAATATATGTTCAAACTATATGCGATGCATCCCAATCTAGATAGATGCTACTTTTATCGCATGTGGTTGGAAAATGAGCCCGGTTCAACGTTTTTTCAGCATTGATAATTGTCAACGACAGTAAACGTGTGACGTGTCACTCCACATATGCCACAACCGACGATGGGATAGATACATTAATTACGCGGGCAACAATCAAAATCTAATTCGTGCATTGTTTCATTGTTCATTCATGGGAAAAATATAAAAGGCAAATGGCAAAAAAAAATTTTTTTCTCAAACTCGAAACAAAAATTTACAATGAAGGGTTGATAATGTTTCGTTGCGTTGTGTGTTCTTAACCGTTTGAGAATTCTATCGATCTGCTGCTGTTGCTGCTTCGTTTAAAGTAACATTGCAACGCGAAACAAATTACTTTCAAATTATTTCCAAATATTCTAACTTACTATATAAGAATCACGATTTGTGAGAAAATGAACTATACTTGCGGCCAACAATAAAGACATCTACGAACTTCACAAAATTATTCAATCTAACATTCAAAGCGAAGAAATAATATAGAAATCCGTCTATACCGCAACTGCTATATAGCCAATGAAGCATTTTGTTTTTCCAACAGAATGTTTTTAATTCACTTGATTTGTCACACCACGTACTGCAATTAAAAAACAGTTCACCACAGTGTACCGATGAAATCCATAAGATTTACTCTTTTATTCGTATCAATTGCTCACCAGTGGGTATACTGCACAAAGATATACTGCTGAACCGAACTGCATATCATCTGAAATGAAATGATTTGCTGGAATCAATAACCTCGGATGGCCTCAATCTACAGCTGTTTAAAAATGTATACAATACCTCAGATGCATTTTGGACTAAGATTAAGGTTTTCAGAGGCATCTTGTTGTGATAAATATTCTTGTTGTTGTAATAAATATTCTATTTTTCCACAAAAAAATCGCAAACTTTGATTTTTATTAAATAAAGGTTAATAAAATTTTATTGCAATTTTACCAATTTTACCAAGCCTAAGTAATATTACGTAATATTACCAATCTTACCGGTAATTTTACCATGGGTAATTTTACCTTTACATCTGTAGTACTGATACAATTGGACAAAGAGGGAGGGTGTTGAAACGTACTCTGTCAGTGAAAAGGAATGCATTGCTACCATTCGTGATATTAAAAAGTTCCGTGCATATATCGGGGGTCACCCTTGTAAGATAATTACTGATCACGCTTCTCTTAAATGGTTGATGCAGCAGACCGATCTCTGTTCATGTAGCAACATTTAGTGTTAAGTGCGAAGGATTTACTTTTGATATTGACAAGCAAAACGTGGTTGCAGTGCTCTCGCGTGAATGTTTTCCATCGATGCCAGCTACCGAGAATTAAATTTATATTTTTAATCTTACTCTAAAATCGCCTGCCTTTAAAACAATTTTCTTAAATTGATGAATTTAAAGATAATCACTGATTTCAATGGTTTCATTTCCGATTTACGCTCCACCGATGAAATTTTGTTAAAAAAACATAATTTATCCAACAGTGCTGTTACGCCGGAGGGTGAAACTTGCAAATAATGAATCCCAGCAGAGTTACCTAACAAGATAACTGTCCAGGTCCATACATCTGTACACTGTGGAGGGGCTAAAACTTTGTTTGCGCTGCGTCGAATTTGTTTTGGCTCCGGATGGTCCAGCCAAATTAAATCTTTTGTTTCTGATTATGATGTCTGCAAAATAACCAAAGCTCCTAACATCCTAACATCAGGTTGTGCGCTGTCAGTGTTGCGGTTAAGTCACTGAAATCTGAAAGACTCGATCAACGGTTATACTTTGACATATTTGGCTATTTTTCTCGAACAAAAATCGGTCACTCAGCAATTTTGATTGTTTAGACCGTCCTATTAAGTGCCAGTTACTTTTTTCTTTACAGATACTTGTCGTCTTGCCTACGTGTTCCGTTCCATATGATTGGTTGTCCCGAAACAATTGTCTCAGACAATGAGTTGCTTTGTTCAAACTGACAACCTTATACTTCTCGCAAGCTAACGCATCACAGTGAGTGTACAGAAGTGTTATCACCATGGGCTACGTTCGTACCGAACTGTAGACCATACCTGGTGGGACGTTCATCTAAGAAAAAATGATTGTGCAATTGTCTTGTCTTCGATGTTCTTTGCATCAAAATCTAGTTTGTGTCCTCTGTTGTGCCTCATTTTGTCTACCCATGATCACTCGAGGTACTTTGTTTTTGCGTTTGAATTATTTGAATGAGAACGGAGAAATTTTCGGTCGTCCAGTTATCCAGAGTTTGCTTCCTAATTAAAGTGCTGAACGCTGAAGCATAAGTGTTTTAGGAATTGACTCGATCATTCGACCACTTATCTAAATAGTTTCCTCCTCAAGCATTTTCTTGAATTTTTTTATAAACATTAACCCGTTTTTTTGTTTATTAGTAGTTTTCTCGTTTCAAGTTTGCGTTTCGATACACTTCTCACGAACGTTCATTCCTGTCCTTTTCAGAACGAACGAGCATGGTGTGGGGACCTCCTTTGTACGTCCTGTTCTGTAACAGACGAGACCGTGTTCTGTGCATTCATAACATTTCACTCATTATTTTCCTACACTTTTCAACCGCATCAAGTTAATACAACTCATACATTCACCGAAGAACCTTTGATTTTCTCTGTTTTTTGGAAATATGTTTTATGTTATATGTTACGTTATGTTATATAATATATTGTTACGTTTTTCCAACCTTACTTCGAATTGGCCTTACTCTCAATTCGATAAACGTAATTCCCAATCTCTTCCTGAGTTCGATCACTGATTAGTAAGCACAAACACCAGGTTTTATTAAGTAATCAACAACTTAATTGTTCCACAACAATAGGAAAATAATATTCCTAACTAGAATATTCTTTTAACAGCTTCAGAAACTCCAACGTTTGATTGTAGAAATTTCCAGTAATACAACGTTTAAAATAATACACAAATTATTTCTACTTAATAACACTTTTAACTTTATTTACAAAATAACTTTACACAAAAACTAATTTAAAGATCACTTTTATAATTTTAACTTCACTATCGCAGGTTTAAAATTAACTAATTAAAAACTACAAGAATCAATTTCCTTATATACATTCTGCTTAATCTCTAGAAATTTCTAGGTCACTTTTTAGAAACCTTGAGAAAATATTAGAATATTCGATTATTTTACGTTACGTTGATTTGATTCATAAAATCATAAAACAAATAGACCTTAATTCTAAGAATATGTACAACAACAACAATGTTCATTTCATTAATCTGTTGTAGTATTTTGTTGATTTGATTTTCCTAGAAGTGACCGTAATCGTCTAGATTTTTCTGTAATCGTCTAGATTTTTCTGCAATCGTAACAATATTATATAACATATTATATAATAATTTATAAATTAACAAAGCGAAAGCTTCAAAACTTACGTCTATGTCTATTTCTGACAAGAGTTTCTACGGTGCCATTAATTCTTTAAATTCTGGTACAAAATTCTCTATTCTCCCTATTGTTGATGGTGATTCAATCGTCAATGATCCCGCAAGAAAAGCTAACTTGTTCGCTGAACGCTTTGCTCTGAACTCTACTGTTTTGGAAACTCCTAAAGAAATACCCCAAATCCAGTCTTCAGGAGTTAATATGAATGAAATCCACTTCAAACCCAAAATAGTCGTTGAACTTTTAAAAGGGTTAAAAATAAACAAAGCTTCAGGAATAGACAACATTCCTTCCATTATTTTAAAAACCTTTTTTAAAGAACTTGCACCAACTTTGACTAAGATATTCTACCAATCCTACAAACCTGGTATATTTCTCTGGTGCTGGAAGTTGGCAAATGTCCAGCCCGTCCCCAAAAAGGGACCAAAATACGATATCTCAAATTATAGGCCAATAGCTTTACTATCGGTCCTATCCAAAATCTACCAGCATTATATTAATACACACATTTCAAAATTTCTGGAAGTAAATCATTTAATAACCGACAGCCAATACGGTTTTCGAAACATAAGATTAACTACCGATCTATTAAACTATGTAGCGTATTGTTGGAACAGCATACTTGATAAAACTGGTGGAACATACGTTATCTCTTTAGACATTTCCAAGGCATTCGATCGAGTCTGGCATGCCGACTTAATCAACAAGTTTGTTGCTAAGTCTTAACTAATTAATGCTGGTGTACCTCAAGGCTCAGTATTGTCCCCAACCCTATTTTTGATCTATATCAACGAATTGCTGAAAATCACCAGCAACTCAACTATAAACTATTGTTTTTAATATACTAAAGGATTCCTCGTTCTGAATAAATAAAAATTTGTGTTGTATAAAATCAAAAGTAGATACAACAAAAACAAATATTCACAAACGTCAACAAAGGTTGATTTCTTTTCATCAATGGGTGTTAAGACTTAAAGGTTAGCAAAAACCACATAAAGGGAAAGTCCATGATTAAAGGAAAATACCATATGAACCAGTCGTGGACAAACAGAAGGCATCAACATTATCACGAAAGTCCTTTTATTTGTTTGTTTTAATTTAATCAAACTGTTTAATTGTTTTATGCTAACTTAAATAGAATAGAAAGAGTTGTTGTATGACAGTTAACCTCTACAAAACCTGGGTTATAAAATGGTTTTATTTTTTTGTGAAATTTAAATTTTCTTGGGAGTGAGGTTAGTCAGGTGATTTCACGTGTGTGACCAACTGGTGGAAATACACGGTCTACCAAAATACCTACTGCAATAACATGTTTAGAATCTTCAGGATATGTAGTGGGTTAAGTTTATGCAGCTCATGCCCATCCATGTAATACCGCCCTAAATGATACCACTCATATAGGTCAAAGCTTCACAATCTTTAAGAAGATAGACTGTAATTTCTTCTTTCAATAGACAGAATCTACATTCGTGTCTCTGATCCATCCTAATATTCCATGGTGTTTTATGAATCTAGAGTATCCTGTGTGAATACCTGTCAGTATTTCCAGGTTGTTTCTATTTAGTCTAGAGCATATTATTGCTCTCTTTTGATTGACCGACCCAATTAACTTCATGCTCTGTCTTAAACCCGTTGCATTATTCCAGACTTTGGACCATTCTGTCATAATTACTTTCCTCAGTATTTGAGGGATGGATTTTGATTGATCTAAGCATACTTAGCTTTGTGTAGAAAAAATAATTTAAAAAGAAATATAAAACCCTACCAACCCCACATTAATATTAAAACTTTTGAGCCTCAATGTAACGTTAAAATTAAAACTGAAATCTTTAATTCGATTTTTCGGCTTCCCGCACCAAAATAATTTTCACCGTAAATCACTTTGATGTAATTTTTCAATTAATTTTAATATAAACATAAATTTCAAGAAAAAAACATATTATTTAATCACAATAATTACATATATACAAATCGTACCAACATCCTTCAAATATTAATTATCAAAAATATCGATCGATAAATAATTATATTCATAAAAGTTTTTTGATTTAATTTTTTTTTGTTAAATTAATTTTTCGTTTTAACGTTTTTTAAATTATTCTTATGTCGCATATTACGTGCAACACTTACCTGTGTAAGTTAAGTTATTTTTAAAATTAAAATTTATCTGCTGTAATTATTTATAAAAAAAAATTATAGATGTTTCTCAAGGTTTTGTTTTCTTCTTTGGATAATGATTATATGGCGTTTCTGAGATGTGGGCTTTAAACGGAGGTAAATGTTATATTAAGTGTTGATTTGTATCGTTTTTCATTGTATACAAACAACTTTTGCATTAGTCACTTAAATTTGCTGTTTAAAAAAACGTTTTTAACGATCGAGAGTTTAAAAAAGGATCAACATCTGAGATTCTACAATTATTAATTATTCTTAGTTAGCAGGAAATTATTAAATCCAACCAATTTAGAACTTAAATATATACGAGCGCTATCTTCATGTATAAAAACGTTTGTCGGGTTTGATGCGAAATAGATCGGAATTGCTGACTTTTAAATAGATGATTTGGCCATTATATTTGTGATCTTCCTATTTACTGCAGTCGAATCATATAATCAATGGTAAATTCAGATTCTAAGGGCCAGTTTCACCATCTTCAGTTAAGTTAAATTTAAGCTAACTGCCACTTATCTGAAGGAAATGGGTTTCACCAGTCTCGGTTAGCTAAATATTATGTTAAATTCTCAGAGAACTTGATCTACAAAATATATTTAAGTTAAAATTTAACCAAGAGAAATGCCATATGTCATATTTGGATGAAATATATGAATGAATAATGATATGAGAAATGTTGAAATAAAAATTAAAATATAAAATAAATAAATTAAACATTTTATTTTATCCTTTTCATAAGTTTGAGATTGCAGGATTTTCTTATCTTTTATTTTTCAAAATTCGGTTTGGTTAATAATAACTAATATAATAGCATTTTAACTTATTGTTAAGTTTAACCGTTGGTTAATTTAACAAAGAGAGTTGTGGTGAAACCGAAACATTTTGTTATCCTCCAGTTAAAGTTAAGTTCTGGTTAAAGTTATATGAACGATGTTTTTTATAATCGGTTTTGATTCGTATCATTTATAATAGTAAAATTCAATGTAAAAACAGATGATTTGAGATTTTGATATAAAAATTATGGTTTGTGATTATCTTCTTTAAAGAGAATTTTAAATTAATGATTAAAAAGATTCTTTGTATTTTGTACGCGCAAAGGCTTGAAATTACATACAACAGAAACAGAAACCACATACAACAGAAACAGAAAGTATGGACAGAATAGACAAAATAAAAAATACTCCTTATTACTTCGGTCTGAAAGACCTAAGTATTACATTCATGAGCTAAAAGTGAAATTCTTACCACCACTTTTTTTGGCATTTCTCGACGTTTTAGGACCTACCGATTTTAAATAAAGTATAAAAAATGTTTATCTGTCTGCCGGCCGTCCGTCACAACCTTCGAAATGTAGAAAACGGCTGAAGGGATTTGAAAAATTTTGAATTCTATAAATAGGTACACTCAATGGTAAAGCCGAAAGGACGATGTGTTCGATAGCTGTACCGAAATTGTGTCAAAAAAATCGTTCTAGTGTGTCAAAACAAGGAAATATGCATATTTTTGAGTAGGAACAAAGAATGTGGAGAAATCTGGATGGTCGAGATTGGTATGTGAGATCAAAAGCTAGATTATTGCATTAAAAAATTGTCAAACAAATGTTGTCAAGTGTGTCAAAAGAAAGATTTTTATTTATTTTTTTAGCCAAATTTATGGGAAAAAAATTAGATTAATTATTTGTTTGAAATTATTATAGAGAATTATGGCATTATAAGTTTGCCAAAAAATAATGTCAAGTGTGTCAAAAAATGATTTTATTTATTTTTTAGCCAATTTTTTGGAAAAAAATGTAGCTGTTATGACGTAAATGTAAGTGAAAATGAAATTCGACATGGAAATTTTTGAATTTGTTATAGTTTTTGAAATATTTTTGGAATTTTGAAAAAGTTTCAATTTTTGATTTTGTAAGAGTTTTTGCAATATTTTTAGATTTTTGGAAAAAGTTTGTATTTTTGAATTTTTTAGAATTTTTGGAATATTATTAGAATTTAGAAAATGTTTAAATATTTGATTTTATTCTAGATTTTGGAATATTTGTAGAATTTTAAAAACAAAATAGAATTTTTGAATTTTATATATATTTTTAAAATTTGGAAAAAGTTTCAATTTTGTAATAAGTTTTGGAATATTTTTCGAATTTTGAAATAAGTTACAATTTTTGATTTTGTTATAATTTATGCAATATTTTTAGAGTTTTGAAACATGTTTCAATTTTAGATTTTGTAATAATTTTTGCAATATTTTTAGAATTTTGTTTGAAAAAATTTTGAATATTTGATTTTATTTAATTTTTACAATATTATTGGAATTTTGAAAGAAATATAAGTTTGTGATTTTGAAATATTTTCTCGAAGCGCTAAATGGAGATGTTTTTAGTAGTTTGCTTATTGTATAATCTTTTCACTAAATTATGTTAATTTTTTTTTTTTTTTATAAAATGTGTTGTGTAGTAGTCACAATAACACATAAACCCCTTTTAAGACCAAGGTCCCACAACAACATACGTTCAAAGGTGTTGATGGACGTAAATCTTACTTTTTTTGTTTGTTTATATTTTTAGTTACAGAATGGATAACTAAACAAAAAATCCTATCACTGAGAAAATATGACATAGGCCAATATATAATGATAGAATAGAGAAAATAAAAGTAAATTAAAAAGTAAATAGCAAATGTTTACAACAATTTGCTGAAACAAAACAAAAATGTAGTTGCCAATAATCCAGCCGGTTACATATATTCCTTGATCCTGTGACGCACCGTCTTTCTTGAGGATTAAAACCCACACATAGTTATATGAAGGCTCGTTTCCTTCAAGGAAGTAATAGCGTCTCATCATCAAGGATTTTTTCACAGCTAATATTGAGGGTGCTATACTGTTCACTGAATACAGTTCATCCGCCACCACCCCTAAGATGTCACCTTGGCTAGTGATATCTCACTGCTATTGCCAGTGGTATGTGATATCTCACGTTAACTCGTATGTCAATAGCAGAGACTGGAGTACGCGGGGTTGTCACACCCGTAGATCAAAAATAAAAAAAATTTCAAAACAATAAAAACTGATCTCTCCATACGGAGATCTGTTATAATTTTCCGAACAGTATAGATGTTTCGTGTTAGTTTTGTAATACATATCTAAATAGAGATAAAAAATACATGTACTTTAACAAAAAAATATGTTTGATATACATCGCTGCCCAAAACTAAAAACCATGTCCTCATAAAAGTTTTTTTGCGAAAACTATATCAAAATCTTTAACCCAGACCGAAGTCTTGATATCTCAGGGCTGTGAGATTTCAGCCCCTCCATATTTTTAGAATTCTTTTAAAGTGCATAGTTTGAACAACTTTAATTAAATAAAGTTTTTGCTGAAACTCAATATTTTACCACTTATTTGCGAGTGAACATATCAATTTTTAAACCAAAAACCAAAACGCTTTTTCAGATGGTTTTTTACGAATAACTCAGAAAGTAAGGATTTTAGCGAAAAAATTATTATGATTTAAAATTTAGTTTATAAAATACAAAAAAACGGTGGGTTTTTGGCCTCTGTAGACACAATACAAACAGAGTAATAGCCTGTTGAAGATTGGTGCTTATTTTTCACTTGCCAAAATTGAAAGTTTCAACGGGGAATAAACAAAAAACCATGCATTTAAAATTTACATGTTATGTTTCCGAATTTTTGTATATATTATAAATATTTATATATTTATAGATTTCATCCTTGCATATAATATCGAATAGAATACTTTAGTATTATTAATACATCAATGCCAATATACGTAATCTCATATCTGCAAAACAATGTGAATGGCTCTGAATCATAATTCACTTAGTTTTTAAGCTGTCATGTCCTTAAAAAAACTATTTTGTAGAATTTTTCAGGCCCTATAAGCTCATTTATCAACTTGGAATTATAAGCTTGGAATTTTAGGTAGATTTCATATAAAAATCTACCTATTGCAAAGGACTTCATCTCGGAATTTCGGAAAAATTTTGATGCCAAACGACTATTTGTGATAAGCGGAGATGGAAAAACAAAAAAAAAAAAATTATATATATATATATATATATATATATATATATATATATATATATATATATATATATATATATATATATATATATATATATATATATATATATATATATATATATATATATATATATATATATATATAACGATATGAGGTATAACGGAATTTAGCGGCACTCTCACGGTCGCATTTTTCGACCTACACCAAAATAATTTTCTGTGTATGTTTCGGCAAATAATGTCTTAGACAAGTTCGTGAACTGGCCATACCGGTTAAGCGGCTAGAGCTTAAAAAGTCGAATAATCTAGGGCGCTATAACTTCCGTTTGAATCATAATATTTTAATAAAATTTAAAAATATTGAATATTTGAACCTTTTTTTATCATTTTTATCCAGATGACGACTTTGGCGGTTCAGGTTCCTCAAAAATCAGCTGTTTTAAAAATTTACTAAACTTTGCTGCCCTTGATCTAGCTGAAATGGCCAAGCTCATAGTTGAAAACTTTTTTTCACGTACTTAAAATATAAATCTTTCCAAAATTTTCAAAAATAATAGTTTAAGTCTAACGGTTGAGACCCTACGGCTGTTGAAATGAAAACAAACGCAAAAGGCAATGCTTTCATCATGTTTCAGTTTATGTTATTTAAATTCATCTTAGCTTTTAAACATACTTTTCAACTATAGCCTCAAAAAATTTCAGCTTTCTAACCCAAAAGGTTTCATTTTTATAAGCATTATAATGCAACCCTTACAAGAAAAATATCAACACATATAATACCATAGAAAAATTATCAAAATCTCTTTTGTTTTTATTTTTTTTACTAAGTAACCGTTTGAAAAAAGATTAAATAAGAACAAAAAAACACAACAACAAAAGATGATTTTGAAATAAAATTGTTTGATAATGTTTGATTATAAATTATGTGTGATGGTATAATTGTAGTTGTGACGTAGTTCATTTGATCTTTGGTGGATTTAATATGTTATTAAAAGTAGTTTAAACCAACTTAAATAAAACTGTTCCGAAATTGTATTGATGGCGTTAGTTCGGATAATGTATTTAATTTGGTTCGATAATTTTTTTGAATTATTCTGTTTCTACTTATATTTTTTATTTAAACTAATCTGACTTATCTAATTTTATTTGGACACAAAACCGTCTGACCCCGAAATCTACCTATTTCTAGCGGATATACCTGCCGCTGGGATTTTTCTTATGGGATTTTTTATTGTAATTGTAAGACGTGAGAATTCCGTGCATTAGGTTAGTATAACGATAATTATATGGGAGCCTATTGAGTTAGAAGACTGACAATTTGTGAGATTATAAATAAAAAATATGGAGGGGCTGAAATCTCACAGCTCTGAGATATCAATACTTCGGTCTGGGTTAAGGATTTTGATATAGTTTTCGATAAAAACTTTTATGAGGACATGGTTTTTAGTTTTGGGCAGCGATGTATATCAAACATAACTTTTTGTTAAAGTACATGTATTTTTTATCTCTATTTAGATATGTATTACAAAACTAACACGAAACATCAAAACGTTGTCGGAAAATTTTAAAAGATCATATTTTAACATAATTTAGTAAAAAAAAAGATTATACAATCAGCAAACTACTCAAAAACCTCTCCATTTAGCGATTCGAGAAAATATTTCAAAATCACAATTTCATATTTCTTTCAAAATTCCAAAAATATTGTAAAAATTAAATAAAATTAAACTTTTTTCAAAATTCTAAAAATATTCCAAAAATTATTACAAAATCAAAAATTGACTTTTTTCAAAATTCCAAAAATTATAATAAAATTAAAAATTTAAAATTTTTCAAAATTCTAAAAATATTCCAAAAATTCTTACAAAATCAAAAATTAAAACTTTTTCCAAAATTCTAAAAATATTGCAAAAACTGTTACAAAATCAAAAATGCAATCTTTTTTCAAAATTCCAAAAATATTTCAAAAACTTACAAATTCAAAAATTTTCATGTCCAATTTCATTTTCAATTACATTTTCAGCAAACTACTAAAAGCCTTCCATCTAGCGATTCGAGAAAATATTACAAAATCACCAATTCATATTTCTTTCAACATTCCAAAAATATTGTAAAAATTAAATAAAATCAAACTTTTTTCAAAATTCTAAAAATACTCCAAAAATTATTACAAAATCAAAAATTGACTTTTTTCAAAATTCCAAAAATTATAATAAAATCAAAAATTTAAAATTTTTCAAAATTCTAAAAATATTCCAAAAATTCTTACAAAATCAAAAATTAAAACTTTTTCCAAAATTCTAAAAATATTGCAAAAACTATTACAAAATCAAAAATGCAATCTTTTTTCAAAATTCCAAAAATATTTCAAAAACTAACAAATTCAAAAATTTTCATGTCCAATTTCATTTTCAATTACATTTTCAGCAAACTACTAAAAACCTTCCATCTAGCGATTCGAGAAAATATTACAAAATCACCAATTCATATTTCTTTCAAAATTCCAAAAATATTGTAAAAATTAAATAAAATCAAACTTTTTTCAAAATTCTAAAAATATTCCAAAAACTATTACAAAATCAAAAATTGAAACTTTTTTCAAAATTCCAAAAATTATAATAAAATCTAAAATTTAAAATTTTTCAAAATTCTAAAAATATTCCAAAAGTTCTTACAAAATCAAAAATGAAAACTTTTTCCAAAATTCTAAAAATATTGCAAAAATTATTACAAAATCAAAAATACAAACTTTTTTCGAAATTCCAAAAATATTTCAAAAACTATAACAAATTCAAAAATTTCCATGTCCAATTTCATTTTCAATTACATTTTCAGCAAACTACTGAAAACCTTCCATTTAGCGATTCGAGAAAATATTGCAAAATCGCCAATTCATATTTCTTTCAAAATTCCAAAAATATTGTAAAAATTAAATAAAATCAAGCTTTTTTCAAAATTCTAAAAATATTCCAAAAATTATTACAAAATCAAAAATTGAAACTTTTTTCAAAATTCCAAAAATTATAATAAAATTAAAAATTTAAAATTTTTCAAAATTCTAAAAATATTCCAAAAATTTTTACAAAATTAAAACTTAAATCTTTTTCCAAAATTTTAAAAATATTGGAAAAATTATTACAAAATCAAAAATACAAACTTTTTTCAAAAATCCAAAAATATTTCAAAAACTATAACAAATTCAAAAATTTCCATGTCCAATTTAATATTCAATTACATTTACGTCATAAAAACAGCAAAATTTTTTTTCCAAAAAATTGGCTAAAAAAATAAATGAAATTATTTTTTGACACGCTTAACATTATTTTTTTGACAAATTATAATGCCATAATTCTCTATGATAATAATAAATTTTCATGTCATACAAATTATTAATTTTAATTTTTTCCAAAAAATTGGGTAAAAAAGTAAATACAAATCTTTCTTTTGACACACTTGACAACATATTTTTGACAAACTTATAATGCCATAATTCTCAATAATAATAATAAAATTTCATTTCAAACAAATACTTAATTATATTTTTTTCCCAAAAATTGAGTAAAAAAATAAATAAAAATCTTTCTTTTGACACACTTGACAACATTTTTTATGAAATTTTTTATATATTTTATTGGTTTACAGCCTGTTTTTATTTATTTTTATTAACTATTACATTAATTTAAATATATTATGAAGACGATGACGTCTCGACTGCATTACGTCAGTCCTTTTCAAATCAGATTATTTAACTGTTCAGAACAGTTAAATAATCTGATTTGAAAAGGACAGAAGCAATGCAGTCGAAACGACATCGTCTTCATAACATATTTAAATTAATGTAAAAGTTAATAAAAATAAATAAAAATATTCTATAAACCAAAAAAATATATGAAAAATTTCATACGATTCAAGCCTAAGAAAAAAGATTTTAAAATAAATTTTTTATACAAACTTATAATGCAATAATCTAGTTTTTGATCTCACATACCAATTTCGACCATCCAGATTTCTCCACCTTCCTTGTTCCTACTCATTATCACTTAAAATGAACGTTTTTTCAGCAAAAAATATGCATATTTCCTTGTTTTGACACACTTGACGATTTTTTTGACACACTTTCGGTATTTTTGAAGTCTCTCAAGCGTTTTTCTAGATTTCGTAGGTTGTGACGGCAGAACGGACGGCCGCCAGACAGACGTACATTTTTTATTTGCTTTTTTAGAATCAGTAGGTCCTAAAACGTCGAGAAATGCCAAAAAAACTGGGGATAAGAATTTCACTTTTAGCTCATGAATGTAATACTTAGGTCTTTCAGACCGAAGTAATGGTATCTAAAATAGTAGGAGTTGAAACAACATAAACTCAAAAATTATGAAAGCATGGGCGTTTGCGCATTTGTTTCAACAGGCCTGGCGTCTCATCCTTTGGACTTGGATAATTTTTTTAATTTTGGAAAGATTTATGTTTTATCTACGTGAGCAAAACTTTTCAAATGTGAGCTTGATCATTTTCATATAGATCAAGGACAACAAAGCTTATTAAATTTTTAAAACATATTATTTTTTAGGAACCTTAAACGCCAAGATTGTCATTTTCTAAATTATGATAGAAAAAGGCTTAAATATTTAAATATTTGTTAATTTTATTTAAACATTAACATTCAAACGGTCGCTATTACGCCTTAGATTATTCGACTTTTAAGAATCTAGCCGCTTGGTCAGATAGCGAATTTGTGCAAAAGATTATTTGCTGCAACAAACACAGAAAATTTTTTTGTTGTAGGTCAAAAATTGATTTTTCAGATAATATTTAAAATGTATTTAAATATATTAAAAATATATAACAGTGGAAATAATAATATTAAAATATATAACAATCGAAAGAAAATAAATTAAATTGCTTTATTTATTTTACAACAAATTCGGTCAATAAAGCATATAAAATATTTATTTTAATAAAGAATTTATATTAATAAAGAATAATAAAGAATTTTATTTACTTCATAATTAAATTCATTCACATTATATTAAAAATTATTCAATGATAAATTATTTAAAAATAATAATTTACCATAAACGAGATCATTATCTAAAATTATGATAAAATCATATAGATTTCTAAAATCTTTATTTTCTAATTAAACAACGAGAAAATTAAACTAGTGGACCCCTGTGCTTTTGCATTTTTTCGTAAATTAATAACATTAAAATAATTAAAAAATCCCCTGTTTGCAACGTCTAGTTCAGGCAAAGCATAAACTGAAACCGAATTTAAAATTTAAATTTTGTTTGTTGTTTCGTTTATTTTTTTTAATCGTTTAATTTTTTTATATTTTCTTCTTTCCTTTCGTATTTTCTCCTTTCCTAAGATATGGCTACGCTTTTTCGTGACTTATGTACTATATATATATGATTAAAATATCTAAGGGCAAAAAATAAGAAAGTAAAATTTACCCTAACTGGTTTTAACTTTAACTGAGGATAGGAAACGGCCCCTTAACCTGTAGAAAACCAAAAAAAACAAATAACAAGTACTTTTAGATCTAGCCATCCTTGAAAATTTTTTGAAAAATAACCACAGTGATTTTTAGCAAAACCTAGCTCAGCATCTTTTTTAATAAAGGAATTTCAATCAAATGGGTAAATTTGCTTTGAATAAAATCATCTAAAATATATTTTTTTCATCACTGTAATCTTTTTATAAAGCCTCACTAGCCTACCTTTTAAACAAAAAAAATGGAAACGGGTTCGGGTTCAAATTTCTTGATGAGATTTTCCATCAGTAATGAAAAAACTGCTTTAGTTTTTTTCAATGCCTGTTTAACGATGTACCGGAATAGAGCTACAGCGACAAAATGCCTTTAATTTTAAAGTTAAAAGCCAAATACGGTGATTTAATTTTTTCTAAACATAATGAATATATAAAATTTAATGACCTTTATGTAGTCAATCTGTAATGATTAGCATATAAACTAGGTACGGTATTTGCTAAAAGTTTGGTAAAACTAACATATTTGTGCGAATGTTTATATCGTTTTATACGAATGAAAGTAAACATAATTCAAACTGCTAACTTGTCAGAAAATCAAGTCTTAAAGTCAACACCGTCAAATTCATCAAAAAGATTCCAAAGATATTATTCCAAAACTATGAGGTTGAGTTAAGAAATCAAGAAAATTCATCTTATTTTACTGCCATTAATTGCACAATCTGCATTCTAATAAATCGTTTTTCACAAATAAAAATCAAAGAATAGTTTTATTTTATTTATATAATCTACTTTTCTACAAATAATTCAATATTCTACTTTTCTTTTATTTATATAATCTACTTTTAAACAAAAAAAGGGAAACGAAAAAACCATTTTAAAATTAATATTTTTTATTTTTTTCATTTTCATTTCTATTTTTCCATTTTTTTTTTTCATTTTTATATGTATGTTAAATTCTAACTGAGGCCAATTGTGATAGTTAAGTTAATTAAGAATTTAACCTGCATGTTAAACTAACCGACACTTGTGAAACCCAATTTCCTCAGTTAAGTGACAGATATGTTAAATTTAACATAACTGAGAGAAAAAAAACGAAAATTGCATGCAAAATATTTTTATCATTCAATTTTTTCTCAGTTAAATATAAGTGCCGGTTAACTAACTGTAACTTTCACTGAGGATGATGAAACTGGCCCTTAATATAGGTAATTTACTAGAAAATATCATCTATTTCGTCTTAGAAGAATTATCTAATTCGCGAATGTTAAATCATTTATTAAATAGAAAAATCATCTGATTAAAATTCATCTACTAGTAGGTAGATAATAAATCTAACTTTATTTCTTACTTTGCGTGAATGTTTTCTCGTAAAGTTTTCACTTTACGTGAATATATTCACCACGATCGTCGTGAATATTTTATGTTGGTCAGCTTGGTAACGTCCGATACGGAGCATAAACGCCACATAAAAAAATATGTTTTTGGTAATACCAATCTCTAAAAATTTCTGATTGAATTCATGATAAAAAATTCGTATTAACCAACTGAGTTACACTACAATTTTTATTTGATTTTACGTAGCAATAGCTACTGTCCCCTACCGAAATAACATCAAAATTGTTAAAAAAGAGTTCAATGCCAAAAATCAAATAGACGCTATAATTACGACAATCGTGGATTCAAGTTATAGGCTAGCATTTATAGGTTCAAAATTTAATGATAGTTAAAATAAACCGATACACTGTTGTATTACATATCAACTTTTTATAGGTCACAGTAATGTTCTCACATAAATTGACATAACCTTAGATTATAAAATATACAGGATAAGTAATATTGGTGTATGTACACTATAACACTATAAAAAAAAATTGAAGCAGTTTTTTAAATTCAAATTTCGCATTGAAAATAATTTCCACAAAAGAAAAGGCTCCTCTAAAAATAAATACAAAAATACAGGGTCCCATGCAGCATTTTTATCTCTTTCCATTTATAGAAAAAAAAAATATATTATTATTCTTCTATTGCCAGAAAGAAGTAACTGCCAAATAATATATATATTTCATTTTAATTTCATTCTAAATTAAAACAAAACCTGAAACAGTAAACCATATAAACAATAACCATTTCATTTTAAATTTAGTTTAAATGAAAACAAAACCAAAGCATCCATGATAAAATTTTAGTAAGGATCAAATTTTCAGTTTTAATATTATCGGTTTTATTTTAATCGAAATACTTTTGACAAACATAAAACAAAATTGAATAAGGTTGGTCTCCAATCGGTAAAAATGTTAAATACAAAATTTATACATAAGTCTGTTATTTTGTAAGCATAATTGGTCAAGAACCAATGATATTTAAAACCTCGATGATATTTAAATTTCTAGGCTACTGTGTTTTGTCAGTACAAATACTATCACGTTAAAATCGCACACTACTTTATGTAAGTAAAAATAACTTCAACTTAAAAAGATATTACTTATCCTGTGTATTTTATAATCTAAGGACATAACAAATATAACAAAATTGAAAAACAAAAATAAATTGATCACGTACTGTCATACAAGAAGTTTCTATTATTTCTCTATTTATAGTTACGGCTATCACTAATGGATGCAAATCAGTGTTATATGAGAAATGCAGGTTCAAATCCGAGCACGATACGTGAAAAATTCAAACTTTCTAGATGCACTGCTCTCGAAAAACCTTACTAAAATTCCAATCTATTCAAAATTTCATTCTAATGAATTATTATTCTCAGCTAAAGAAAAGTTTTGCATATTATTATATAACAGGGTATATCCAATGTCGATTATCGAGTACCCGGGTACTCGGGTATTTTTGGCTTTTTCAATATAGTCGACTACCCGAGTATCTCGATTAACTACCCGTGTAATTTGATCGACTATAAAATTTTGATTTTCAACAAGCAATCAAAAGATCCCTAAGTTTGAATTAATATTGATTAGGACTTGAAACCTAGTTCTTTTTAAGACTTAATGGGACCTAGGTCTTAAGAGGATCCTATGGGTTGTTATGACTCATATTGTAAGTCCAAAAGTAAATTCATGCAAATCAGGTCAAGTGAAAAGCATTTGGCCAATAAACAACCATTTGGGCAGTACGCTAAATTTTATTCTTTTCAACAAAAATCTTGAGCCTATGTGTCTGATATTGTAAGGAAATACATAATCTGTTGTTTAAGATATTGAACGGAATGATAATGACCTTGCAGAAGATGCATGGCTGAAATTCAGTTATTTATCAAATAAATTTAACAACACTAATTTTTGGACTGAATAAGCTTCAATTTATTTGAAAATTTCGGTTTCATAAGAGATAATTAACGAAAGAAACTTAAATATAATAATCCTACACGACTGAACCCTACCCCTTCCCCCCTCATACCTTAACTTTTCTAAATATATTTTATTTCTTTTTTTAATACCCGGGTATCCGGGTAACCAGGGTGTTTCAAAAATTAATACTCGACTACCCGGGTACTTGCAAAGTCGAGTAATTTGGATTCCCTAGGATATTACTTGTTGAAAGAACCTCCAAGGTTCAAAGTTGAAAGCTCAAAATCCAAACTTTAAAATTCCAGCATAGCAAAGCAAAACATTCGAGCCTAAACAATCAAAAAACAAGTTCAAAAATTCAAATATTTAAGTTCAAAGCTGTAAAGTGTAAACAGTACAAGTCGATGGGGAATAAATATGCTTCAAACTCCAATCCGTATCACTCAAACAAATTGAAGTCATACATTACACAAAATTTCATAATCGGTGTAATAGCTGCTGTAATTAAATAGCTTTATAAATAGTTTAATATATATTACAAACAACTACTTATGTTCTTAACATAAAGTTATTAACGTTTCACTGAATCTACGCATTCACTCACATATAATAAAATTTTGTTTCTTTTAATCTCAACTATTTATTCAGTATAGAAAAAAGATACATGAGATGGAAAAGTTTTTTCTTTATAAATATATATATACATATACATAATCGTTTTATATTTTCACATATTAAATGTGTAAATATATACATGAGTTGAGATAACGAAGTTTATTTCAAAATTGATTTATTTAAATTAACACATTAACAGAATTTGTTAATAAGCTCAGTTAAGTAAATTAGAATGATTTAATTAAAATTTTATATTTTTTACTTTGAATTGAATTTGAACGTTTTTGATCTACAAAGTTATGAGTTGAGAACTTAGAATCATGGTTGCAAAGAAATGCGTTTTAATGGAAATTTAAATTAAATAAGTTTTTTATTTAATTTAAATTTCAATTTAATCTCTAACTATTAAAAGTATAACAGAATCACTTATAAATATAAATATTTAAACTGCAAGCATATATTTAAAAATATACTTCGACTGAATGCGGTAATTTGTAAAGCTTTTTGTCAAAATTTGACAATTGCCCACATACATGTTTCTTAAAAACATCAATTTCTTTAAGTCATGATCTTTGATTTTGATGAATTTCGGTACATAAGCTTTCGGCATTACCTCTAGTTTTAGACTTTTATACAAATTTTGACAAAGATGAGGGACATTTGCATACAAAAGCTTATATGTAGCTTCAATAACTTTGACATTCGTCGCTCTATTCTAATCAAACTTGGTATATAAGCTTGATTGTTGCTTCTGTGCATAATTGGACAAAAAGGAAGTAGACATCCATTTACTTGTCTATGTTAAACTTTAACCACTTTAAGTCATGCTATTTAATTTTGTTAAATCTCGGTAGTCAGTATGTAAACTTTTGGTTTTGTTGTCCTAGTTATAAAAAATTTGGGCAAAATTGAACACAGCGGGAGTAGGGGTAGTAAATTATAATAAGACTAGTGGGATGAGGGTGTGACCATAGGGGCCACGCCAGGAACTTCCCGTAAGATTAAAACCAAACCAGTTACTGGATAAGGTATACTAAAATACCAAACATAAAAAAATTACTATAATTTAACTGCATTGTCCAAAAATATGTTTTATTGAACATAAATACAAATAAAAACGAAAAATTACAAAACAAATATTAAATCAAATATGAAAAAAAGTCAACAAAAAGTGAATATTAGCTCAATTAGGGTTTTTAAAGCTTAAAATACGCAAAACTAAGATTTATTTATTAAACCACACATCAATTGTAATAATTAACACTTCAATTGATACATCAATCGCAAACTAAGATAAGTTGTCTAGACCGATTTAGAAGTTATTAAAAGGTGAAGACATCATAAAAATGTCAATATCAAAAGTGATCTCCAACACAACAGTCAACAACCTAACCTATATCGGTAAGATAAAAGGTCAGCATTTGTTTGATGAATCCCGACCACTACATACAAGACACCTCAAAAGCAAATTTGTTCTATATTTCGTCTATGTTAACTGAAAAATTTTACCAAAGATTCGTCAATGGCGGTTGTTGTGATATATTTAAAAGAATAAGATAAAGTTATATAGCCGAATGTGACAAACCGGAAGTTGTAAAATTTCTAAAAACATTACAACAACCGTAAGCTCTATGTTGCAACAAAATTGCATGTCAGGACTGAGTGTTATTGAAGTTTAAAAAAATAGTTGTTCAACGATCCACAGACCCCCGACTCCTTTGCCAAATTTTGAAAAAGCTCATATTTTCTATATTCAAATAAACCCGAATTCGTTGGCAGCCCATTTTATTTAAAAAGTTTCATCACGATCTTATGCGATTGCGTAACGAAAATAACACCTATTTTTCAAATTTTTTTTAAAAACTCAAAAAGTAAGATAGCAATTGTTTATACAAATGTAATTATAGATTGTTTTCATGATGACAAACAAAATGAGAGTCAAATGGTCTTGATAGCGGTATTTATTCTCGTAATATTTACAAGAGCTGATTTTCAGTTTTTTTGGAAACCACTAAAAAAACAATGCACCGATTTGGTTAGAAAAGAACTGGTCTGTAAGTTACGCCCCAAAATACATCGATTGTGACCATTGCCGTTGAAATCGGATCATCCGTTGTTGAGAAAGTGTTGGACAAATGTTTGTCCACATAAGACGTTACACACCACGCACATACACTCATACACACACATACATACTGCTAGCTAAAAATAGCCTAAACAGTTTAAGAAGGTCTTGAAACGTTCAAAAATTTCTATTTCGAAAATCGACCCAAAATCAATAACTTCCCATATCGAGAAGTTTAGTTCCGAAATTTAGGCCTGGTCGAATTTCAGTATCTATACCTGCAATTGCAAAGGGTAAGTCTGTGTCTCAACAAAATGGCCGCAGAGCGAACCAACAGCTTAGCATTGATTTCACAAACATAAGAGGACCTAATTCGAATCTAAACGAGGTTCATCACCACATCGAAAAAAATATACCTGACATATTGCTTCTTACTGAAACAATTGTCAGTGGCAAAGCATCAAAATTGGATCTAGATAAATACCGCATACCCAGTTACGAATTAGAACATTCCTTTTATAATAAGCATGGTGTCTGTGTTTAGTGGATTAGTTAAGGTGGATTAGTACGTAAGATTAGTAAGCTAGACTCGGGGACTTTGCTTACTAATCCACTAATTACTGATTACGATCTCCCCATTCCATTATATGCTCTAGATCTTTGTTGATAGAATCAATTAGCAGCTCTCTATCAGTGGTAACTGCAGTATGAGATCGGAATTTAGGAGATGCATGTGATGCAAGCAATGTGATGTCATCAGCAAAACTGTGGATTGGGTGCACTGTGAAAATAAGTAAGTCATTAATGTATAGAAGAAACAAGGTTGGTGAGAGTGCAGAACCTTGGGGAACGCCAGCATTGGTTGTGAAAACATTGGATGTGATACCATCTAAATTAACATGAAATTGGCGACCTGTAAGAAAACTATGAATCCATGAGACAGTAAGATGGTCTATGCCATAAGATTTTAATTTATCTATGAGATTTTTATGCCACACTTTATCAAATGCTTTAGAAATGTCAAGTGAAATACTGAATGTTTCACCATGGTTTTCCAGCGATTTGTTCCAGAGATGGGATACGTAGGCTAACAGATCACCTGTTGCATGACTTCTACGAAAACCATACTGTTTATCATCAATAATTCGCGACACTTCTAAATAATCTATTAAATTGTAGTTAACATATTTTTCAAATATTTTAGCTAAAATCGACAGAATTGCAATTGGTCTATAATTGTTAGGATCTATCTTACTGCCCTTTTGGTATGGGTTGAACGCTGGCCAGCTCCCAAGAGTCGTTAAATATTCCGGTTTTATAAGATAAATAGAAAATTTTTGTTAAAATTGGAGCTAGTTGCCTAGCAAAATTTTTAAGAATGAGGGGTGGAATACCGTCGGGGCCAGCAGATTTGTTGATATTGATAGAAAGAAGCATTTTCCGTACAATATTGCAACAAAAAATAATTGGTTTCATTTTCGTTACAACTGGGGGAAATGAGTGTAGGAGAATTGGGAGGTTCAACTATGTTTGAGTTTTCTGCGAATATACGACCCTAAAGATCCGCCTTCTCTTTCGAGTCGCTCACGGGAATGTCATTCAGAACTAAGGTTGGAATAGAGGATCGAGTAAAATTGCTATGGACTGATTTAACTGCCTGAAAGAAGCTACGTGAGCCAGATGGGTGCTCGGCGAATTTCTTTGCTTTCTTCTGGATAAACACTTTTTGTCCAGGTCTATTTTGAATTTACTAATATTTCTGGCTTTCTTATAGGCGCTATGGGTTTCAGGTGTGTTATTAGCGTTATATGTCTTAAATACTTTACGTTTATTCCTCACTGCCTCATCAACATCCCGCGTGAACCAAGGCTCAGTTTTAGGAGTGATAAATCGATTTGGAATAAACCGCCGCATTCCGTCTTTTATGATTTCGGACATTCTTATTGCCGATGTGCTAGGATCTTGATCAACACAACAAATAGTTTTCCAAGGTGTTTCATCAAAAAAGTTTCTCAGTCCCTCCCAGTCAGCGCGTTTATAGTTCCAAACGCGACGAGGATTTGCTTTAATTTGTGTCGGTGATGTAAATTGCACTTTTGCTGATATTAGTAAATAGTCCGATGTTCCGAGGGGTTGTTCAACTTTTGTCTTCGTAGTATCTGGTTCGTTTGTCAAAAACAGATCCAGCAAATTATTGTTATGATGTAAACTGTCTGAGATTCTAGTGGGACACTTTATCATTTGCGTCAAACCGTGATTATCTGCGAGTATCAGTTCGGCTTGTCTTCCTACGTCATCAGTGCGCGATGAATACTTAAGCCATTCTTTATTATGAATATTAAAGTCTCCAAGAATGGCCAGTCTGGCTTTGGGGTAGTCCGTGGTAATCTTGTCTAGACTAGCCGATATTTGACCGAAAAAGGGACATCCTGGGGGAGAATTTGGGGATCTTTATAATCCTATTATAAACATAGTTTCATCAACACCTGAGATCTTCAGTGCTATAGAATTATGGTGCTTAGAGTTCAACTTTTAGGCCTTAATTCTCATACATGAAAGTGAATCTCGAACAAATATACAGACACCATGCTTGTTATAAAAGGAATGTTCCAATTCGTAGCTAGGTATTTATCGGGATCCAACTTCGATGCTTTGCCACTAACAATTGTTTCGGTAAGAAACAATATGTCAGGTTTATTTTTCTCGATGTTGTGATGAACCTCGTTTAGATTCGAATTAAGTCCTCTTATGTTGGTGAAGTCAATGCTAAGCTGTTGGTTCACTCTGCGCCCTGCGGCCATTTTGTTGAGACAAAGACTTACACTTTGACATTGCAATGCATGCATATATGACAATAATGTGCATTATTGTCATATATGCATGCATATTAAATAATTCAGATTTTTAATTTTTTAAAATCTGTTAGCATATAAACTCATTCAAAGTTTAATTCAAAGGTATGGTTCTATTTTTCTCAGAGAAAAACTCATTTTTCTCCTTTTTGTGTTTTAGATAGATTCAAAATTTTCTTTTCAGGGTTATGTTCGAATTTATTGGCAGACTGGCGATGATATTTTGAATTTGAATCTTCATCACAGTCTAAACTTCAACCATACCTTTGAGTTGAAAAAAATCAATTTATTTCCGTAGTTGCTTGATTTTAATTTCTCACAAATACCATACAATTAGAAATTCTCATAATGTTGCCTAATATGCATATAACAATAAATGACCAAGTGTCGATCATTGTTTCCGTATTGATTGGAGACAATCAATAAAATGACTATACACTCGTGATTTAGGATGTTGACTATAAAAATAGAAATAGTACCCATTTTTTGAAATCACACAATAGTTTAGAAATTCTTTGCATAAACAAAAAGTAACATTTCCAGAAAAATTGTATCATAAATGGTGGTGTAGTGCATAGTGTATCTGCCAACAGATTCGAAGATGGAACCAATGAGGAAGATTCGAATCTATCTGAAACAGGTAAATGAGAAAAATCCGACCTTACCTTTAAATTGAGAAAATTACTATTATTTCCATATTAACTTTAGTTTAATTACTAACAAATAGTTTTGAAGTTTTGAAGTTTTAAAGTTTTAAAGTTTTAAAGTTTTGAAATAGTTTTGAAGTTTTCTGAGGCAATATAAAATATTATCTACATATGTCGTTTCGTTTGCCTTATCGATTTTTTTCCATGATATGTGAATTTATGAACGCTAAGGAGATTTTTTTTGAGAAGTTTGCTCACTACAGCTTCGTTTCTTATTATTTTATTTCATGTCATTATGTTAATTTATCGTTGCGATGGTTGATGATTCGTTAAAGTTTTGTTTTTTTAGAAGAGGAATGAGGAGAAGAATGAACAATTTAAATGACTTAGTTTTACACTTGTGGAACATGCTTTTCAATATAAGCTTACAAATTAATAATTTTACTTCTATCAAAAATTTGATTATAATTTTTATGGAGAGTAAAAATTGGAAACGATAACTTACAAAATATATTTTCTATATTCATTAAATATTTGTCACTTGAGCATTACCAAAATTTCCTTTTTCTATTTGTATATATTATTGAGACCCTTAATCAATTCAAATAAAAATAATATCGTTTTTTGTTCAAAACAAATCTCTAAAGTCTAAGGTAAAGTATATAAAAATTTGTTCTTATGTGTTCGCAACAACACCAAAAAGATCTTGTCTATATTCGCCCTTTCGTATAAAGTTTATTTTATCAATTTCGAGTTTCAAACTGTTTTGTTTTTTTTTGTTATTACGAGTTGATGAAAATTGATTAAGTTTGTCACACAATTTATTTTGAATCATATTGTCAACAGTGTATAACCGAAAAGTGTTGATGTTAGATCAAATGGTTATGGAATTTAAATTTATGTATATTGTGGGATTGGGATGTGTTGTTTCTGAATTTCGATATGAATATCTTACAAAATGTATGTATTCAATGGTAGATTATTAACAGGCCATCATAACATCAGAAAATAAGGTTTGTTTTATCCTCAAAGATTTTGTTTCATGCTCACATTTTTGCCTTAAGTTTTTTGCTGTCGACAAAAGTCTTGTTTGTTTTTTCAAAAATTATTTTGTTTTAATAGCATCTAAAATATTAGTGAGTGGATTATTGAAGAACGGTTGTGTTTGCTGGAGGACCTGTATAAAATGAATGCAAAACAGAATAGTAGGTAGATAAACCGTAACAATGGACTTTTATCACACTAAAAATTGAAAAATTAATAAATAAACGGATGTGTACCTAAGTGAATCTAAACCGAGGAGATGTTTAATAAAACAACTATATGTCAACCAAAACAATCAATATACCTACAAAAATAATTTAGAAAAAAAAACAAACAAAAATTATATAAACTAAATCAAAAAAAAGCTTACATTAAGAAGTATATACGATGAGCCACTTCAAACCCATGGAAAGCGTTGGCATCCCCTTGTAATTGCTCAGATATATAAATAATCAGCACGATAATCGACTGGATGCCTTATTTTGAAATGCCTCATTGGGAAATTGGTCCTCAAAATTCATGGGGCAAAGTCACGAATTTATATTCAGTATTAATTCCATTTTAAATGATTCAGATTCATAATGTCAATATGATCGACTAATACGACCAAATTTTTTAAAATATCTTCAAATTTGCTATTTATGTATATTGAGGTGATAAAATTCATATTACAAATGTATCATGAATAAAATAATATTTTTTTCTTATAATTATTTGTTGATATATTTTTTTATCACAACAAAATTACAAATACTTCCACAGTGTTTATCTTTTCGATTTAAATTGACATAATGTACACAAACACAATTTGATCCAATTTATAGCAAGAATTTTCCATATTTTGTTTCTTTTGAATTATATTTTCAACACATGATTTCAATATAAAATTTTAATTAAATAAAGAAAGACCAGATTATCGTTACTTTTTCTAAAAAAAACCGTTTGTATACAAAATTTGTATGAACTGGAACAAAAATGTTCAAAGTAATACACGGAAAAATATTTCAACAACTTTTTGATTGACATTTATAAAAAGTCTTCTAAATTGTTATCGACCTTAACTTAAATAAGGCTGGAACCGAAATAGAATAACAAATCATTCACTGGTTCATGGACCAAAGAATAATACTCGTGAACTTTCGAGAAGTCACGTGCCTGGAGTGGTTTCCGGCCACACTCAGTTTGTGAGTTCGTATCTACCTCCTCATCACATTGCAAATGTTTAAGTGCACGTGATAAGATTTAAAATGGGACAGAATAAAAGGTGCAAAGAAAAGGTACTCCGATGACAGTAAAACTCAGAGGAACGAAGTCCATTACCACCACCAAATTGTATCATTTTATTTATATGCATTATTTACATTATATACATGAACAACAGAAATTTCACATCACACAAAACGATCTTTTTTCTAAACAATCGTGAAAATAAATATCAAACTTTGAAGCAAAAATCTTGTTTCTTTTTTGAAATTTATTTATTAATTAATTGAGATTTATTGATTAATTAATTTTATTATATTATTATAATTTTTGCAAATTATTTTCTTAGATTGTTAGAATTAAAAAAATAAACAATTTATACGATTTTTTAACGTTTGAGCATAGTAACTTTTACAAGTACACATATATAAATGAAATTAATTAA
The DNA here is from genome assembly GCA_963693315.1 of Diogma glabrata. Classification (NCBI taxonomy): domain Eukaryota; kingdom Metazoa; phylum Arthropoda; class Insecta; order Diptera; family Cylindrotomidae; genus Diogma; species Diogma glabrata. The sequence continues at coordinate 197,662,245 of OY856186.1, read as the reverse complement.
CGAAAGCAAACACAAATGAAAAGCAAGAACCATTGAATTCATCATTCTATTATGGATAGAACGAACAAAAAGAGTTTACATCGCCAGTATCTGATCGGTAAAATTATATATTAACGCAGATACTAGAAAGTAACTCAGAAAAAACTGCTTCGTAACACATTTTGTGGAATCTTTTTAGACATTGAAAATTCTTGTTTTAGAGTAGAAATCAAAATAGCTTCGTCATTACAAAACCTTTAATACTAGTGAGTTGTAGTTATTACCATATAGCTCAAAAGGAAAGCGGTTCTAATGCAACGCTCTGATAAATATATGCCCATACACCTTGATGAAGTTTAAATGGAGATTCAAGTCTTTATATTGATATAGTGTTACGTTTGAGAAAAAGAAAAGTAATGTTGTAAATTTCACCAACAAATAAATAACCAATAAAGAAGTAACAAGCTGCATTGTGCCATTATTTTTTAAGGTAGTTTTTCTTCTCGTATCATTAGAGCTTAACTTTTGGCCATCGTTCACAATCTCAAAATACGGTTAAACTATATTTCTTTTAATTTTATAGAACATTGACGTAGTATGTAGTAACATTTATACGTTGTGGAAGTATGAGAAATGTATAACTTTTCGTTTAGTTTTAATATAACATTTATTGCGCTTTCATCCACTCATTTTAAAGTTTTATTCCCATTTATAGCAATATATACAAAAATATGCCATTAAATATTTAATTATCAACAATTTCTTAAATAACTTTAATTTTGTTGAAACATACACAACCGTATGAAAGTTTCTAGTATAATAAACCAATAAAAAGCTCTAGAAATAATTGAATAGAAAAAACCATCATATATAACCGTGGCATTATTCTTCATGAAGTAGATTTTTTATTACAGCATCCTTAGTATAAACTATAAACATAAAATAAACTCTTTTATTGAAACTTGCTCTAATCCCAGAATAATGAAATGTTTTGAAAATGTGAAATGTAATAAAGCTAAACTCTTTTCACAAAGTGAATTAATGCATATCACAAACGGATTTATTTAGATTATTGTTAACAACATGAAAACCTTTTGACTGACATACTTTTACATATAATTTGTCGTTTAAATATTTTTTCAGCTGCATATTGATTGATGAATAAATTTGTTCTATGAAAAATTAACACTTATATAAATTCTTATTTTATTACTAAAACAATAAGTGCGTAGGATTGAGTAAAAAATTTCAATTTAATTATATAATTTTGCAAAATTATTAAAAATTAGATTCATGTGAAACAGTTTTTTACGATGTCAAAGTGAATTAAATCGTAAAAAATTACTTGCTCCACTGTTGCAATTGTGAAATAATTTAGCTTAAAACAATAAATATTCCTGGTCACGTATTTAATACGTGTAATTTGTCAATAACTTTATATTTCCCAAAATCTTGTAACCGTAGACGTGCTGAATTGGTATTATTCTAGGTATGAAAATTCAACATAAAAACAAAACCACGTAGATCGATCAAGAAAAACTAAACCATTAAGGCGATAGGATAACACGAATCAAGTATATATCTTAAAATATTGTCATCAGGTGGCAGATAAGAATTATTGGATGTTTTAGAAACATAGAACAATTTACATGGCATAAACAAATATGAAAAAAATCAAGATACATTTACGAAAACTGGGTAAGAAAATAGTTTTGACACGTACAAAGTAACAATAACGCTCAGACCTTCATGTCAAAAACTCGTTTTAATTTCAGGTTGATAGTTCTTTTTACATCCATTAAATGTAAAGGTCCTTTAAAGTCTTCTTAAATACTTGTCATTATAAATTCATAAATTAATTAGTTTTGGCTTCTAAACAACTCAATGAGCCTTAGTATCCGTAAAAGAGACATTTTTTTCTTGAGCTAGAGAGATTCCGATGGTTTAGAAAATATTTTGGCACTTTCTTTGGCTTCTTAAAATATTTATGGTAGCTTTGCTTTGAGTTAAATTATTATTGATCTGGCCATAATTTAAAATCAGAACCTTTGGAGTGGGGACAAAATTATTTATATAATTTAAACAACTTCTATGACATTTTTGTAGAAAAAAATTTGTTTTTAAACTATTTGTTAAAAAGTTAGAAAAAAGAGATATATATGTTATTTTTTTATAGTTTGTTATAAACGGTATTCCGTTTACACCGGGATTGAACAATCAATACGAAAAGAAATTACATGTGGCCTCTGGCCCAGGAAAATCTCTAATTAGACTTGAATCTAAGGGTTCTTATCTTTAACATAACCAACAAACCAAAATGAAAGGAAAACATGTAAATCTACGCATATATATTAAAGCAAAGAAAAAAAATTCAATTGTAAATATAAAAATAATATAACTAAAGATAATGGCAAAATATAAAACTTTACTTATATGTTGCATGATAAGTTGGTTGATCTTCGTCCTCCTGTATTTACAGTAGTTGTAATACATCAACTACCAATCCTTTTTTATATTCCCAATTTTGGAATCTTCAATCCGCTCATATCATGGATCATGAGACACTATTGTTTCCATTTTCAAATCACAGGTAATGTGGATCTACTTCGTTTTTCTAGTACGTTGATTAATATTTTAGATCTAGCTCTTCTGAACTAGCTCTTTAACGGAATATATGTATATACAAACTGTTATGTTTACAATGCTTCCTAAATTACTTTATTATTTCATTAAAAATAATCATTAATTGTTAACTTTAAAAGTTTAGTTTTTTAATTTTTTGTTTTGAGTTGTCAGTCTGAATTTGACCTCTGTTAAATCATAATAAGAATAACAATTCGAGTAATGTATTTAAATAATTATAATTAATGTTGAATAAAATTTATGATATAAATTAATATAAACTAAAGTTTCATCTTCATTTCTAAAAGAACTCTTTGTTAAAATATGGAGGGGCTGAAATCTCACAGCTCTGAGATATCAAGACTTCGGTCTGGGTTAAGGTTTTTGATATAGTTTTCGGCAAAAAACTTTTATGAGAACATGGTTTTTAGTTTTGGGCAGCGATGTATATCAAACATAACTCTTTGTTAAAGTCCAAGTATTTTTTTTAATCTCTGTTTAGAATTTTATTACAAAACTAACACGAAACATCAATACGATGCCGGAAAATTATAAAAGATCATAAATTAGCAAAATTTAGTAAAAAGATGATACAATCAGCAAACTACTCAAAAACCTCTCCATTTAGCGTTTCGAGAAAATATTACAAAATCACAAATTCATATTTCTTTCGAAATTCCAAAAATATTGTAAAAATTAAATAAATTCAAACTTTTTTCAAAATTCTAAAGATATTCCAAAAATTATTACAAAATCAAAGATTAAACTTTTTTCAAAAATTCTGAAAATATTGCAAAAATTATACAAAATCAAAAATTGAAACTTTTTTCAAAATTCCAAAAATATTCCAAAAATTAGAATAAAATCAAATATTTAAACTTTTTCTAAATTCTAATAATATTCCAAAAATTCTTAAAAATTCAAAAATTCAAACTTTTTCCAAAACTCTAAAAATATTACAAAAATTATAACAATATCAAAAATTGAAACTTTTTCCAAAATTATAAAAATTAAAATTAAATCAAAAATTTAAAATTTTTCAAAATTCTAAAAATATTCCAAAAATTCTTACAAAATCAAAAATTGAAACTTTTTCAAAATTCCAAAAATATTCAAAAATCTATAACAAATTCAAAAATGTCCATGTCCAATTTCATTTTTAATTATATTTTCAGCAAACTATTCAAAAACCTTCAATTTAGCGATTCGAGAAAATATTACAAAATCACAAATTCATATTTCTTTCAAAATTCCAAAAATATTGTAAAAATTATAATAAAATCAAAAATTGAAACTTTTTTCAAAATTCCAAAAATATTCCAAAAATTCTTACAAAATCAAAAATTAAAACTTTTTCCAAAATTCTAAAATTATTGCAAAAATTATTACAAAATCAAAAATACAACCTTTTTTCAAAATTCCAAAAAAAATTTAAAAACTATAACAAATTCAAAAATTTCCATGTCCAAATTCATTTTCAACTACATTTACGTCATAAAAACAGCTACATTTTTTCCCCAAAACATTGGCTAAAAAAATCAATGAAATCATTTTTTGACACGCTTGACATTATTTTTTTGACAAACTTATAATGCCATAATTCTCTATAATAATAATATATTTTCATGTTATACAAATTATTAAATTAATTTTTTTTCCAAAAACTTGGGTAAAAAAATAAATAAAAATCTTTCTTTTGACACACTTGACAACATTTTTTTGACAAACTTATAATACCATAGTTCTCAATAATAATAATAAAATTTCATTTCAAACAAAATTTTAATTTAATTTTTTCCAAAAAATTGGGTAAAAAAATAAATAAAAATCTTTTTTTGACACACTTGACAACATTTTTTTGACAAACTTATAATTCAGTAATCTAGATTTTGGTCTCACATACCAATCCCGACCATCAAGATTTCTCCAAATTTAATGTTTCTACTCGTAATCACTTAAAATGATCGATTTTTAAGCAAAAAATATGCAAATTTCCATGTTTTGACACACTTGACGATTTTTTTGACACACTTCCGGTACAGTTATCGAACACATCGTCCTTTCGGCTCTTCCCATTGAGTAAACCTATTTTTAGAAAAAAAAAATTTGAAATCCGTCCAGCGGTTTTCTAGATTTCGTCGGTTGTGACGGCCGGACGGACGGACGGCCGACAGACAGACACACATTTTTTTTTTTTTTGCTTTTTTAGAATCAGTAGGTCCTAAAACGTCGAGTAATGCCAAAAAAAGTGGGGGTAAGAATTTCACTTTGAGCTCATGAATGTAATACTTAGGTCTTTCAGACCGAAGTAATTAAGAAGGAAATTCTACATTGGGGACGACTAAAACGGCGGAAGAAATAGAAAAGTTTATGTAATATTAAAACATTAAAATGATTTTGTGCGTGCAATTTTCGAGAAACAAAATGAACTTATTCGAGATAATCAGATAACATCTAATGCGATTGCAGTACCACCTTTTCGTGAATTTAACAAGATACAAAACAATTGGGATATATATTACGGACAGCTACAACAACATTTTGAAGTATACCATATGGAGGACGACCTTACAAAAAGATCATTTTTATTATCATGAGTTAGAACGGAAACCTACACTCAGAGAATTTTGTCATTAAAAATTATAAAAATAGCCATTAGATTAACAATTTGGTGATTATTATACAGCTAATCACAACTTGTGATTATTTTCACTGATTTCGGAATAATAGTCATTATTAAACTAATAATTTTCGTTGGTAAGATTTACTAACAAAAAAAAATAAAATTTTTAATCTAAAAACGATAGCTTTTATATTAAATTATAATTTGTTTAAATTAATGTCAGAATAGTTTAAATTCATATCAGGTAGGCATTGGATAAATGGCATAAATTATTAGAATAATAATAAGTTGTCATTAGAACAACAGTAGGTTTATCAGATTAATAATATGATGTTATTATATTAATAAAAGGATGTTATTAAATTAATAATAAGTTATTATTAAATTAATAATGGAACTTGTATTTTACACTTTTTAAATAAAAGAGAAAATTAAAATTTTGTTTACAGTTTTATTTATTTCAATTAATTTTATTTAAGTTTTTATTAATTTAAGACAGTATAGTTATTACATTTTATTTTTTAAATTTATTATATTTTAAATAATTGTTTTATAGGCAATATTAAATATAACTAAATAAAACCCCTGAATATGACCCGCAAGGTCGAAAAATTGGAGAAAAATTTGTAACAATAAAATAGTTAATAATTAAAGAAGATTTTTAAGAAAGAAAAAAAAAATTTTGGCTATAAATATTTAATAATTATATTTTATTTTAATAATTTTTATTTTTTAAATATTCAAGCTTTTATTTTGGTTTGAAGTATATTATATTTAAGTATTTTTTGTAACTTATATACGACCCCTTTACTTATAAATTTTGTATAAAATGTTTCGTTTTTAATTATTTACTTAAATTATAGATATTTTGTCTTAAGTAGTTTAAATTTTAACGATTTAACAAATAATATGATTTAACATTAACATTTAACATTAAATGATTTAACATTAACAAATATTACTAAAAAAAATTTGTAATTTACTACTAAAACCCATGACTTTTGGAAAGATTGCGTTCAAATTTGGAAAATTCTGCAAATTACACTGTAAATAGTAAAATTAGCTTTCTTTTATTTTTCATTATTGACTTTGAATAAATTTTTGCTCTTTTTATTCTGATTTAAAATAATTTGTTCAAAATTTATTTATTGAATATAAAAGGTTAGTTTCTTTTGTTATTATGTAATTTAATCTATTTTTAATGTTTTAATACTACATAATTTTTTTTGTTTTGATTTGATTCTTGATGTAATTTACTAATATGTAGTTGGACTTTTGTCTGTATGTTAGTTAATGGAAAGATTAACAAGTGATTGAAGTGAACAAGATTAACAAGTGATTTAAAGAAATAAATAAAATCAATGTCAATCTGAAAATTTAAAAATAAATATATTAATTAAAGTTTTATTCGAATATACTATTATACAGTTTTAAATACCAGTTTATAACCAAGCTGTGATCTATATTTCTTTCCTTTATTCCAAATTTCCGATGTAAGTTCTACTATTTCATTGAGTCTAAGTTGCTTGGTTCAGTCCCATACAGAGTCAATTGCAGCCCAACTATTCTGTTCATTAAACTGTTCAACTTTAACTATTTATTTTTGTTTAATTTCACAACATTTTTATTTTTTTTTTATAAAACCAACCCACTTTTCAATATTTCATTTAAAAATTATTTATTTAACTTTAAATTATTTAACAAAATACAAACATTTTTTAATGTTTTGTAGTCAGCGTCGGGATATTTACTGTGATTCTTCTTAAGATTTTCTTAATTCACATTTAAAATAATAACCAAAGAATAAATTAACGTATGCTTTTATTAATCTAATAACCTAAGTTTTAAAAATAAGAACGTCCATAATTAATCTTATAAAATGGTTAATAAATTTAACTACAAAAATAATAATTTATGGTTTTATTCTAATAGCTCTACTTTAATAAAAAGATTTTTTATTTTAATGTCTGAAATCAATTTTTTAATGAGAATTGGTTATTAATTTAATCAGCAGCTCTGAATATTTTAATAATATTGACCATATTTTTAATTTAATAAAAAGTTTTATTAAAATAATTTTAAGAAATATTAATCTAATTACTGTGACAATAACTTTAACAAAAATCGTAATTAGATTGATAAAATAACTTATTACGCCTTTTTAAAACGGGCGGTTATTAAATTTACTAACAAAATTCTCTGAGTGTATACACTTTATAGCTAGTTTAACTGCACTTTTATATTTTGCGGCATGTTCGCCGTGTTCACATGTGAGTAGTTGGCTATAGAGATGATAATTTTGCTGCGTGTTTACCGTGTTCAAATGTTTTTAGTTCGGTTCGTTGACAATGTCTTCAATTTATGTATATTTCCAACTGATTTTATATCCTAAATGCCTATCATTAATATTTTCGATGATATTAACTAGCGAAATCGAAAGGCACAACAATATATAGGTATTCAAGTCTTTTTGTTTATTTAACACCAAAATTTGTTTGAATTATATAGTCATTTGTAATTTTTTTATTTCATATCACTAAGAATAAAATTAAACTATGTCATTGAAAGTTGGGCACGAATAATTTCAACTAAAGTTGGAAATACATCAGCAATGAAATATCATTTAAAACTACATATAGCACTTACATTGGCAGGTCAAAATACAGTAATGCTAATCAAAATAAAGAAGTACACCCTCCTCCAGTCAAAAAAGTAAAATTAGATGATGAAGATAGACCGAAACCAAGTTAAATATTTCCAATTGTACGTAGAGAATCAATGAAAGAAATAATATTGAAACCTGCCGCTAAGGATGGTATTTCATTCAATACGATTGTATTTGGGTTGTTGTTAATTGGAATTATAATATGCCAACTTCTGTAAATACTATCCAAAATTGTGTTATGAAATTTTTCAATGAAAACAAAACAGAAGTGAAATTTTTTATCGAAAAGAAAATCCAATGAAAAATTTTCAATAACTGTTGTTGACGAAAAAAGCAATGGAAAACAAAACGGTGATAATAGCGAATTGGTATTTCAGCAACTTATGGTGTTAATTTCAATCATGATGTTGTCGCATCGGTTCACGATCGCGCAAACGTCGTGGTAAAATACGGCAAAATAATTTCTGCAAAAAATCAATGTTGTTTCAATCATGGAATACTTCTATCTGTAGTTGAAATTTTTTACAAAAAACGTAAACCTGGCGATTCTATAGATATTGAATTTTCAGAAAATGAGAGTGAAAACGAAGATGAGGATGACAAAAGATAATATTGAAAAATTTGAAGAAAATTTTGAAGAATCGATATGCCTGATCAATTTCATCCAAGTCAATATATCGCAATATTTGGAATGAGAAAAATCATAAAATCACCCCTTTGGACAGAAATTTTGATAAAATATGTAATAATATAAGAATGAAAGCTACTTTTCGATGTAAAAACTCGTTGAAGCAGTCGGATGATCCTATTGAATGATTTATAAAATTAATTGAACCAATTAATAATGCAAATTAATAATTGGATGAATTGAGTGTCGAAAAATTTAAAGTTTCAAATATTAATCTTCTTAAAGAAATTGTTATGATCCTGGAACCTGTGAAACTGGCCGTGCTAGAACATAGCAAACAAAGTTCAAATTTGATTACTGCAGAATGAACTTTAATTTATGATTTTAAACAATTAGAAAAGATGAATACGCTAAAAAATTTAAAAACTCATTAAAAGCTCGTATTGACCAACCTAGAAATAAAGATCTAATTTCTTTATTAATGTTCTTACATAATGGAGCACATTCAAATGAATATTTCTCCTACTCATCGAAAGCTGCTATAACGGTAATAGCAGTTTCTTTAATCGATCGTTTGTTTCCAGTAGAAAGAAGAGTTGAACATAACACAACTTCAAAGGCATCGAATAATGATGACGGTAAATGTAATAATGAAAATCTACAACTTCAAAAATGTACTGTTGTCTACACAAGATCTAGCATAGACAACAGTGACATTACAGTTGATAAAGAGTTAGAAATGTTGTTTGTAAATAAAGGAAACCGAACAAAATGGACAGAAAATTTATATTTATCGTTATTGATCGTGAAGCCAACATTCACTTCATCGGACCGGGTTTTAAACAAAAATTATGAAATCGGATGAGTTCCGGGTAATTTGAATTACCGGGTGAGTACAGGGTAATCCAAATGCTTATAATACTTTTCTTCACTTTTAGGGAAACTTTAAATTTAGATTCAGTAACAATTAATTAAAAAATTTATTTGCCTATATCACAACAAAACATAATATTGTAGATTATAACGTACTTAGCCTTAATCTACAAACAAGCAATCAAACGCATTTTAATTAAACTTAAATACTACTTTATTAACATTAATTTTTTTACATTAATATTTAAGTTTTTTAAAGGTTCTTCTTTAAAATTACTTCTGTTCCATAAAGTTTAAAATGATAATATTAAAAATAAATATATTTAATATAATTACAATAATTACCATATTATACAAAAAAAAATCATGTCTTTAAATTTGATGACAAACATGACTGATTAAATAGCCTTCTTATTAACCAGATCAACCTAAAATTAAAACATAAACCTACTTTTCAGTAATTTAATCACGTAAAAGTATCATCTTTCAGGTATTTAAATAATAAAAATTAATACACATAATTATTTCAGAATTACTTTTCTTTTGTTAACCTGTCGCAAGCGTATAACATAAAACACCAAAATAATTCGACAAAAAACGAATAAATTGTCTCAATGTCACCACGAACAACAATCACGTCTTTAATGTACAACCGCATAAAAGCTTATGAGATAGGATTGAAAAGTTTACAAGTTTTGTGAATAGGTAGAAACTTGATAGATTGGATCAAACGAAAACAGTTCGAAAGGATGAAGAAATATAAAATTTGTTCAATCAATCAATGTGAAAAACAATTTATCTTAAACGATTTACTATACCTATCAACCCAACGTCATGAAACGAATATGATCAATTTTTTAATATTTTGCACTAAATCTTAAAGAAAACGAAAATTAAAATTCATGTTTTGTTTCTTTAACATAATTTTTAATCTCATAAATATTTTTAATTTGACCTTTGCTTCAACATCTTACCGTTCCGTTGTTTTATGTCTTATTGACTTCTTTGAACAACAATTTATACTCGAATAAAAAAAAAATTGCAAATATGTATATTGTATATGTGTACATACCTTTAGCGCTTTTGAGTTATTTCACTGATGAAGTAATTTTGTTCTGATTTTGACCGTGGCGTTGTTTTAGTTTAGTGTTTAATTGAATTTAAAGATAAAAGTGAATTTATCATAATAAACAAATTGTTGTTATATAATATAATTAAACAATATATTTATTTATTTGCAAATAATTGATAAACTCTGTCGTTTTTTGATTCAAAAAAGCATGTTGATATTCGAAAACAGATCTGACGTGTGGGATTATTCCGTCTGTGTAGTCTCTTATTGATCTCGTTCAAGCACTAATTAATTCAAGTTTGACACCAAAAATGTAGTAGTGCGTGATATCGCATGGTCTACACTAAACAACCATGAATTGGACTAAATCTGTTAAATATGCATATAATAATACCTTGACGAATCAGAACATGACCGGTTAACTAATATTCTAGACGTCGAGAGATGACACTGAAACCAACTTTTCTATGGAACCAAGACCACGTATAGATATTTTTTATGATGATGGTACAGCCAACATTTCCTGCAAAATTATACTTTCCTTGAATTATGATTTGTATCAAAAACTGAGTGATGTAAATTTATAACATCTTTTATTCTGATATCTAGAACAAAATTATTTTTGGGCTTCACACTATTAATTTAATCAATTTTTTCTGTAGTAATTAGATGAAATTTGCGATAAGATAGAGAAAATTATATTCAACATAAAATCATTAATCAAAACCAAATGAATTATCTATAACATGTGAGGTGATCTACAAAAAATGAATCTGTCTAATATTTCTCTTACAGAAATACAATGAGAAATAGAACGAAAATGATAAAAAGAATTTCCATATCCATTTTTTATGTTTTGTTTTTTAATCACCAAGTTCAATGAAGTGTGAAAATAAATCATGGATTAGATTAAATGTAATTAGATTAAATGTAATCTACATATGTAGATGATGAAAAAAATTTGTAAAAATCAGATTTATTTTCGTAGAACTGGCTTTGATTGAATTATTTATTTGGATTTTAAGAGACAAGTCCTTTTGATACTACAACAAAACATACAGAAAAGTATCGAGTTCCTCTCGGTTCAAAACACAAATCAATCTTTTGTATTTCGTATCAGCCCTTATCATTGCCATTTCATTATACGTAAGATATCACATACCGCTGGTTATAGCAGAAAAATATCACTAGCCAGATACAAATAAATAGGGCATACCCTAATAAGGCATTTCGTATCAGGTCCTGATTAGATTGCCCAACCAGGGCCAAATACAAAAAACCAATTCAAATAAGGTTATCCTTAAAAGGATATTCTAAATCAGGCCTGTTAGGGCGTGACAAGTAGGTCCTTGTCATGCCCTGATTGTGTTCCTTAAATAAATTCTATCGGGTAATGATTATTATTATTATATCATCTCATCTTACAACTTTTTTTTAACATAAAAGTAGGTTATCACCTCTGTGCTTAGCACGGCAGTAAAATCGACTGGTGTATAAAGAGGAAATCTTAAATTTTATTTTCGTGCCAGATTTGAGTTGATACATTACAAATAACACAAATGGCGACTGTTTATTTGAGGGGGATAAACTGGATCTAGTGTGACCAATACGTCAGTTTAAGCTGAGACTGTTCGGTGTGAATTTAAAACACTAATTATTAAGAATTTTAAAGTGTCTTAATGAAACTTGGCCATATCAAAGGCTCATTTCATTTTTGTTTGTTAAACAGTTCTATCCTTACTCTACATTATTCAAAATTTATTAAGAGGCGTTAATTTGTGTTCTTGAGGTATTTAATTTTAAAGGTTTTAGTACGACTTAGTTGTTCAAACATCTTCCACTAACACAAAATTTTAACTGCAATTAAATTTTAACTGCAATTTACCTTTTTTTTTAAAATCCTTACTTTAAAATACATATATCAAAATTACAAAGAGGCATTAATTCGTGTTCTTGAGATATTTAATTTTAAAGATTTTTAGTTCGACTAAAATTCTAATTGTTCATTATTTTTTCGAACAACTTTTATCAAAAAAAAAATTTTAACCACTGAAGTTGATGTAATCGGTATAGCCGTTCTTGAGCAATTTAATTTCAAAGTTACATCACATCGGCTTGGCAGAATTTTCATTATTCATGCATGTTGGAGTGCCCGCTATGCTCAAACTATGTACTTTAAAAAAATTGTAAAATAAGGTGTATTTTGTATTTTATCCATACTACTTACATGCCAAGTTTCTGAAAAATCAAAAATGGTCAAGTTCAAATTTCGACTTTTTCACCTGTGTATCACGTTTTTCATCATTTATGAATCTTCAACATAATGATAATTAAAAATAATCCATTTCGAGTTAATAACCTGGTTATTCGAGTTGATTACCCGCTTATTCGAATAGTTAAAATTGGCCAAAATTACCCGATTAACAGAAAACCGGTTTGCCATCCCTAGTCCTTACAAAACTCTTTTTTCCTTACACTCTTCATTAATATTTGTTATTTTGGTTATTTCCTATAACGGTTAGAATGTTTCATTCCTCATGAGAAGACCCTCTACTTCACCTCAGTATTTATCTGATTAATCTTTGCAATATAATTTAACGTTTACAAATTGTTTTAATACTAAATCAAATCATTTATAATATTAAATAACCAAAAATATTGGTACAAACCGTATCACAAGACATGTAAAATGAAATCGAAATTACCTTTATTGTTTTTGACACTTAAATGATTTATTCAAATTCAAATTGTGGGCGATTCGTTTATAAATAAATTTATTGATTTATGCGATTTTATTATTTTTCATCTTGTCCCAAATTATTCATTCGATTTGTCGTTTTTGTTACATGCCATTTGTAACTTTGATAAATAAAATTCAAAAGGTAACGATAAGATCGAAAACGAGAAACGAGACAAAAAAATTAATTGAATATGAATTGGGTCATTTTGATAGTGATTTGTTTCAATAAATGACAGAGATTTCAGCAAAAGGGAATATGTGATTCGAGATAAATAATTGGTGCTTTTGTTGGTCGAGTGATTTACAAGAATTTCGTTTTGTCATAAAATCACATTAATAGAGAAAACGGAATAAATAAAACTGATATCAAAATAAATAACTTTATAAATAAATAACTTATTTTAATCTAATGTCAATGACTCTGATTAATCTGATTTTTCAAAATTGTTTAATATAAAGAAAATCTCAATGGAACGAACACTCTAAAGTCTAAACTTCCAACTCAACTGTCAACAACAAAAATGGCTTAAAGAAAACAAATTAGGGTTTAATAATTCAACAACCTAGATTTCAAACAATAACAAATGTCAATATTATAACAATTCACAATCACCATATCGTATTGTCTGTTAGATTATAACATTATAAGAGTAACAATGACACTTGACACCTTCAAGAAATGAATATTAAATTAATTGCATAAGAAAAATTATAAAAAAATTAATACGAGTCATGGACTAAAGAAAATTGATAATATATTCATTCTAATGCAGATTAAAAGAAAAATTTTATTTTTGTTATTTTATTGAAATGGTAAGTGTTGAGATGATATATGAGATGTCAATGTAACAAGCAAAATCATAAATATTTTTAATGGAATATATTTATGAGTTTATAATCTCTTGCAAAGCGATGTTTTTTTTTTTAAGATATCACTTTATGAAAGATGTTAGTCAGCGGTCGTGAATAAATGTTGGTTGTGATGTTAGTGTGCCAAAAAAATAGATTCTATAATAATCGACTCTTTCGCGTGGCAAACCAATTTTGTAAAGGATACTGTTTAGATTTTGGCGCTCCGTATTTGCGAATGTTTCTATTGCGATTGTACATTTCAATAAAAAGTTAAATAACTTTTGATTAAACGATCAAACAAAGGTGATATTTCAGAATTATTCTATTCCTCAAAATACGATGAATTGTAATATTGCCGAAAGATTCTTAAAGGCTTAACTGATGCAACAAATGGCTATATAATGATATGGTTTTGATTTGATTTAATGATATGATATGATTTTAATTCAATAAAGTGAATTTTTTAATGTAAAACTAAGAAAAAATTAAAGATCTTGAATGTGAACTACGTAAGGGTACCCGATACCTAAGGAAACTATGGAGCGCTTTCCCTAAAGCCTTCTACAGTGACCAGAAAGTTCAGTTTGAGAGCATGAGACTCTTAATTTCAGAGTCGTATACACCCAACCTGGACCTATAGAGAGTGTCGATTATGACATTTCTTAGGCACATTAAAAAATATACCGTTTTCTATTTTTATAGTCTTTGGTCAAAAAGGTATTCAGAAGAGCCATAGGTCCCGTAGGATATAAGATTAGATTGTTGGTATATCCGTTGGTACCACCCTGCTCTTTCAGAGTCTCAGTCCTCCAAGTCCAAGATGAAGTGGTGTCTTGGACACCAAAAATAGCCAAACAGACTTATTTGTGAAACTTCTTGGTGTTTCTACCATCTCTATTATTCGTTACTGTCCTGTGAAAACTGAAAGTATACCAAATCCAAAAACACTACATTTTACGCTCATTTTTTATTGTGAAACCAATTAGAAAATTTTAGCTTTAAAAACGTTTATCATTTTTTGTTAGGGCTAGCTGACTAAATAAATCAACTTGGTAGCAGCTAGTGGGTGCGTAAAATACGTTTGTACCCGAATGTTTTGTTGTTTTTAGCGTAAATGCAAATTTCAGAAGTATGAAAAAAAACTCGACACAAAAACTGAACTAATACGATACTACCTCTGTAATTGAAAAGAGAAATTCGCCGAAATCGGAAAATTTTGAGTGCTTTAAATACTTTGTACCGTTAAGTTCCGATCATAATACAGAGTAAAAATTACAAAAATTGATCGCATTTTATAAAAATAATACTATATCCGGTTTTATTAGGCAATGAATAATAGAGCCATTAACCGGTTCTTGTAATTGGCAATAAACTATTAAAAATTATTTGTTTTATTTATTCTGCTTTACATCAAAAAACAATTTGAATGTAAACCTACGTCAATTATATCGAGAGCAAAAGTGCGTAAAGAAATTTTAGCACATTTTGAGTGCTTATAACTCATAAACAAATAATCGTAGAATAATAAAGATGATACACAGCTTTATTAGTCAGAGCCACAACTTAAACCATACCTTAATTCAGTTTTATGTAATCAATAGTCCTCAATGACTTTGCTATGGTTTCCTCTTAAGGTTTGATTTCAAGTCGGATACCGGCCAACTTTGTTGTGTATATGCGATTATTTTTTCTACTATTGATGTTTTATTATTATTGCGATACAAATAAGTTCATAATTTTGGATTCATGTCTTGTGACTTGCTACTATTATAACGATTAATGATTTTGTAGATGATTTACTTCCATCCTATACTTTTCTTAATACATTTTTAAAATACGGTTGGAGAATTTTTGGAGTTGTTGAAATTTTAGGTGTTTTCTTTTCACTAAAATCCACAACACAGGTTACAAATGTGGTGTCTTTGATTTAAAGTTTTTCTTTAAAATTTGTAGAGAACAATGTCTTTAATAGTGCAAAACGTTTATTTAAAATAATTTCTATAGTAAAAAAATTCAAATTTCAATTAAAAAATGGCAAAAGATGAAGATGAAGAAAAATTAAAAAACAAATATCCATGCCATTTAAAATAAAAATTGAAAATTAGTGTGAATAAACAAAGAATGATAAACTATATACCGGTAAGCCCGTAAACGCAATACATAAGACTACACGGGTAAGGAAAAGCTAAGAAACGAAACCTGGGCAACGTCCGCGCCACAGCTTTTGGGGATTGGGCTAGGTTTAACATTTTCAAACCGCCCAAGCTTGAACCTGGTCCATTACAAGTGTGAACTGATGTCCTATGACAAAGTCTGGCAAACCCGGCTTGGACCAAGTTTGGCAAATAAGACTTGGGTCAGATCTACCAAACCGATTTTTTTCCTAGTCTAGTGCAATTAGTCATTATAATTGAAAAATAGTGGAACCTAGGTACACCCAAAAAAAAGTCGTAGGTAATATTGATAAAAATTGATTATGCTATTTTAATAACTAGTAAATTATCATTGTGAAAAAATATTATCAAAGCAAACATCATTTCTTCAAAAATTCAAAAAAAATATTTCGTATTTGTCATTCCGATAATAATTTATCAGATTGATATTTAATTATTATAGTGTTGTTGCAAAACGTTTATTTTGGTAAGATAAATTATAATTCAAAGTAATTCATAATGAATTATCAATCTGAAAACGATTTATAGAGATGAAATTATCGTTTAAAAACATCATAACGATTTATAAATCCAATGATATTTATGTTATAATATTGATAAAAATAAATTATAATATTGATAAAAGTTTATGGTTTTAAGAAATCGTTTTAAAATATTTATTTGGTTTTTGTCTTTTGATTTCTCACAGCTAAATTGATTTTTTATAATTCACTAAAGTATTGACCTAATGTGATGTATGTATATGCAATACAAATCGACAAAATTTATCTATATGGTAATAACATTGCCATCATTGTAATATCTTGTATTACAACATAGTTCTTTTAAGAACTTTTTTTCTATGAGTTTTCAAAAATACCTTTTATAAATAAAAGAAAATTTATTTATAAAAAGTATTTTTAAAAATCTAAAACTTATAGAAATTATTATCATATCTATAAATATTATAAATATGATAATAGTTTCTATAATTCAAAATTATATTTCGCCGGTATGTGCAAGTGCAATTACGGTCTCCATTAAAAAAATGATGTAGATTTGATAAAATACTACATCAAACTTATATTTTTTTATTAATATACGGCCAACAGTCTACGTTTATAATTATGATAAAATATTATTCAACAAATCAACAAATAATTATGTATATCATAACAAATTATCATATTGATAACTTAACATTTTTTATTTCAATTTTTTAAAAATTTAAAAACAATTATAAATATGATAAACTATTTTCAAATCAACAATCGTGACAATGATTGTTGATTTGCAAATAGTTTATCATATTTATAATTGTTCTTAAATTTTTAAAAAATTAAGAAA
This sequence comes from Diogma glabrata, assembly GCA_963693315.1. NCBI lineage: Eukaryota > Metazoa > Arthropoda > Insecta > Diptera > Cylindrotomidae > Diogma > Diogma glabrata. The sequence continues at coordinate 197,644,691 of OY856186.1, read as the reverse complement.
TGATGTTAAGTTATTAATATGAAAATTTGTTATGATATACATAATTATTTGTTGACCAAAAAAAGTTTTAATTTTTTTTTATGTTTTGATAATATTTTATCATAATTATATACGTACGTTGTTGACCGTATATTAATAAAAAATTATGAATTTGATGTAGTATTTTATCAAATCTACATCATTTTTTTTTTGAGTGTATAATGAACGGATATGAATGATTTTGCATTCCTTATACCAACTTACCCATTAAAAATTACCATAAATTTTAGAAACCGTAAATTTAACAAAAATCTAAATTTCTAGAAATCTAAAAAAAAAATACAATTATAGGAATTTATAAATATTTATTTCTAGAAAATAATAACTGTTTTAGTTTTTGAAGTTGTTTTTACAACATTTATGATAATCTATAATCTGCTATAGCTAATTTCAAAATGGGTAAAATGCCAAAAGACAGAATCAATGAGATAATCGGCCCTATTCAATAAAATTATTTTATTCTTTTATAAAAATCTTTTAAAAAACGTAAAAGAAATCAAAAATAAAAGATTTAAAGAAATTGCTATTCGAAAGTATTGTTAAAGTTTCTTTTATTTTGAATGTCGATTTTTTCGAGATCGAAAAAATCTTTTATGTTTATTGTTCAAATGTCACACATATTTAATAAAAATGGCATCAAATATAATTAGTAAGTAAATTTAATTGTTGTACTTAATTCTAATTAAATATATTAATGATTGTAATTGTATATATAGTTATATATAATTGAGCCAACATAATTAAACTATATAAATATTTATATATATTAATTTTTCTAGATAAAAAAGGGAGAGAAGAAAAAATGTCTATGGAACAAAAAGAAATATTTGTTTCTTACGTGGAAGAAAATAAATTATTTAGGAGCAAAAAGTGTACTGATCAGAGCGTGGATTATTTATGGGAAGAAGTAACCACGCTTCTTAACAGTGCAAAAGGTCCCAAAAAGACCAAATCGGATTGGGAAGAGGTGAAATATATTTACATAGTACATATAAGTTTAACTAATTTTGAGTTTTCATTATTTGTAGACGTTTGACAACTGGCGCTACAGCGTCAACTTTAAGGCCCGTACATTTAAGGAGAGACTACTTAAAACTGGCGGTGGAACATCTAAGGCTAAACCACCTAACGAGCTGGAATTAAGGGCTCAATCCTGTTGGGGAAAAGTTGTGGTTGACGGATGTCCAGGGGTGGAAGAGATAGGTTTCGAAACGATTGAAACGATATACTTAGATGGAAGCGAAATCGAAACAGTTGATGTAAACCACATTAGTGGTTCACCAAGTGCCATTCTACCAAGTTTACAGGATACCCCGCGCAGGGATGAAAACAACCGACCTAAATCTGGTATATATTTGAAATAGTTTGTAAATGCATGAAAACGTTTTATTTATTTCGTTTTTTAGATAGAGAATTCAACTCCTTCATTGTAAAAATTGAAAATCAGCGGTCTTTGGAACACGAACAAATCCGTGAAGAACTAAAAGAAATTGACAAAAACTTAGAAAAACTCAATATTAATATCGAAAGATTGGCTAACGGGGTGTATAAACCACGCTCTGATCTGTACCTACCCTTTTTGCTTTACGCTTAATTATTTAATATTCTATTTTAAATGTGATTTAATTTATTTATTTTTAATATATATATATGTATATATATATATATATATATATATATATATATATATATATATATATATATATGTATATATATATATATATATATATATATATATATATATATATATATATATATATATATATATATATATATATATATATATATATATATAATATATATATATATATATATATATATATATATATATATATACTAGCTGGACCCGGCCACGCGTTGCAGTGGCTTAGTCTGGTTGAATATAAGAAATAAAGAAAACAAAACACTCACCTTTCTTGTTTTATTTCATAATACTTGAGGTTATACAATGTTTTTTGTTGATCCATTGACTGTGTGAATATAGAGATTGCCTGGTTTGCCTACTCTAGAACACGCAACATATAATTGTCCATGTGAGAAACAATCGTTATCTAGATCTAAACCACATACTTCCAATATTTGACCCTGAGCTTTGTTGATGGTGATTTCAAATGCCAATCGAATTGGGAATTGCAATCTTTTAAATTGAAATGGCATATCCGTTGGTATCATGGGTATGCGAGGAATGAGGACATCTTCGCTTTTGAAAGGTCCATTCAAGATTCTTGCTTCTACTAAATTGCTCAATAATTTTTTTACTGTGAGTCGCGTGCCATTGCATCAAAGTTTTGGCTGATTGATATTACGCAACATGATGATTGGCACACCGATTTTTAATTGCTGTACATGTGGTGGCATCCCTGGTAGATCAAATGAATTCAAAAATTCTGTTGGATAGTTAACCGCTTCATGTGCTTCCATGACATCGTCTACGGACTTGTATGTGACTTCCTCGCTTTGAATATTAGACAAAATTAAACTGTTAAGTTCATTGACGTCTTTATTTTTGGCCGCAAATATGATTCGTTCACTCAGCCAATCGTGATTCTTATGATTAATTTGAATATCAGGAAATACTTTTTCAATTAATTCCTCTTTTGACGACACTAAATTGCAGAAGTTATGAGACAGTAAAATTCGTCCTGTTGTTAAATCAACCGGCACCTTTCCGTCACCAATTCTCAGCAATTGATATGAGAATATCTCACCTGATTTATCTTTTTGGAGGAGAACACGCATGTTTGTAGTTAATTTTAACCTTTTTATGTGTCGCCACAAAGTAGAATATTTCTTGTCTCAAATCCGCTGGTGTTGATCGGGGAACTACAGGTAATGTTTGTCTGAAATCTCCTGCAAGCAATATTAATGCATTCCCAAATGGTCTGGTATTTCCACGCAAATCTTGCAATGATCGATCAAGCGCTTCAAAAGATTTTTTGTGCGCCATTGTGCATTCATTCCATATGATTAGTTTACATTTCTGCAATACTTTGCCCATTCCTGATCCTTTGGAGATGTTGCATGTGGGCGTTTCAATGAATTGCATGTTTAATGGAAATTTCAAAGCGGAATGAGCAGTTCTTCCACCTGGTAGCAATGTCGCAGCTGTGCCGGATGACGCAAGAGCTAAAGCTATGCTATTTTGCGATCGAATCGCTGCTAGAATCAGTTTGATTAGAAACGTTTTGCCAGTTCCTCCTGGTGCATCCAAGAAAAAGATTCAGCCAACCCCGTTATCAACATTTTGCATTAGTTAATCGTAAATTGTTTTTTGTTCAAACGTTAGCTTTGGAATATTTGATTGATTGCACATACGACAGTTACTTCTGTAATCCTTTTATTTATTTATGATGGATGATAGCATGCAAATTCGTATTGATGTTATCGGCCTTCAATGCTATTTCTAAACTCGAATCAGTTAAATTTAATGTTTTTAAGTACTCAGAAATACAGCTAAACTTACCATCTGAATTGGCACTTGCATAAAAATCAATATGCGCTAGTTGTTAATTAGTTATTCATGCACAGTACTGTTTTATATATTTAAATTTCCTTCAAAATAGTAAATTTTCTGTAGCCAAATGCTTTGATTTATAACAATCACAAATAATATGCAGATCAGCTATTTCATTTATAATACTAAGAACAGATAATTAGTAACAAAGTTATTTAAAAAAAAACAGATGTTTAACGGTGGATTGAATCCGAAATTGCTTAAACAATAGTTCACCACCTGATCAAGCGATATAGTAAAAGTAAAGATATTCACATATATTATAGAGCAATGTAAATTAATTGATATTGTTACCAACCTTGCGACACAAATTTTAATAATCAGTTACTTTGATATAAGTAAAGGTGCAATCACGATTTTTTATTTTCCTGATCCATATGTTTATTGGGAGAAATATGTAGCAAAAAAATCTATTTTGTTCAGTGTATTACAGATTGCTTCAAGGAGAATGTTTTTATAGTAAATGAGAACTGAGGACATTTTCACTCCTACAGGACAGTCCTACCGAAAGGAGAACACGTTGCAACCTTATTGGTTTACAAATTAGATAAAATAATCTTTGGGCCTATCACTATACGAAACTAATCGATTAAATTGAGCATGAAGATAAAATCGACCATAAAGTTGAGTGATTTGAGAATAAAGCAGGTGAGATACTGTAATTGTTGACAGCCTACGTTATAAAACATATACATATGTATAACGAAAAAAAAAAAATTAAAAAAAAAAAAAAAAAAAAAAACTATGTAACAACCTTCCTGTATTCGAAGGCAACGTTGTGTCCAAATTTCAAAAGATTCGATCAAGTACTTTCGGAGATTACCTATTTTGAACAAACGAACATTTACATTTTTATTTATATATATATATATATATATATATATATATATATATATATATATATATATATATATATATATATATATATATATATATATATATATATATATATATATATATATATATATATATATATAATATATATATATAATATATATATATATATATATATATATATATATATATATATATATATATATAATATATATATATATATATATATATATATATATATATATATATATATATATATATATATATATATATATATATATAATATATATATAATATATATAATATATATATATATATATATATATATATATATATATATATATATATATATATATATATATATATATATATATATATATATATATATATATATATAATATATATATATATATATATATATATATATATATATATATATATATATATATATATATATATATATATATATATATATATATATATATATATATATATATATATATATATATATATATATATATATATATATATATATATATATATATATATATATATATATATATATATATATATATATATATATATATATATATATAT
>OY856186.1:197553235-197639507 GCA_963693315.1 Diogma glabrata | reverse complement strand
TGGATGTGGTGCGCGAACGTGTGCATGTGTGAGTGGATGAGGTGCGCGAGCGTGTGAATGTGTGAGTGTGGGGTGCGAGAGCGTGTGAATGTGTGAGTGAAGGTGGGGTTGGACGGGGTGATCGCGGTTTTTTTTTCACTTATGGGGGTCGCCAGAGTCTGAGTCTTTCACTTGCCTCTTTATTACATCCGTTCTTATCATGTGTTACGCGCACAATACCGATATTTGTGCTGGAGTAGCAGGTTTTCTATGTTCGACCCCTCTCACTGAAGCTAGTTTGGGGCTTTACAAATCTCGCTAGGTGCGCGGCCTGCTATGCTACTTCATTGGTTTACCAATGAAGCAGCGCGTCATTACACGTATGTAATAATTGTATATCGTTTCGAACGTTTCATCTAATTCGTGCTCTCTACTATTCCATTTATCACTCCCTACTGCCTTTTCTTTACCTGCATTGTCTACTTTTCAAGAACGTTTGCTGTTCCTTCGTATATTTTATATAGAAACTTAGGGCCGATTGTATGAACAACGATGAATTCAAAAAATCCGAGAATAAAGTTATGAACACAAATTCAAAACAAAATTATCCTTCTATGCGCACGTCAAGAAAAAAAAACAAATTGTTTCATCCACTGTTCTTTACAAGAGAAACAGCAGATAGAACAGAGAATAGAAGAAAATCCTCAGGCACATTTTTGGTTCTATGGATTCATGGATTCATACAACATAAACGACGTTATATCCGAGGATATATCTTCTATTCGCGTTCATGCAATCGACCCTTAGTTATTCTTGAGAGAAAAATAAATATAGCTGTAAGAGGGTGTAACATAGCAACGTGGAAGAGACACTCATTTCTATACAAATCAGGATATAACTCGTGGCTTGGCCAGTTCAATCTTTGTTCCACGTTGTATCATGACAATATTCCGAGTGTCTCGAAATAAATCTCATAATTTACCTACCATTTTTGTTCCCCACACATTTCTCACTTCACCACATAAGAAAAAAGAATTAGTTCATATTATTATCATTTTGTATATAATTTCAATTAATAAGCATAATATATAAAGGTTTGCTTCATTATAAATTTTAATTAAATTTAAATTAATTTTATTATTTATCTAAATTTTTATATCCGTTATCCATGCAAGTACCAACGTGCAGCATAATCCGTAAAAAAACGTCCAAAAATGAAATTCATAAATCTATTTAATTTCTTAAAGTAGTTCCTTATATATTTCGTTTAGTTTTTCAGCAAAATTTAATCGTTATCTTGAGCTCCGTTATATTTTCAGTTTTGTTTGGACTTAATTTACCAGTGTTCTATTCCACACTCAGAAAAAAAATCGATGCGTTTGCTACTTATGCGCTATTGTAACTCCAAAATTGTAAACATAACATACGTTTTTCTAAACTTTACTAGTGCAAAGTATTGATATTTTAAGTAATATTAACCTGTTAATAAAGAAAAATTGGAATTGTAAAATTTTTGAAAATAAATTTGCAACTGAAACAGTAAAATCAACATATGATTGCTGTAATTTTAGCTTATACGAAAGTTAATTTTGAAGGATGAAACCAAAATTACTTAAAAAGTCGTTACATTTACTTAACAATTTTGTAAAACATAACCGTCGATAAATGTTAAATTTACATGGCAAATAGTGTTAAAATTAGATCTAGCTTGGATTTTATGGGTCCATTGCCTTCAGGTGAAAAGCTTATGGTATTAAAAGAGCTGTTACAAAGAAGTATAAGTCCTAACAACAAAAATTACATCATCTGCAAGTGTAGATCGTGTTGATAAGATATTCATTCGATTGGACTATCCTTGTGCCATTACGTTAGACAACGCCAAACAATTTATAAGTAATGAGTTTACTGAATATTGCAAACAAAAAGGTATACATCTCAACAATACAATACAATACTGGCCTCGGAAGAATGGAGAAGTGGAGAGGCAAAATAGATCTCTATTGAAAATGTAGAATAAGAGTTCTGCTTTAAATAGTGATGCAGAAGTGAAGTTATCAACAACCTTTCACAAACATCCTTATAAAATCACTGCTAAGCAAGGTTCTAGACTCACAATCAGAAATGACAATATGGAGCGTGTATATGATCATAATGCAATACATTTGAAGCCGTTTGTAAGCAATGATGGTGAACATCATCAAGAAAACCATGAAGAAGAACTGTTAGAGAATTGATCAACTCGCACAAGAAAAGTTCTGCAAACATTAAAATGCAACTGACTGAAAAATTATCTTTAAAAAAAGGTGATGTGGAGACTATAGTAGAAATATATTTAAAACTATCTTAGTTGCTTTGAAACTTATGTCTTTGAATCTTTGAATAATTAATTAATGAGACTCAAATAAATAAATTCATGTTTCTTTAACTTATTACATGTTTTATATTATTCATTATCACAAATATGATTAATATATGCCCTCTTTGTCTAAATTTGAACCCAATTTCATATGAATACATTTATTTTGGTTGCAATCCACTAGAGTTATATCCATTTAAGATATACATTGCGTAGTTTCACATATATTTTATGTATTGCTTCTTGGCTTAAAGACAATCAATGACTATAACGGCGGCGTTATAACTACATCAGTATAAATTTCAAAAAAGCATTTTATTGGACATTTTGTATGCAAATAACGTTTTTCATATCATATGATTAGGTGCTATAACTTAACGCAGTGCATGAGCGTATCTAGCGTACCCAGTTGCCTTATTTTTTATTTTCAAACGGTAAATAATCGTAAGTAAAAAGAAGAAAAATTAGATTAAAATAAATAGATAGCCTGATAGTCTTATAAAGAATTTTATACGGATCTGTTATCTGACCATGATTTGATCATTACTTCATTAAATATTGTAATGCTTCAGACTTTTTTTACTTAAATTTATTTTTGATTCCAAGTAAGACAAGTCCTTAATAATCTTGGACATTCCTTAAAGTTTTATAGAAATTGCATGAATAAGTTTGAACAGAAAATTTAGTAATTTTTTTTCCAATTAAAAAGATTTTTTTCTACAATTTTGTTTTTTACATGTATATCTCTCAATTCGGTATACAGTCTAAGGGTTTCATCAGTTTGGTTTTTAATTAAACTTTTGAAATGGATTTTTTTAATAGGGCATTTATAACTAGGGTGTATTTTTTAATTATTTTTGGTGCCATAGACTCACGTTTTATAGCATTGGACCTACAAACAATCTACCTAAAATTCCAGCTTCATAGCTTAAATCTGTGAAAGGCGCAGACCTAGTTTGTTTTATATATAATTATAATGACGATTTTGCGCAGAAACGAATAACCGTTATAAATTTTTTTTCCAATTTGTGATAGCAGCATTATGTAGAGAATTAAATTTTCTACAAAAAAAATCCAAATGGTTAAATTAGTTTTATATATTTTTTTTCAAAGATATGCTCGTTTGACCATTCGCAGAACAATCGAAAATCCGATTTTTCTGAGAATATTCAAACGAGCATCTTTGAAAAAAAAATGAAGTGCGTAATCTTTACACGCTGTTGAAGTAAAACTTCTTTGGCCACTGTAGCAGGTATTACTAAAAATAGTACATATAAAATAAAATAGATATGTCATATTGAAATTTAGAGTTTCTTTCTAATATTCTTGATAATATAATTTACAACAATGTGTAATAAAAGCCATATTTACATGTTTTACAAAGTCTTACAAAGTAATTAAAAATTAAATTTCACGATGAATACATGTCCACTTAATTTAACAACAAGATTTGGTACAAAAATTGGTGCAGTTTTTCAATAAATTTAGCAAATTTTTCATAAACCTCTAATTTCATATTTCCATTATATGATAATAATTGAATTGACTTTGTAATACATTATGCACATATTGCTTTTTATTACACATGCTGTAAATTATATTAGCAAGCAATGCAACTCTAAATTGCAATATGACATATTTGTTTTATATTTAATCTTTTTAGTAATACCTGCCACAGTAGCCAAAGAAATTTGTTTCAACCACGTGCAAAGATTACACGCACTCATTTTTCTATTTAACAAAACAAATTTAATCAACACAAATATTTTTATTTAAAAATAATCTTTTGAAAAAATGGCATATTTTTAGTCATAGAGAATTATATACAACCACCTTGCTATAGATCAATATAATACAACTTAAACTATCCAAAAAGATTAAGATTTTTTGATGAAATCGCCTAAAATACAAAAAAATACTGGGTTTTATAATTTTCTGAAAAACGGTATTTTTTACATCATAGAAAACTATGGGACCCTCTCGAAATCAATCCAAAGAGAATACAATTTAAATCATCCAAATAAAAACTAAAACAAATCAAAATATAAATTTAAAAAATTACGAAACTCAATAAAATATTACGAATATTATATTATTAGATATTTAAATCTAAAATCGACACGTCCAACTCATATAACATTTAGTACGATACTGAATAAGTGTATTAAAAATACACTACACGTAATCGAATTGTATTGCATACTTGCCGAACATAATATTCGTTTGCCTTTTATACTTCTAATTTCTGTTTTATTTCATTGTGTTAAAACTTCTACTTTCGTTTTTTTGGAATTGTGTTCATGTATATGTTTAAAATTCAAAATCAGACTGTACTCTATCATAGAGATGAATATATGTGGTTATATATCTGTTCAAATGATAACTTCCCAGCTAGCACAAATTTGTAGCAATAGAGCTAATGTAACAAATAAAATAGTCGCAAGATTAGATATGTAACACAACTGTAGCTCTATTGCGACAGAAAAAGCAGAATTTACGGTATATTTTGTAACAAATTTGGTCGCAATAAGGCGACAAATGGGTTATAGCTATGTTTAAAATGTGTTGATGTAACAAACTGAAGTTGCACGCAACAAGATGTTACAACGAATTTTTTTTTTATTTCAGTTGCACAGTTGAAAAAGTAACTGCAATATTTAAAGCAAGTCTTGCAATAGGAGCTATGCGTTGCAGGGTATTATTGAATTGAGAAGTAAATGTTGCATTAAACCTAATTTCAATGCATTTTTATAAAATTTAAAACAACTCTTGCATCATAATTTATTTCTATAGAACAGCTAGAAGTTTTAATGCACCTTGCTACAATTTAATACATTAATGAAATTTTAAAATTCACTAGAGTATTATCCATTCTAACAATATATAGTTAAAATTGTTTCATGTATGTTTTAGTTATCGCTTCTCAGCTGAAAGTCTATAATAATAGTGATTAAGATGGTATGTATGTTTTAATTTTTTCCGTTGTAATTTTTTTATTTTAATTTGATTAATTTAGGGAAATGCGTAATAATATAAGTATCTCGAATTTATGATGCAATTTGCATTAAAATGTCATACTAAAAAAAAAGTTGCGAGTAACATTATTTAATGCAAACAACAGACATTTTTAAACAACAAGCACTCTGTTGAATACACCAAGTACTCTATTAAATATTGATGCAAAGAGCATTAGTTTAACTTTATACAGCAAGCTTTGTATTGTTTTGTAATGGAAACTTCCGTAGGACCTATATGGTAGCAATTTGCATTACATATTCAATTTTTTTCTAACTGTGTGCATATTGTAATGTTTTAAAAATGTTTTTAACAATTTATTCGTTACATGATTTTTATTGAAATAATTTATAGGTTTTAAAAATCAGACACTCAATATGTACTTCGAAATTGAAAAATTTCATGATTTTTAGATCAAAATTTTATAACGGATGCCATTTTGTCGATGAGTGTGGGTGTTTTACCTCTGGAAACTTAAAGCGCTCCCTAAAAAATGAAAATTTGGAAAAAAGCAGAAAATTAGAAAATTTTCGAATTTTCTAATATTTAATTCTGCACGAAAATCCGAAGAAAATTATTATTGCGTTTAGAAAAGAAAGATTTTGCCGGATGAGGTGTGATGATTTGATGTACACCGAGTACGGAGGTATCTGTTTTCTAACGAGTTGAACATATTTGTTTGCATACTTTATTGGAATTAATTAAAACAGTTTTTTAAAATTGAAATTTGATTAACCTTGAATGTTACTAAAAGTTTAAAATCAAGTATTTATTCCTTCATTGAAAATAAAAAAAACAAACGCTTAAATCAGCCTAACATTTTATTGAAATAATACTAAGTTTATACCACCGATACTTTAATAGAATAATAGTTTTTTGCTATTAAACTATCGATACATTGAGCGTTTATACCACAAAATAGTATTATTCTATCATGTGGTATAAACGCTCAGAATAAAATTAACAGATAGAATACGGCTACCGTATTTCAAATTTGAATATAAAATCTTATCAATCTAAAAGTATTTCCACAAAAAATTGTAAAACTAATATTAATTTAAAATAAAAACTAAATTTTAAGTGATTTTGGTGTTGCACATTTTTTACAATCGCCTGAAATTGTCAATTACATTTAACGTTTTGACCGTTACAATTTTTTTGAATATACTATTATACTATCGATCAAAAGCAAAATATCAAATAACTATCTGTCAAAGTAAAAAAGTATTATTCTATCCGTTTACACGGTAATAGTTTAATAGCTATTTGCTATTATTCTATTATACTACCGTGTAAGCTTAGTGTAAGTTAATTAAGTCATGAAAAACGAAATAAAAATTTAAAGTATAATGAAAACTCAGCAATGAAAACTAAAAAAAAATCTGCTACCCCAAAAATCAAAACATAAATTGTAAAATGTTTTGAAAATTTCTTCCGATAAAAAACTGCAGAGAAAAGTTCAGATTGTTGATAAAAATATTATGTTGGAATACTTTCTTGAAAAGTGTATACCTAAGAATTTAATATAAACAACTAAAATAAAGTTACAGACGGTAAATCCGCAAGCGAAGATGTTAAAGTTTTCCACATTATGTTTGGGCAACGTTTACGATGTTAACAACTATACTGTATAGGTTACGAATATTTTTATACAGAAATGCGATCCATTTCTATACGACTTTAATTAAAGATTCTATACTCTATTGCATCCAGAATACGAAAAACTAAATTTCCTTTCTATAATAAACAATAAATTGAACTTTCGATGCTACAGAAAAACCCGGTTTTCACAGCAAAAACCGTGTTTTAGACGGTTTTGTAAAAATAAAAAAAAAAACACAAAAACCCGGGTAACCGGTTTCGGTTCTATCCGACTTGCAAGCCCTAAATGTACTATAATAAAAGTAGGATCATTTTAATGGGACAAGTCTTAAAAAAAACATTAGCAGGTTTCAATAGGTAAGCTTTTTGCCTTTTAGTAATTGAAATTAAAAAACATCAATAACACGTGACATTAAAAAAAATCTAAATCCGTTCGTTTTAGCTGGGTTCCGAGGTATAAACCTAATTGCACTGGACTACCAGACCTCTTTTAAATGTGTAAAAAGATGTTGCGGAAAGAGTAACATATATACAAACTATAAAGATAGACATAATATGGCCTGCACATGTTTACAATGCATTAAACTGGTTAATAACGCGTAATATAATAAACTGAACCTTGGTTCAGTGCAGTCATTTACAACTGGCCCAGACTGAAACCAAAGCTAACTAGCCATAATTTGGCTCGCCAATACGGGCCATAATTTGGTTCGTTGTTTAATATTGACAGCTCCTGCCGGGGTACTGTTTCAAAAAATAACTAATACCGCATTTACAGCGACATAGCAAATTAGTTGATAGTTTATTATAATCTGCATCTTGTCATATTTAATATGAGTTTACACCGTAGATTGTAATTTGAATCGTAAGTATTTAAATCGTTTGTAATTGTAGTAAGCCTAAATATCAAATTGGTTGCAAGCTTTTAAAATAAAAAGTGTTTACAGCACAGATTTAAATTACATCTACTAATTTGCTATGTCGCTGTAAATGCAGTATAATTAACTAAATAAAGCTAGCCTAACTGATGAAAAACGTGATTTACGCAGGTGAAAAAGTCGTGATTTGAACTTGACCATTTTTGATTTTTCTAAAACTTGGCATGTAAGTAGTATGGACAAAATAGAAAAATATGGAGGGGCTGAAATCTCAAGCTCTGAGATATCAAGACTTCGGTCTGGGTTAAGGATTTTGATATAGTTTTCGGCAAAAAACTTTTATGAGGAAATGGTTTTTAGTTTTAGGCAGCAATGTATATTCAAACATAACTCTTTGTTAAAGTACAAGTATTTTTTATCTCTGTTTAAAAATTTATTGCAAAACTAACACGGAACATCAAAACGTTGCCGGAAAATTATACTAAATCCAAATTCCTAAAATATTGTTAAACTAAATCAAACTTTTTTCAAAATTCCAAAAATATTCCAAAAATTAGAATAAAATCAAATATTTAAACTTTTTCTAAATTCCGATTGCAAAAATTATTACAAAATTGCAAAAATTATTACAAAATCAAAAATTAAAACTTCTTTCAAAATTCAAAAAATATTGCAAAAATTATAACAAAATCAAAAATTGAAACTTTTTTCAAAATTCCAAAAATATTCCAAAAATTAGGATGAAATCAAATATTTAAACTTTTTCTAAATTCCAATAATAATCCGAAAATTCTTAAAAATTCAAACTTTTTCCAAAATTCTAAAAATATTGCAAAAATTATTAAAAAATCAAAAACTGAAATGTTTTCAAAATTCCAAAACTAATAATAAAATCAAAAATTTTTCAAAATTCTAAAAATATTCAAAAAATTCTTACAAAATCAAAAATTAAAACTTTTTCCAAAATTCTAAAAATATTGCAAAAATTATTACAAAATCAAAAATACAAACTTTTTCAAAATTCCGAAAATATTTCAAAAACTATAACAAATTCAAAAATTTCCATGTCCAATTTCATTTCCAATTACATTTACGTCATATGTTTTTATGCTACATGCTACATTTTTTTTTCCAAAAAATTGGCTAAAAAAATAAATGAAATCATTTTTTGACACACTTGACATTATTTTTTTTACAAACTTATAATGCCATAATTCTCTATAGTAATAATAAAATTTCATTTCAAGCAAACAATTTTATTTTTTTCCAAAAAATTGGGTAAAAAAATAAATAAAAACTTTCTTTTGACACACTTGACAACATTTTTTTGACAAACTTATAATGCCATAATTCTCTATAATAATTATAAAATTTCATTTCAAACAAACAATTAATATTATTTTTTCCAAAAAATTGGGTAGAAAAATAAATAAAAATCTTTCTTTTGACACACTTGACAACATTTTTTTGACAAACTTATAATGCAATAATCTAGTTTTTGATCTCACATACCGATTCCGACCGTTAGGATTTCTCCAAATTTCATGTTCCTACTCGTAATCACTTAAATTAAACGTTTTTTAAGCCAAAAATATGAAAGTTTGCTATTTTTGACAAACATAATGATTTTTTGACACACTTCCGGTACAGTTATCGACACAGCGTCCTTTTGGACCTGTCCCTTAAGTATACCTATTTTTAGAAAAAAAATTTTTGAAATCCCTCCAGCGGTTTTCCCTGCAGCGCAGGTAATGACGGCAGTCGGCCGGCAGACAGACACACATTTTTTTTTCCTTTTTTAGAATCAGTAGGTCCTAAAACGGCGAGAAACGCCAAAAAATTGGGGGGAAGGATTTCCCTTTGAGCTCATGAATGTAATACTTAGGTCTTTCAGACCGAAGTAATACAACTTATTTTACAATTTTTTTAAAGTGCATAGTTTGAGCATAGGGGGCACCCCAATATGCATGAAAAAAAGAAAATTCTGCCAATCCGATGTAACTTTGAAATTAAATTGCTATTAAATTGCTATCAAATTTTTTTTTGTTTGATAGATGATTAGTTGGCAGTTTGAGAAAAAATTAACTTATTGTTTTTGTAATTAATTTTTAGATAAAAATATTAAAAAAATTTTTTTAAATATGGCGATAGGGTCGAAGATCAATTGGACTTTAATTAATTTTTTTCCTGAAAATAGTTTTATTTTTACTTTAAAATATATCAAATTTACAAGGAGGCGTTAATTCGTGTTCTTGAGATATTTAATTTTAAAGATTTTTGGTCCAACTAAAATTCGAATTTTTCATCATTTTTTCGAACTTAACTTAAGTAGCTAAAATTTTTTATTAGAATTTTAGACGGACTAAAAATTTTTAAAATTAAACATCTCAACTACACGAAATAATGTCTCTTTTTAAATTTGATATATTTTAAAGTAAGGACCGTAAGAACTATATTAAAAAAAAGCTAAAATTTAATTGATTTTATTTCATACTGATATCTAAAACGACATTTTTCGGATTATTTATGGTATAAAAAGTTGAACTTTAACGTCCTAGGACTTTATAAAATTTTATGAAGTCCTAGGACGTTCAAGTTCAACTTTTTGAGCAAAATTTAAAACACATTTCTTTTTATTTTAATAAATTTCCAGCATGAAATAAAATTTTGTATTTACCTCAAACGAAAAGTGTTTTTAAAGGTACTCACTAGTAATTTCGGCCTCGGCTAGACGCCCCGGCCGTAAACAACTAGCTCGTACTTTAAAGTTTCACTTTTCGTTCTAGATAAATAAATTACTATTAAAATTTTTTGTTAATGGAAGTTGTTTGAAAAAATGATGAAAAATTAGAATATACGTACTAAAAATCTTTAAAATTCAATATCTCAAGAACAAAAATTAACGCCTCCTTGTAAATTTGATATATTTTAAAGTAAGAACAGCAGCCAAATTCTGTAACTGTGAAGCGGTGAAGTGATAAAAATTTCTTCGTTTCTTTTCATTAAAAATTTTAGCACTTCACCGCTTCACAATTACAGAATTTGGCTGCAGAACTATTTTCAGGAAAAAAATTTATTAAATTCCAATTGATCTTCGACCCTAGCGCCATCTTTATAAAAGTTTTTTTAATAATTTTATTTAAAAATTTATTAATTTTTTTCAAACGACTCATCTATCAAACAAAAAAAAGATTGATGAAATCGGTATAGCCGTTCTTGAGCAATTTAATTTCAAAGTTACATCGGATTGGCAGAATTTTCATTTTATATCGATCAGAACCATATATGATTTTCCAATCAAGATATGCCCTATTTGTCCTGCAGCCAAATTCTGTAATTGTGAAGCGGTGAAGTGATAAGTTTTTTAATGAAAAGAAACGAAGAAATTTTTATCACTCCACCGCTTCACAGTTACAGAATTTGGCTGCTGATCTGCGATTTTATTTGAATAAATTTCATTTGGTGAAAATTCACTAGAGTATTATCCATTTATAAATGATGTAGTAACACCTAACACCACAATAAAATAATGTATTAACACCTTATTCCAAATATGTATCAGGATCAATTGTAAATAGTAAATACATAACTATGACGGCGCTATGGACCGCAGAGTCTGCGTGCCAGGACAAGTTTTGCCTCGTGCAACCTGTCCAACCCTTCTAATCTAATCTAATCTAAATACATAACTAAAAGTTTGTGGAATACGTTTAAAAATAACGAAGATAACAAAAATATGAAGTTATGATTTTCATACGAGGCAAAATTCAGCACGTTCTTTAACATTTTCTATGGTTGGCCAAGAAAAATTTCTACACGTTTTTCAAATAGGGGTTTCTAAGCAAATAATCTCTGTAGATTCCATGGAAAAAACTCTACATATTTTTAAATATAAATCGATCGTCTTAAGAAATGTTTCCTTGTAGTTTTCGTATACAATTTTTCAATGTTTGACTTTATTTCTATATACTTCTCGCACAGAAATTTATCCTTATATACTGATCAGTTTCCCTAAAGATTTTAAGTGACATTTTCTGTTACTATTTTTAGTAAGACTCTAATTAATTTTCTATTAGAGTTCATAGATTTTTGTACATAAAATTTACATAAGAAGAAAATCGGCACAATCTTTTCCAAATTCTAAACCTTAAAATTTTTTTACAAATGATACTTTATATTGGGGATCAAAATCATAAAAAAATGACTTCATAAAAGCAGCAACCTTAGTCTGAACTTAAAAGATCTTGTTTTCGTGGAAAGGATGATTATAATCTGGTTTTTCTTTTTTTCCATTTAAATAATTGTATTTTGAAATCATGTGATGAGAATGCGAATAATATATATTAAAAAAGAACAAAACTATAAAAATTCCCGTTCTCAAAAAAATAGATCATCGAATTTTCCGAAATTATATACAATTTAAGAAGAAAAACATTATACATTGAGCAGCACTCAGTATTTCTTTTCTTAAGATTTGTTGTTGATGATCTTACAATTTCTTAAAATAATTTTTACTCTACGAACGAACTCTAATAAAAGTTTATTAAACTTAAGCAAAATATTTGATTTTATAACGCTTTTAACTTTGCATTAATTATAGCTTTGAAGGTTATTTTTTAACGATCGCAATTTACACTACTATTTCTTATTACTTTGAATTTTGTTTGTTTATCTAACTCAGTTGGAGTTGTTAATCTTCAACATAAAGCAGTAAACTAATACGTAACAAGTTTTTTTGCTTATTTTTTTTAAATAAAATAAGTTTTGTAGTATGAGAATTACATATATAAGGAATGAATTACAATATGTATATGGAGTTACACAACAACACATAGATACCTTTTAAGAACAAGATCCCACAACAACACGTTTTGTACGGAAATCGTCTCCTTTTAACAAAAATCTGGTCTGTTCCTTACTTTTCCACTGCATTTCTGTTTATGCGTAGCATACAATTCTTTAATGTGTAGGTGCAATGTGTTTTTCTTTACATCTTTATCTTATTGTTCGTTTATGTGTGGTCGCAATACTGGATTTTGTTTTATAAAGAAAGGTTAATTTTTTATGCATATTTGCAAACTACTCGAAAACCTCTCCATTTAGCGTTTCGAGAAAATATTACAAAATCCAAAATTCATATTTCTTTCAAAGTTCCAAAAATATTGTAAAATTAAATAAAATCAAAAATTCAAACTTTTTCCAAAATTCCAAAAATATTGCAAAAATCTCAAAAATTGAAACTTTTTTCATAATTCCAAAAATTATAATAAGTCAAAAATTTTAATTCTTTTAAAATTCTAAAAAATTCTTACAAAATCAAAAATTGAAACTTTTTTCAAAATTCTAAAAAACTATATAAAATTCAAATATCACAAATTCAAAAACTCTATTTTTTTTTAAACCCTAAGAATATTGCAAAAATTATTACAAAATCAGCAATACAAAAATGTTTCAAAATTCCAAAAATATTCCAAAAACTATAACAAATTCAAAAATATTCCATGTCCAATTACATGATCATTACATTTCATATCACAAATAATTAAATTTTTTTTCCAAAATAATTGGCTTAAAAAATAAATGAAAATCATTTTTTTGACACACTTGACAACATTTTTTTGACAAACTTGTAATGCAATAAAATGCTCAATAATAATGATTTCATGTTAAATTATATTTAACATTTCATACAAATAATTAATTTTATTTTTTTCCAAAAAAAATAAATGAAAATCATTCTTTTGACACTTTTTTTTCCAAAAAAACAAATGAAAATCATTCTTTTGCCACACTTGACAACATTGTTTTGAAAAACTTATAATATCATAATTCTCAATAATAATAATAAAATTTCATGTCATACAAACAATTAATTTCATTTTTCCCACAAAATTGTGTAAACAAAATTAAAATCATTCTTTTGACACACTTGACAACATTTTTTTGACAAACTTATAATGCAACAATCTAGATTTTGGTCTCACATACCAACCCCAACAATCAAGATTTCTCCAAATTCAATGTTCCTACTCTTAATCACTTAAAATGAACGTTTTTTAAGCAAAAAATATGAAATTTCCTTGTTTTGACACACTTAACAATTTCTTTGACACACTTCCGGTACAGCTATCGAACACATCGTCCTTTCGGCTCTTACCATTGAGTACACCTATTTTTAGAAACAAAAGTTTTTGAAATCCGTATAGCTGATTTCGAATTTCGTCGGTTGTGACAGCCGCACGGCCGGCCGGAAGACAGACATACATTTTTTTGCTGCTTTTTTAGCATCAGTGGGTCCTAAAACTGTTGTGGCTGAGATGGTAAGGGTCAATATAATCACAAAAATTTGCGTTGAAATAAATAAAACACCCAAAAATTAAACAATTTTTTTTATTGATGTTGTGTTTTCTCACTTTTGATAATATTTTTATAAATCACTTTAACATATGTACGTGTATTATTTTATTAATTATGCTTAACTTATGTTGGTAAATTAGTTTTTCTGTTGTCACTTTGATAATTTTAACTTACTCTAATGTTTACCTTAATGTTCTATTGATTCTATTTTCAGGAAAGAACCCGATGGTTTTATTTTCACAAACAATTCTAACAGTTTATTTTATATTGTAAATACAACTCTAATTTTATTTTAATCTTACGCACAACTTTAATATTTTAAACCTATAGCACGACTCTTTGTTTTATATTTTTCGCGCAACTCCAATATCTTAAACTTTTACACGACTCGACGGTCTTGAATTTTGTGCGAAACTCTACAACTCATTAAAATCTACCTTAATTTATCAAGAAAAATTATTATCGGAAATGTTAAATACTAGGTCATTCAATAAGTCCGTAGGATGACACATAGATGGCGTTACTAGAATTTTTTCCATATGATTTTTATTTAGTACTAACCTTCAAACGATACGTGTATAAATTTGACAGCAATCTGACTATTTATTCGTGAGTTATAGCATTTTGTGTGAAGCAACTTTTGTTTTTGAAAAAAAAATGGAAAAAAGTGAATTTCGAATTTTAATAAAGCATTGCTTTTTGATGAAAAAAAATACAGTGGAAACCAAACAATGGCTTGATAAACATTATCCAAACTCTGCTCCATCGAGACAAATGGTAGAGAAGTGGATGGCTGAATTTAAATGTGGTCGTACCAGCACAAAAGATGCAGAGCGCGGTGGACGCCCAAATGAGGCTGTTATTCCAGAAAACATAAAAAAAATCCACAAATTGGTTATGAACGATCGCAAATTGAAGGTGCACGAAATAGCTGACATTGTAAAGGTAGCAGATGGTAGTGTTTTTACCATTTTACATGAACATTTGGGTATGCGAAAGCTCTGTGCAAATTGGGTGCCGCGTGAGCTCACATTCGACCAAAAACAACAACGAATCGATGCTTCGGAGGAGTCTTTGGCACTGTTAAACCGCAATAAAAGGGAATTCTATCGTAGATATGTGACAATGGATGAGACATGGCTTCACAATTACACACCAGAATCCAAAAGACAGTCAGCTGAGTGGACAGCAGTCGACGAACCGAATCCAAAGCGAGCAAAGACGCAACAGTCGGCCGGTAAAGTGATGGCGTCTGTATTTTGGGATGCGAACGGAATAATATTCATCGACTATCTCCAAAAAGGAACCACCATCAACAGGGAGTATTACTGTGAACTTTTGGATCGATTGAAGGCTGAAATCGCAAAGAAACGGCCACATTTGCAAAAGAAAAAAGTGTTGTTTCACCAAGATAATGCACCGTGTCACAGATCGATGAAAACGATGGCAAAATTGAATGAATTGGGCTTTGAATTGCTTACCTACCCACCATATTCTCCAGATTTAGCCCCCAGCGACTTTTTCCTGTTTTCAGATCTCAAGAGAATGCTTGCTGGAAAGAAATTTAAGTCCAATGATGAAGTAATCGCAGAAACTGAGGCCTTTTTTGACGAGAAAGAGAAATCGTACTATAAAAGTGGTATAGAAAAGTTGGAAAATCGCTATACTCGTTGTATCGCCCTCGAAGGCAACTATGTTGAATAAAAATATCGAGTTTTGTCAAAATGTTGTTTTTTTCTTACTTATCCTACGGACTTATTGAACGACCTGTTATATCCATCCCAAAACAATTACATATTTTGCATTTTAACTAAATAACAAAACAAAATTAACAAAACAAAAACATTTAACTTCCTCAATGTCTTGAATGCGGAATAAATAATTATTTAACTCGAATTATGCAATACATGAAATGTTGAGTTTTTTGTCATGGTTTGTTTTTTATATGTGTTTCGTTTTTTTATATATTTCACCAAGTTAATGATTTAAATTTGAAACGATATAATTGGTGAATTGCAACGGGACATTATTTTAAGTTGGGACGGTACAAAACGTCGATAAATGCCAAAAAAGTGGGGGTAAGAATTTCACTTTTGGCTCATGAATGCAATATTTAGGTTTTTTCAAAACCGAACTAATAAGATTTTATTTAACCATTATATAGTAAAGATTTTAATTTTAAATTAATAAGATTTTAAGTATTCATTTCTCAAACGTGAAAAAGTAAATTTCTCAATTCTGAAAGAAAGAAATACACATTGTTCATGTTCAAGCATATGATGGAAATGAACTAATTTACAGTTTTATGATAAAAATAATATTTCAAAGGTAAATATTATTTACAAAATATTAAACTGATAATTTAGCATTTTTTATTGCAATACTTAGTGTTGTTTTTAATTGTTTTTACTTCTATGATGGAAATAAATTTTGTTTTTTGTTGTAAATTTGTTAATGAAAATTATCATAATATGCGAATATTTTTAATGACATAATTTCTAAATTTTTATTTAAATTTTGTTATATAAAAACTAAATTATGTCATAGGAATTTAAAACATTTGTATTGTTTTCAATTGTTAATTATGCAATGAAAATTTTTGAATGATGAAATTATGTTTTAGATGAAAAATAGGAAATAGGAAAAGATAATCATAGGATGAGTATATATAGCTTGTAATTTTAAGAAATAAAATATGGAGGGGCTGAAATCTCACAGCTCTGAGATATCAAGACTTCGGTCTGGGTTAAGGATTTTGATACAGTTTTCGGCAAAAAAACTTTTATGAGGGCATGGGTTTTAGTTTTGGGCAGCGATGTATATCAAACATAACTCTTTGTTAAAGTACAAGTATTCAGAGATAAACTCTGTTTAAAAATTTATTACAAAACTAACACGAAACATCAATACGTTGCCGGAAAATTATAATCAAAATTCCAAAAATATTGTTAAATAAAATAAAATCAAACTTTTTCAAAATTCCAAAAATATTCCAAAAATTAGAATAAAATCTTATATTTAAATTTTTTCTAAATTCCAATAATATTTCATTAATTCTTAAAAAATCAAACTTTTACCACAATTCTAAAAATATTGCAAAAATTATTACAAAATCAAAAATTAAAAATTTTTTCAAAATTCCAAAAATTATAATAAAATCAAAAATTAAAAATTTTTCAAAATTCTAAAAATATTCCAAAAATTCTTACAAAATCAAAAATTAAAACTTTTTCCGAAATTCTAAAAATATTGCAAAAATTATTACAAAATCAAAATTACAAACTTTTTCAGAATTTCAAAATTATTTATAAAACTATAACAAATTCAAAAATTTCCATGTCCAATTTCATTTTAAATTACATTTACGTCATAAAAACAGCTACATTTTTTTTCCAAAAAATTGGCTAAAAAAACAAATGAAATCATTTATTGACACACTTGTCATTATTTTTTGACAAACTTATAATGCCATAATTCTCTATAATAAAAATCAATTATCATGTCATACGAACTATTAATTTTATTTTTTTCTAAAAAAATTGGGTAAAAAATAAATAAAAACCTTTCTTTTGACACACTTGACAACATTTTTTGACAAACTTATAATGCCATAATTCCCAATAATAATAATAAAATTTCATTTCAACAAACAATTTTATTTTTTTCCAAAAAATTGGGTAAAAAATAAATAAAAATCTTTTGACACACTTGACAACATTTTTTTGACAAACTTATAATGCCATAATTCTCAATAATAATAATAAAATTTCATTTCAAACAAACAATTTTATTTATTTCCAAAAAATTGGGTAAAAAAATAAATAAAAACCTTTCTTTTGACACACTTGACAACATTTTTTTGACAAACGTATAATCAATAATAATCTAGATTTTGGTCTCACATACCAATCCCGACCATCAAGATTTCTCCAAATTCAATGTTTCTACTCGTAATCACTTAAAATGAACGTTTTTTAATCAAAAATATGCAAATTTCCTTGTTTTGACACACTTGACGATTTTTTTTGACACACTTCCGGTACAGTTATCAAACACATCGTCCTTTCGGCTCTTCCCATTGAGTAAACCTATTTTTAGAAAAAAAAAATTTTGAAATCCGTCCAGCGGCTTTCTAGATTTCGGCGGTTGTGACGGCCGGACGGCCGACAGACAGACACACATTTTTTTGGCTTTTTTAGAATCAGTAGGTCCTAAAACGTCGAGAAATGCCAAAAAAAGTGGGGGTAAGAATTTCACTTTGAGCTCATGAATGTAATACTTAGGTCTTTCAGACCGAAGTAATATAGTTTAACTTATGATTTTTGTGATGAATGACAAACATTTTACTGATCAAGTAGATCAGATAAAAATACTAAATTCAGATTAAAAAATGGAAAAACAATAAAACTTAAAAAGATATATACATGGAGTAAAAGCTGTTTTATTTTGGAAACATCGCATCATCATCATTATCATTATTTGTGGGTAAGATTTTTATAAGTAGAAATCAAAAGGCCTTTGTCTACGATCAAGAATGACCCTCGTTTGGTCATCCATTTTTCTGATTAATTTCTAATATTCGGATAACCCACAAGCAGTTTACTTCAGAATAAGCTCTGACTATATTCTCCTCGTAGTTTTTGTTGAAACTAAATTCTTCCGTAAAAAATCAAGCTCACAATAATAATTCATAATCTATGAATGTACTGAAATTTGATTGTTTGACTTTTAGAATCGCTAAAATTTAAACAGAAAATTTTATTTTCTGTATTTATATCGAAGAATTTTTGGATTAAATTGAAACAGGGCCGTACAAGCTATATATTATTTAACTTACTAATATACTAATTTTTTAAATATGGATAAAAAGCTAATGTGTAGGTTTCTCTCGGGCTTTTTTCAACGGAACGACTCTTACGAAGTACAAACCTGTTGTCTTTAAGAAAGTGATGCTTTTTATACTCTGACATGAAAAGTGCTTCATTAATACCTTTGTTTTGGGGAAAACTTTATCAATACTATCTCAATTTATGCGCAAAATGTATCTACGGATTGCATATAAAGTTGAAAATCTGAAGCTTCAAATTCACAATTCAAAGTAAAAAGTTTAATGTCCAACTAAAGTTCTGGGTATCCGAAGATAACCGATGCCTCGATGTTAGAGTCATAAGGATTTCTCAGTTAACATTTAATATTCGATTTTCAAAATCTATAAATTAATGCTTATAAGTAAGTTATTAAAAACACCTATTTATTGTCAGTATCATTACATATTACCTATTTAGAGATAATATCATATTTAGTAAAACTATATTTCATATCTGGAAAAGGTACGGCACATTGTAACAGCTTGATGTTTCAGAATACAAATTGTTCTCTTTCTTCATTCTTAACTGTCACTTTTAATTTAATTAACAAAACAGTTTTTTAAATAATTCAACAGTTACAGTCGTATATTATTATACCTTACGTTATATTATTATATTACGTTATATTATTATACCTTTATCTGTTAGTTGTCACACTTGCTTGGCTCATGAATATTTATCTACTTTGATTTGATGAAGTTAACCAATTAAACCACAGGGGAAGAAAAACAAAAGAAGTAGCAAAACCTTATTTTTCTTTATATTTTCTTTCCAAGATAATACATTTCCATATTTCTTTTGCATGTAAGGCGCAACAACATTTTTTTTCTAAACAATTTTCTTTAATCTCTGTATATTATTATTTTGTTTAAGAACATAAAAGCTTTTAAGGGATGAAACTTTAGAAGATGGGGAAAAAGTTTGATTGATAAAAAAAATTTGTGTTGTGAGACACAGACAATGCATTAGAAATTAAATAGCAATTAAGGTAAATTATTTAATAACAAAAGAAAAGTTTAATTACATTTCACAAAGAATTAGGGCTTTAGTACTTTTGTACTGTAAGTGGGCTAATGAAAATTTTACAGTGATTTTAATTGAATTTTGTGTTATCAGTTTATGTTTAGTGGTTTATTGTAAGAGAAAAATGAATAAGGTTGAATTGAATTTAAATGTTGTTTGAGCTTTTATTAAACTTCATTTTCAATTTTACTCTAAGGATTAAATTTTTTTTAACATTTTGGCAAAAATATGATAGGAACACAATCTGTTATCACATAAAAGTAATTAATTAGATAACATAAAATATAATTGAATGAATATTCAATTGACTCACGGTATAATAAGATTTTTTCTGGGTAAATTTAACTTAGCAACATGCAGGGCTGGTATGTTTGTTTTAATTTTCGATATGCGGGTGTGGCAATCTCGCGTACTCCAGCTGCTGCTATTAACATATGACTTAACGATATTAGATATCAAATAGCAATAGCAGTGAGATGTTTCCAGTTAAGGTGATATTGACAGGAGCTAACGAATATTGAACGGTACTCTCAATTTCATATGCATCTTTCCTTGTTGTATTTAACCATGCGAGCGTTTTTAATTATAAAGAAAGACAATGGTTCACATGACTAAGGAGTGTACTGGACTCGAGGTCGGAAACCCAATTTCAGTTTTTTTTCTACACAGCTGTTGGACCTAATATCCTAAAAGGTTTTGTGTGTTGTTGTGACATATAGTTATTGTGATTCCAATTACACAACACATCTGGTCAAAATAAAGCAACGATAATGTATTTAGAATAATTATGAAGTCGTCTTTACTGTTAAAGATCATTTTTATGGCCAAATTGATTGATTTTTCGAGTGTTTCTAGTAATGCCTTTCAGAAAAATTGATGGAACCGCGTCAACTCATTGGTTTGGGCTACATGTTTTGGGTATTTACTAAGAAGCGATGAACCAAAATTTACTTTTGAGCCATCACATTAATATCTATTACGACAACCTTTTTTAATATAATATTACGTTCCCACAAAAAATTTACAACCAAAGATTTTCAGCATTTAAGTATAACTTACCTAAATTAGACATCCCTTATCATTTAATTGCGGATCTGTTGATGTCGTTTTTTTAATGAATTTGTTCAAAATTGTTTCTATTTTGTGTAATCGTTTTTGTGTATCGTTTCAAAAATGAATAAAATAATTATCAAGATTATAAACATTGACGGTAGACTGCGTTCAAAGTAATGATAAAAGAAAATTCTTATATCTTTTTTTCTTACTTTTATTTACGTAATCAGTAAATCTTTAAAAATATTTCACTAACTTTTTCCACTTTTATCTTTCAATTTTTTTTTTGTTTTCACCTTAATTTATGTATTTATATTTTTTATGGTATAGTTTAAAAGAAAATTTTCAACACAAGCCCTGATCATAAGAGCGAGAAAAATATAAATAGCTTTAAGTCGATTTTGCCACCGAATAACATCTGTCGTTCCTCATTTACAACTTTACACACCGAGAAACCTCATTTTCATTCTCTGGTTTTTTTTAACTTACCTTTATTTTTTCTTGGAATTATTAAGTGTGTTCCATTTACCACATTTTCGTTTACTTTTGTACTAAATTTCGTTTTCAAGTTAACCATATCAAATGATGGTAAAGCTACGTGACAAACTTACGCTTCTATTCACCGCCAGAGTTTTTGTCAGTTTAGAGAATAATTTCAAATATGTTTGCCCAAATGCTTATACAAATTTAGAATTTGTAGCCTAAATGTCATATTTCTGTCTAGCTTTCGTTAATTGTTTATATTTTGCATGAATCATAATTTTAATTTTCAGAAATTTTTTAATATTTAATTAATTTTCTTAAATTTAACAAACTCAAAATAAAATTTAAACTTAAAATTTTGTCAAACTAATAATTTTCTTTTACGTTGTTTAGCAATATAGTTTTTCAAAATTGTCAAAACAATTTATTGTCAAAAAAAATGTCGGAAACGTGTGGTAAGAAAGAATTTGAGTTGTAGTAGATCAAAAATCTAATACACCTCACATTTAAGTCGTTCCATTTAAAATTCGGTTCGGGTAGCAAGTTTACCTAAAAGGAACACGGGTATTTATTAAAAGCACGATGTTGTTGTATTGGTGTTGAATTATGTTATTATACCTTTTAGCTGTGTATGAATAACGATACAAAGGTAGGTTTGGCGGAAAAGAAAATTCATAAAAAACAATTTTCACAATTTACATAAAAATAAAAGTATATAAAAAATATTGTTGTTCTTTATTTTATTGCTTTATTTTATTGATAACAATTTTCTAATAATGATGCGATATAAATTTTTATTTTAAATAAAAGTAAGAATTTTTTGCTTGAACTAAGTTAAATAGAAAGATAAAACTGGTGGTATTATATTTGGATAAAAAAAGATCGTTTTCTCTATTGAAAATTGAAATCATCATTGTACCAGTGCTTTATACATCTCTTAGTGTTTAGACTTTATCCTTGTCGATTCACGAACTGGTTACTGGCTATTTGGTAGTATCATATATTAAAGTAAACTGATTTTGATTTATTCCAAACAATAGAAAGGGTTTGCAAACTATCCCAACACATGAATTTTTAGTTGTTCATAGTGACTACATTTAGCAGGTTGATATAGAGATGTCTCATCGACATATCGTAGACCCGAATAGTTTGCATTGCAGATAGATTTAGTATGAAAATAAAAAGGCTTAGTTTGTACTGTCAAATTATGTTATAATATGTGCTTATATTGGAAATAAAAATCTGTGCGTAAATCGACACGGGTCACAGATTGGAATCCTTTTAAGTTAGCGTGACCACGTGCTACACACATCATATTGGTATATACATCATATGAAAGTGATCAGTTTTGGTCGTCAAGAAAAGGTAATAGAACAATTGAGAGGTGAATATTATGACGCTGATGCATATGCTAACTTCACCACAGCTCTAGAAACAAAATATTCTGGATATATAGTGAGCAAATATCTATCAAATACGTCAGGTAATGGCTAAACAATGATGTGGAGCGTAGTTTTAATTATAAAAATATTAAAGAAAGCTATACTATCCTAGCAGACATAAACTCGGTTGTACGAATAGAAAAGTTAAAAACAATTTTACCAGAAGTTGCAAACTGGAAGTTGAAATGCAGAACTGTTACAAAACATATTCTAAGTATATTTACCAAGTTTAATCATAAAAAATTATCAGGAACTGATGTTATTGATGTTACACTGAAAAAAATGTCTAACATGTTATTAATGACATGTTATCATTAAAATCTGTGCCATAAACACAACGAAAATTTCATTATCACAACGAAATATGGCATTAAAAGTTTAAAAATTTAATGACATAATTTATCTGTATCATTAAACATATGAATTTTCAATCATTAAATTTTCTCAAACAAAAAAATTAATGAATTTGTAATTGTTTAACGTTTGTTGTCATTAATAACATGTATTGTGGCATTAAAATATCAAAAATAAAAAATTATGACCATTTTGCCTAATTTAATGATAAAGTATCCTAATTTTATGACATTTCCATGTTTTGACATAATTTTATGATTTTTGTTCATCGATTTATGTTCTATTTTGAAAAATTTATGAAATTTTAGCATAGAGTTATGAAATACTTAGTTACCGTTAAGACATCATCTTGGCACGTAGCTATTCAACAACAAATTAGTTTTGCTTTCACTTTCTTCCGAGTCGTCCCGACTTTTAGTGATAACTTAAATTAGAAAATAATTATTTTACAGTTCAATTAAACTAATAATAAAATAGTGGAAAGTGAATAATTAATTATAATAATAAAAGTGAATAATTAAGAATAATAAAATCAACGGTAAGTTTGTGTATTTATTTGCAACTTTTTTGTGTATTCGTAAATAACGTACATAATGGGACTCTTTAAAATTATTGGTATATAAAGCTTTTTCCCAAAAATATTGTGACAGCTCAAATCAGCTGTTTTAATTTGTGCATGTAAAATAACCGAAATTGATTGAATTGTTTTGCAAATTTGGTTATTTTGATTTCAATTAAATGTGTTTAAGAAGTGAATTTTTTAAAACAATAATTAATTAAATTGTTAATTGTGTTCTTAGGTTTTTAATGCATTAGGGATACTGAAATAACTAAAATCGCATTAAAATATGGAAATTAAATCAACCTTCATTTCTTCAGAAATGTAGTTTCATTTAATTTCCATTTTTTTATTTCGGTTTATTTACAAAAAACTAACAATATCAAATACTTTAGTTTAGTATAAAATACCAATAATAAAGTGTAAAGTAATAATAAAAAAAGTTCAGAGACAGTATTATATAAAATTGGTAATTAAATAAAATTGGTAAAATCTAATTATGCATATATGTACATATAGTGGAAATTATAATTTTCGATTTTGTCAACAGGAACAGTTTTTGGTGCCTGGAAAACATGGTAATAACCTGTTGCGTATTTCAATGTGGAATGAGAAGTGGAAAAGATTTAGTGTAGTTTTTCAGGTTCCTTAAACCAGAGACTTGACGGAAACAATTATCAATATTATATAATATTGTCTCTGAACTTTTTTTATTATTATTTTACACTTTATTATTGTTATTTTACACTAAACTAAAGTATTTTCAGAAAAGAAGGTTCATTTAATTTCCATATTCTTATGCGATTTTAATTATTTCACTATCCCTAATACATAAAAAAGAGCACAACACAATTTGGAGTTTGATAATGCGTGGAGGAGTTTGATCATGTGTGGAAAGCCTGCGCAAAATATAGATTATGTGAAATAAAGGACAACACCACCAAAGTTATATTAAAAAATGGCCGTATTATACATTACCATCAGGCTTCAGATTGGTAAACATTATCTGCTTTTTCGTATAAAAATACATAATACATACAATTCCAGTAAATTTCGATAAATGTCAAATTTAAGGCCAACCTAAAATTTGTTACTATACCATTTTTCTTTCAAACTGAGAATTGTTAATTTCAATGTGAGAACAGTAATTTTCAGTGGAATAGTACCTTTCAATTTGAGAATTATTAGTAGTCTTATAGTAAGAATTATTCCAATATCTTTGCTATATCTTTCCTTAATTATTTATAGATTGATATGGATTTTTCTAACATTAATGTGGATAATTCTACCAAATTGCCATCCACTTGGAATACAAACACACCACCAGTAGAAGACCACCTCAACTTCTTAAAGAAATGCGATTTGCATGTCCAACCCATAAAACTATGCATAGGCGATAGTATTCAAGATATACAAGAAATTTTTGTTTATTTTGATACTATCAAGTATTCATTCAATAGCCTCATTAGAGCAGTCGACATATGCTTCAAAATGTTTTATGTCGTTAATTTGAAATTTCCGTCTCCTGCAGAAATAAATGTTTTGGAGATTTGTTCGATATCACTTTTTTAATTTAAACAGCAAAAACCAAAATATTCGAAAATGTATATTTTATCTGAATTTTAAAAAACAAATAAAAAGTGTGAATTTCAAAATTTAATTTGTTTTTCATTTTTCAATTTTTTCTTTAATTTTTTTCAGTGGGATAGGGACACACAGATGACAGTATGTAAAATAAATAAAATAAAAATGTGTTTTTCTATATTAACAACTCAAAAGCCCTGTGTTTTTGTTAAGAACGGCTCCAAAATTTTAATTCTAATATGACCTTAATATTAAGTTCTGATTAAGGTCCTGAAGTGAGATTTATTATTTAATGACTTATTCATAATTTAATGTTAATGTTTGTTTAACATAAAATAATGTCAAATATCAGAAAAAAGATTATGCCAAAGTCATGATTATAATGTCTGCTGTCATTCTAACAATTTTCGTTAAATTATGACGTTTTTTCATTGATTTGATGATAATATTTCATTAAGACCCTTCATGTTTATTAATGAATATCTTTCATAAAGTTACGTAACGATTCATAGAATTATGAAAAAAAATTTTATGAAACAATGTCGTATGACGTTGTTTAATGAAAATTTCATAATTTAACTACATATTGGCATTTCGTTAATACAATGACATGTTTCTTCGGCTGAATAACAATGTTAAAGTCTTTAATATAATATTTTATGTCGTTCTATTCAAGTACTTTTTTCTTTCAGTGTACAAATAAAAAGGTGCTCGCGAGACCCCTTCCCCCTACCACTTATCCCAATATCATCCAAAAACTAATCAGTTCTTTGTCATTTAAAAAACACCGTCATATTTTCTTCAAATTTGATTAATGAACGAAGTATGTACAAACTTCAAACACAAAGTGTAAAAACTCAGCAGTGGTATGGTGAACCCCTCGCCACTTTGATAAAAGTGTCCCAAAAGTTAATCAATATCTTCTCAGTCCCTACACTTATTGAAACCTTTTTCATGAGCATCATCATAATCAGAGCCGCATACAGAAAATATTTTAGGGGGTCCAAAGAAGTAAAGTTCCCACTATTGATTTTACGGTTTAAAAAAAAACACTATTTATAATTTATAATATTTTTCTTTTTTATTTACTGTTTTCTCTTACATGTTTCGAAAATTAATTCATCTTCAGAGAGATTGAATTTGCAACAGTTGCAAAATATTATAAATTATAAATAGTGTTTTTTTTTTAAACCGTAAAATCAATAGTGGGAACTTTGCCTCTAAAAGAAAAACAACAAATTGTTATATAGTCCAAAGAAGTTTTTTTTTTAAATAAAAAGTATTATGCTATAGAAATTACAATTTTTATCACAACACAGAGACACCTTTTAAGACATAGAACCCACAACAAATTGCATTCTGGGGTATTGATGAATGCTTTTTTAAGCTTTTGTAGATTGAACGTCCTCCGAGACTATTGATTGGGGAAAAGCATCTCATTTGTACGATCTACGCACAAAGAAATCCCTCTGCATTCTGTCACTATGAAAGTGAGTGGTCTCAACAGTTTGATTATTTGCAAAAACCGATTGACGTGTAAAACGGGGAAAAAAATATGTTTGATTCAATTGCATGATAGAACCGATACCATCTGAGCACTGCTGCTGACGAAATTTTTAAAAATCAATGAAATCAGCAACGACGATGTTGTAGGGAACCAAAATTTGATGTTAAATTTCGATCACCAACAATTTGCATAGCTTGAACAGAGTTCAAAAGAGTTAGGATGGAAACAGATGTAGCTACGCCCTTAGACTTAACAAATAATACTCCATACAGGAACGAGTATAGGACTTAAAACTGGAAGCCCAGTTTTTTGACACGTTTTTTGCCACCGCCATTGTATGATCGTTCCACAGATTTTAAATAGTGACTACCATTAAACGAAAGCTTTCACA
The DNA here is from genome assembly GCA_963693315.1 of Diogma glabrata. Lineage (NCBI taxonomy): Eukaryota > Metazoa > Arthropoda > Insecta > Diptera > Cylindrotomidae > Diogma > Diogma glabrata. The sequence continues at coordinate 197,612,056 of OY856186.1, read as the reverse complement.
TTTGTTTAATTGTTCGTGACACATTATACTAATAGAAATATCATTAGGGAACTCGATCTTTGATCTGAAAACTATCAACAAATGGTGTTTTAGTGGAATTCAAATTGACTAAGTTTGTGTCACCCCAATCAGCGATTTGTGCTAGGTCCTCGTGTACATTTATGGCACCGTCTCTCCAATTTATTGGGAAACACCAACGTTGAGGTATACCAGCATAAAATAATTTCGACTCAAAGGAAAAGCCATCGAATACCGAAATGTATCGGCCGGTGAGAAAATTATGAATCAGTTTTACGACTACGGGTTGAAATCCGTACGCAACGAGTTTGTTGGTCAAATGGGACGTCAGATTCGATGAAACGCTTTTAAGATTTCTAATGCGATAACATACGTTTTACAACCTTTTTAAGTGTGCTTTTCGAACGATGTGCTACATAATTTAATAGATCAGTTGTTGATCTTTTGTTTCGAAAACCGTATTGGCTGTCAGATATTAATTGGTTTTTACCCAGAACTATTAACACATGATGTGTATATTTTAGATAGGACTAAGAACACGGTTATTAATCTATAATTTGTGGATGGGCTGAACATTGGCTAACTTCTAGCATGAAGAAAAAAATACCAGATTTATAGGATTTGTAGAAAATTTGGGTAAGAGAAGGTGTAAGCGATGATCTTTCATTTTAACTTCTGCAAAGACTGGATTTGGGGTATTTCTTTAGGAGTTTCCAAAACGGTCGAGTTTTAAGCAAAGCGTTTCACGAGCAATGTGTCTTTTCTTGCTGTGTCAGTGACGATTAAATCACCGTCAATACCAAGAGGAATAGAAGGTTTGGTACCAGACTTTCAAGAATGAATGACACTTTAAAAACATATGTCCGAAATGAACATAGTAAAAAGTTTTTCCTCTTTTGCTCTGTCAAGTTCTGTTTTTACTTCACCACAATTTTAAATTCTGTGAAGTAATGCAATTTATCGAGATAAACAAATCTTACATACCCTTAATCATACATACCCTTAATCTCACATACTTACATATGTTTTGGATCATTGTCTATCTAAATAGCCAATTAAAATTTTAGTGTACGTCTGTGTGTGGGTGGGTGGGTGTTTAGGATAAGTCCTGGGTGACGCTCCTGCTTAGGATCTTGATGAAACTTTGGCAAATGATCAAAGTTCGCTTGAAAATGGGAGATCTGGATTCATTTCAAGTTTGGACTAAATGGCGGGGGTCTTCCGAACACCTATAAGTTTAAATCTGCAATAACTTCTAAGCCCGGCTTATGATCTTATTGGAACTTGGTATATAATATAAGGTTTTAGTACTGTTTCCAATATTTCTGCATACCAACTTTGGTTTATCACTTCCGGTTAAAAAGTTTTTTTTTCAGGTGTTTATCCCTACTGTAGCCTACAATTACCGATCAATATTCATGAATCGTTGGTAAAAGATTTCAAGTAATATGAGCAAGATTTTATCAGCTTCTGGAGTACATTGGATAAAGGGTTTGGGTGTTGGTCCACCATACGAATGGTGGTTTTTTCTATCATGTTTTTAGGGTTCCGTTTTTTATACGGAACACTATTGGTGAGAGTACAACGTGTTTTTCACATTATTTCGATTACCTCGTGAGCCATTAATCCGATGAACTTAAAATTTGAGGTGCTTATAAAACTAACCTATCCACACAAAATGGCGGGTTAAAAAATAAATAAATTTGTGTTCGTTTGTCTTAAAGAAGTACAATGTAAAGCCTTTGAGAACATACATTTTTTTATCTAGACTAGTAGGGTATCATATGAAAGGGCTTCATTTCAGCATTATTTACAAATGTATTGTGGAATTTTACACCTCACCATTTTTTGTATAGTTTTGAAAAATGACGTTTTCTCGATGTTTTATTGGCCCGATTAACTCCGACCCTACTTCATCGAAAATCTTGAAATATATTTGCAATGATAGAAAATTGAGTAGGTTTATAATGAAAAATATAGAAAAGTGGCAGATACTCATAACTATATTTATTAAAGGGGTGGGAATGTTAAGGGGTAAAAACTTCATTTAAAACCATGTCATGTTGGGTGTCATTTGAAAGAGCACTTGATTTTAGAAATATTGCCATTTTTTTAGAATTTTGCAATGCATAGTTTTTGAATTATTATCAATAAAGTGACACAAAAAGTTGGTCCCCCCTTGCATTTCGAGCCTAATTAACAGAAAAATTTGAAAAAATTCACAGAGACAGGAAGTTTGATAAACTCTGAACGAAAATTATAGCGAACTCTAAAATAATTATATTTTTGTGCTTTTAAGGGATTGGGGTGGGAAAGGGTGAAAAAATTTTTTTTGACCCAAGCGAGTGGGGTATCATTTGAAACAACACCAAATTTCCAAAACATTTCAATTTTTTTAGAATTTTGCGGTACACAGTTTTTGAGTTATTCTAAAAAATGTGCAAATTCCAGACCGTTCCTTAAAAAAACTTTTTTGGACCCAAGCGAGTGGAGTCATTTGAGCACTTAATTTAAGAAACATTGCAATATTTTTTAGAAATTTGCGATGCACAGTTTTTTAGTTATTGATAAAAAAGTGCTATTTTAAGTGTATGTATACCACCCTATATTTCAACGCTGATTTATAGAACAAATGTTCCCAATTTAAACCAATAATATACTGGTTAAATCTTTCTTTAGTTAATATAAACAGCTATGGATTAAATTTAACCTCAAGTAACATTTTTGATCAATGTAGATGTGATTGACATTTACTATTGACGTCTACGATTAAACATTTATTCTCTTATGCATCCATAGTCTGGCGATATAAAGACTTTACAACATAACTTTATGTCATTTATTTTTGATATTGTGTTCTTTTACATTCACGGTACCCTTGGCGAGCGAATTTTATTCGCACTTGTCCGACCTTTATTATGTTTGTTGGGAGCATACAACATTCGTACGTCAATAAATGTTGATGGCACTTTGAAAAAAGATCCAAATATGTATGGCAAGGAACTGAATAGTTTTTGAGCGATATTGAAAAAATGGTGTGGGGTCCCCCGAGCACCTGTTTTTTGAAATCTCATTACCACCTGTACCTGATAATCGAATTGGATGAAACTTAGTACACAAATATTTAGTACAGTTCACAACAGTTCTGCATCCCAACTTTCGGTTTTTCACTTCCGGTAAAAAATTTATTTTTTAATTTTTTGAATTTTTTTCAATGCCTTTACCCAGGTAACAATTTAACCTAAGTAATCATTGAGTAAAGCTTTAAAAGAGGAATTTAAAATGGAAGGGGAAATTTAAAATTCTTGAACTATGCATGATAAAAGTTTTATACAAGCTCTACTCAAGGAGAAAAGGCGTATGAAAAAATATTCTTTATTCAAGAAGGCATATATAATGCTTTATACATGTTTTATATAAGTGTTTGAATAAAGTGGTACATAAGTTGTTATTCAAGGCTTATTCAAATACTGTCAAAATGTTACTTGAATAAAGTGCTTGAGTAAAAATTTTCTCAAGAGAATTACTCAGTGGCTATTCAAGAAGCGATGCCACTGAAAAAAAAAATTGGTGATTGTTTCCTTTAGTTATTTTGGTTAATTGGCGCATTAAACTCCTTTTTTTTGTATATTGCTGCTATTGAGTTAATCTTTTATCGGAAATTACAATTTATTTTACTCATTTCGCATCTTTACAAACGCCTGTAGCTGGGATCGAACTCGTAACCGTTGATTCTCCAGGACCGCACGCTATTCACTTCTCTATTTAGCAGCTGTCATAAAGAAAATTGAAACTTAATCACTATTGTTTAACAAATTATTTGTACAGATTTCAAGTTTCGGACCACTACCACGACTATGAATTAATTTTTATTCAAACATTTTGATTAGGAATGCATATAAAGTGTACTAATGGTTTCCTAAAATGAAAATATATGGGTTTTTGTTAAAAATAATATTGGTTATGATTGAGGACAATCTCGAAATGAAAATAATTTTGCGTATTCATGTACGATATCTACGCATGTGTTTCCATTCAATTGTACGATGAAAAATGATTAAAGAATAAAAATAAAATAAAAAAAAGGAAAATAAAATTCATAAATTAAAACGTGCCTGGCAGGAATCGAACACAGACCCTCTCCCTCATCGTTTACACTTACGACGTTCATTAAATCAATTTCCACGACAGGAATAAAACGTTACTCAATACAGAACAAAAGTGTTACTCAAGCTTCGTAAGGGGTATAGTATGCTGTGATTGGCATTACTTTCAGTTGCACAATTTGGCTGATTAATAAATAAATGTTAAATGACCATATTAAATTAACATTCTACGTTATATATACTGTCGGATGATTGTTTTTGTTTTATAAAAACGATCGTTCTACGTTATATTTTCCATAAGTCAGTTGCAATATGTTGCAAGTTTTGATATAATTTTTTCCCAAGCGAATTGCGAACAATATGGCGATTACATACATATAATACAAAAATGAATTGTATGACAAATTATCATCAGTTTATTTATTTGTTGACCAACTCAAATCATTATATAAACCATCATCAGAAATGGTAAATCTCAATCAATATATAAACTATCATCAGACAGGTTTGATTAAATGGTTGCGGAATAATGGCAATTGCAAATTTCCATTGACGAAAATATGTCTACCATTTTGAAATAATCTTTTATATTAATCAATAATAGTTTGTTAAAGTTCTTAAAGGTTTGTTAACTTTTTAAACACGATAAGTGATTTAATAAAAAAACACACAATCGCGAATTAAACAACGAACTGTCAAAAATATTGACAGATCGATTTGTTGTAAATCTTTTAATATTCATTGAAAACAACCGTATATAAGAAATATTACTTGAGTAACAATTTTCTTGAATACTACTAAAATTATTGTACATAAATAAAGTCGTATACAAGGAACCATCCTTGGGTAAGAATCTTCTTGGATTCTTCCTAAAAGTAGTACTTTAATAAAGGTTTATATAAGGGATTGATTTCTTGTGTAAAAATATCTTGAATACTACCTTAAAAGTTATATGTGAATAAAACCTTATAAAAGGTATTATACTTGAGTAACAGTTGCTTGAATATGCCCTAAATATTTATTATTGAATTAAGCTTCACTTAAGGAATTATATAAGAAACTTAGTAAATCTAGTCTTTTACAAGCTTTTTTTAGGTAAAGCTTGAATAATATGGTCTTACACAATGCTTTTTCAAGTTAAGTTGGAATAATTTAAAAAATTTAGGCGAAATTGTTACCTGGGTATGCATACACACTACAGCCTACATAATGAAGTGATTATGATGAACTTATGAAAAAGGTTTCAATTAGTATGAGAAGATAATTATCATTTTTTGGGACACATTGATCAAAGTGGCGGAGGGCCCACCATACAACTGCTGTCCTACCACACTTTGTTTTTAAAATTTGTTGGGAGCATACAAAATTCATTCATTAATCAACTTTAATGACACTTTGAAAAAAGATGGCGACTTAAATGACAATGAACTGATTAGTTTTTGGACAATACTGGGATAAGTGGTGGGGGTCTACCGAACACCTGTTTACTGTGTCACCATTTTTTCAATGTTTATTGGGAGCATACAATATTCGTTCGTGAATGAATTTTGATGACACTTTGGAAAAAGGTGCAAATATGTATGGCAAGGAGCTGATTTGTTTTTGAACGATAGTGAACAAAGTGGTGGGGGGTTCCCCGAGCACCTCTTTTTGAAATCTCATTACCTGATAATCAAATTGGATGAAACTTGGTACATAAGCATTTAGTTTGGTTCACAACAGATCTGCATCCCAACTTCCGGTTTGTCACTGCCGTTAAAATTTTTGAAGTGAAAACTTCTTTAAGCGCGTTATAAAATTTTGTATGGAGTAAAATTTGTATGGTCGCGTCATCAATTTTAATATGCATTTTTGAAGAACAAAAATATATTTTTTAAATCATTTTCTATCTATATTTTTTAAGTTAAATCTATCTATCATTTCTTAACATTTCAAATTGCGTTGTGGATATCGTGCTTGACTGATGTTTTGTAGGTAGCGAGCTCAATTCCTGGTGTGATACATATTTTTTTATTGTTTTTCTTTTAATTTTTATTAAATACCATTCAAATTATTTTTTTTATTCATGAATTCATAAAAATAATAAAAATTTCTTTTTACGAATTTTAAAAAATTGATCTATAACGCAATTTTTTAAAGTTATATGGCTACTGTCTTTTACAATTTGCATTCGAGTCAGTATCTAAATATATATTGAATACATATAAAATTGAAAGTATGTTTGTTTGTCCTTTATGCATTAATACATTAATCATCATGAAAATTTGGGAAGTTGTTGTGTACACTTAATTTGCTTTTTATTTAACTATCGTTTTAAACGGTAGTTTGCTTTGTTTCAATGCATCAATGTTTTTCTTTTGTTGAACATAATTTTTATGAAATTAAAAATAACGTAAGAAGAAGAAATAGTATAACCTGAAATTATTACATTTGTATATCAAAATTATGTGTGTTGGAATTTAACATGATGTACAAATTTTATCATCTTCACCAAATATGTTGTTAATTTGGAATTGTATATAATACATGTTTCTAAAATTAAGTGAAGACTTAATACTTGTAACTACTTGATAACATCGATTATATCGATTTTAAGCTCACAATTACGAGACGGAAATTGCATAAATTTTATACAAAGAAGCATAGCTTATGTATGATTAAACATGGATGACAATCATGATAAATAAAATAATTAAAAAGTGTGGTACTTAGCACATTACACAATGCACATTAATACCAATGAATTTGCTTAGCTTTCCGCAGGAAGATTTGTAAAATTTAAACTTGTTGATCTATGGGTGTGACAATCACGCGTACTTTAGTCCCTGCTATTGGCATATGAGTTATCTTGAGATATCGTATACCACTGGCAATAGCAATGCAATCTCATTAGCCAAAGTGATATCTTAGGGGTGCTGGAGCATGAAGTATTTTCAATCAACGATACCATCCCTTACTCTAAGTTATGGAATATTCTTTGATGATACACTATTTTTTTTAAAATAAAATGTGTTTGGTTGTAAAAATTACAAGGTATGTCACAACAACACATGAAAAACTTTTAAGAACAAGGTCCCACAACAACATGCTTTCTAAAGTGTTGATAGAGACAAATTTTTATATGATATGTTTTGATTATTTTAAATATAAAAATGTATATAATAGTTGCTTGGAGTACTGATAGATGTGAAACCCAGAATAATTTTAATGATTTTAATTTAAACATTCTGAAATAGTAATTTGCGATGCTACAATAATTGGAAGATACAAAAAAACATTAAAAACGCTTTTTTTTTTCAGATTGGTTTTTGAGAACAATTAAGCTTAAGTACATATTGGAAATCACTTGAATTTTGCAATTCGAAATAACTTTTCATTTCCTCTAAAATTCCTTTAGAAAAAATTTTGTTGTGTTTCGTGTCAGAATTTGAACTACATTCATCAGAGACACATTGTTCAAATTCCGTGTGTCTTACACAACTTAGCCAAAGCGGCGATGACGAAACATATTTTAATTTTGATGTTCAGATAATTTCTAAATTGAAACTTCATCATTTTTCATATTTACTTAAGTTGAATTTTTCATCTATGATTACATATTGAAAATTGTATTTATTTGGTATTTTTTGTATTAAATTTCTAGATATTACGATGTGTGAATTCATAGGATGAGAGAATATTTCGTTAACATCTAAGTCAACATTCTAATCAACATCCTAAGTCACGAGTGTAAAGTCATTATTGATTGTTGCCAATCAATGCGAAACTTAATATCTGACGTAAAGTCAATATGTTGTTATATTTTTGGTTAGGAAATATAGACAACATTAGGGAATTTTTAATTTCAGATTGGTTTTTGAGAACAATTAAGCTTAAGTACATATTGGAAATCACTTGAAATTCTGACACGAAACACAACAAAATTTTTTCTAAAGGAATTTTAGAGGAAATGAAAAGTTATTTCGAATTGCAAAATTCAAGTGATTTCCAATATGTACTTAAGCTTAATTGTTCTCAAAAACCAATCTGAAATTAAAAATTCCCTAATGTTGTCTATATTTCCTAACCAAAAATATAACAACATATTGACTTTACGTCAGATAATAAGTTTCGCATTGATTGGCAACAATCAATAATGACTTTACACTCGTGACTTAGGATGTTGATTAGAATGTTGACTTAGATGTTAACGAAATATTCTCTCATCCTATGAATTCACACATCGTAATATCTAGAAATTTAATACAAAAAATACCAAATAAATTAAAAACGCTATTTCACAGATTTAAGTTTTCACTTCTGTCGGCAGTCCTTAACACTGAATTTTTTTAATTTTCTCTCGTACAACAGAATTTATATTGTTGGGATACTGCAGCTTTCTATAATATCAATGGGTCATTCCATTTTAAAGTCAACCTTCAAGCTAAATTTTTTTTCTTCATAAAACTGTAACTGTGACCTATAATTTTTTTTTCATATATTTTACTATAAGATATGGCAACAACTGTGAAAATTCCAATATTGTTATTTTGTTTAGAATGCAATTAAGCGCATGGTTGTGAAAAGGGCTTAATATACGAATTAAAATATATCTAAAAAGAATATAGCATAGCACAAATATAATAAACCGAATTGTTTTAGACTTTTTATTTTCTGAAAGCTAAAGTTTGGAGTGTCTGAATTAGACTGCTTTGCTTTCCAAATAAATGAGGTAGGCATTCTAAATACATGAATTCTTTTGTGTTACGTTAGTCAAACATCATTTAAATCAAAAGCGTCAATTTATGAAAAACTAACAAATTTTTTAAAAAGTTATTGGCTTTTTTAAAAAATACATTGATTACATTGAAGAAACTTATCAATAAATTTTATGTACATTTTCAACATCTAGAGAATTTTGGTTCATAATTTAGGTGTTAATTTCATGGTATAAAAAATGTTACGTTAGTCACATTTAAATTTTTATTTAAAAAATATCTAAAAATTTTAATTTAAATAAAAAAGCTTTCTGATTTAGATAAATAAACTCGATTTACATTTTAAAAAGTCAACAAGTGCTTAAAATAATCTTTACTATTTTAGTTATAAGGAAACAAAGTTGTGAAATTCGGTATAAATGTTACGTTAGTCACTTTGGAATGACCCCAATATGTATGTGTATATTGGGGTCATTCCAAGTGACAAGTAAGCAATATTGTTGCGGTACAATTTTGAAATGTTTGCTCCATTAAAAGTGTGGCAATATGTATATAGTAGGATAGGTCTTGAGTAGCAGATGTGCCGAAAAATACTTTTTTTTTGAATTTTTACGTTTTTTTCAGAAAAAATGGCAAAAATGTGATAATTGTGTTTTTTGAGTTTTTTGTTCGGTTATTTTGTTTTTTTTTTCAAGTTATTTGTTTCACAATTCAAAATCAATCTATATCTTTATATAAATACGTAAGCAATATTTTTGCGGTACAATTTTAAAATATTTGCTCTATCAAAAATGTGGCAATATGTATATCGTAGGACAGGTCTTGAGTAGTAGATGCGCCGAAAAATTTTGAATTTTGACGATATATCCAGAATAAATGGCAAAAATGTGATAGTTGTGTTTTTTAAGTTTTTTGTTCGGTTATTTTATTTTTTTTTTAAAAGTTATTTGTTACACAATTCAAAATCAATTATATCAAAAAACCAAACTCTGAAATATTGTGTTGTAGCTTTATTGTTGGAGGTCTTTTTACAATTTCTATTTACAATGGCCGAGTTTAGGCCACTGGGCCTGATTCCTAGTTGATATAATTAGAACAACGCGAAACTTATAACATTGGTTAGCCTTTAATTAAAGTTTTTTATGGATACTATCTCACCATATTTTCCGAACATTTTGTTCCAGAGCTGTGGTGAAGTTAGCCTATACATCAACGTTGCAATATTTTTGTTTGTTTTTGATTATCTTTTTCGATATTTTATTAGCCTTTAGATATTGGGAACGATTTAAGGGATTTTTGTTTTGGATTCGAATGTTAAATAATCTACATTTGTTACTATAAAGGGGCAATTTGGCAGCCTTGGAAAACAAATATTTTTAATATGGTATTATTGTTGAAAAGGGAACAAAATTATTGAAACATTCTAGTCAAACAAAATTTATACTGTATTATTATTTTATATTTATGTTTCTAGGTAGATTTCATATAATATTGCAACGTGCTTCATCTTGGAATTTCGGAAAAAATTTGGTGCCAATCGACTATAAATGATAAGCAGAGACGGAAAATCAAAATGAAAAAAAAATTTATATATATATATATATATATATATATATATATATATATATATATATATATATATATATATATATATATATATATATATATATATATATATATATATATATATATATATATATATATATATATATATTTATATATATATATATATATATATATATATATATATATATATATAACGTTATGAAGTATAACGGAATTATCCGGCAATCTCACGGTCGTCAAAAATTTTAGACCTACACCAAAAATATTTTCTGTGTATGTTGCGGCAAACAATTTCTTGGACAAGTTTGCGGACTGGCCATATCGGGTTACCGTTTAAGCGGCTAGAGTCTTAAAAGTCGAATAATCTAAGGCGTTATAACTTCCCTTTGAAACATAAAGTTTAAATTAAATTGATAAATATTAAATATTTGAATCTTTTTTTATCATGTTTTGACAGATGACAACCTTGGCATTTAGGGTTCCTAAGAAATCAGCTGTTTTAAAAATTTACCAAACTTTGTTGTCCTTGATCTAGATGAAAATGACCAAGCTCAAAAATGAAAACTTTTGCACACGTAGATAGCAACGTATATCTATCCAAAACTTAAAAAGTAAATTGTATAAGTTCAGAGGTTGAGCACCGGGGGCTATTAAAACGAAAACAAACGCAAACGGCCTTCCTTTCATCATGTTCGAGTCTATTTTGATTATACTAATACAAGCTTTTAGTTCAACTTTTCAACTATAACATCAGATTCAACATCAATTTTCAGCTCTCTAACCCTAGAAGTTCCAATGCAATTAACATTATACTAACCATAATGCAAGCCACTAAAACGGTATATAATTACAAACAAATCCCAAAAATATCCCAATTAAATAAATTTTCTTTTGTTTTAGGTAGATTTCATATAATATTTTTTGTTTTTATTTTTTCGCAAAAAGTTAAAAAATTTGTTTTGAATGTTTGTTGTTGTTGTTTTGAAGATTTATTATTGTTTTGAATGCGGGAATAGTTTCTTTGGAATATTTGGAAGTGGTATAGTTGAAATAAATATATGTATATTGATTACATATCTACAATTGATAGATATTTGTATTATATTTGAGGTGTAAAAGTTATTTGATGTTGTTGATTATAAATTATAGTTAGAACGTTAATCCATGAAAGGTTTAATTTGTTATTAAGGAGTTTTAACCAAATTAAACAAAACTATTCGAAATTGCATTGACAAAGTAATTTCCGTTTATGGATTTAGTTTGGTTGTTTGATAAATTTTTTGGATTATTCTGTCTCTAGTTAAATTTTTCATTTAAACTAATCTGACATATCCAATTCTATTTGTACACAAAGCTGTCTGGTCCCGAAATCTACCTATTTCTAGCGGATATACGTGCCGCTTGGACTTTTTTTTAGCTCAGATATAATGGACCAACCTACCAAAGCTCATGACATTCCTGGCTAAAGTAGTGAATTGCTTTATTTGTTTTTGACAAATGATCTTTCGTTGGTACACCTTAAAGTATCAGAACTTTTAGGTGAGTCAGATCATAATTTGAGTTTCACTTATTAATTTATAAGTGAGAATTCGTAGTAAACTAGTATCACTATGCAGAATGACAGTACAGAACTCTCAATGCTGTGTACGAGTAGAGAACGAAATATCACAGTTTTTTAAAGTCGACTCCAGTTTAAGACAAGGTGATGCTATCTCTCCTATACTTTTAGCCTTGGAATAGGTGTGCCGTCAAAAGAAACTACCGACTAATAACAATATCTTGTCAATAAACTCAGTACAGATGATTGCTTACGCTGATGATGTTGTCATCCTCGGCCGAAGTGAAACTGTTATGAGTGAGACTTTTAAGTCGCTTGAGAGTGATGCTAGGAAAATTGGTCTGCAAATTAACTACAATAAAACTAAACATATGAATGTTTCAAGAGAGGCTGAGAAGAAAGATTTGATGTGCGACGATGAACGAATTGAGGGAGTTGAATCTTTTAAATATTTGGGATCAATGCTTGACTCAAACAACAGCATACTTACAGATATAAAAGCTCGAATCACTGCAGGTAATCGAACTTTTCACTCAATTAAAACTCTCCTTGGATCACCGTATGTATCAACTAACACCAAGCTCAAGTTATACAAGACATTGATTAGACCGGTTGTGATGTATGGGTCACAAACGTGGATCCTTACCCAAAATGATGAATCGCATTTATCTGTATTTGAGCGTAAGATCCTACACTACATTGTTGGTCCACTTAAGACAGACGATAGAGAGTATAGAACCCGGTATAACTTTGAGTCCAGAGACCTTCTTGAGGGTCCAGATATAATAGGTTGTATCCGTTCTAATAGGATTGCTTGGTTTGGGCATGTTTTACGACCCGATTCGCAGTCTGGAAGGATTAGAAAAATGTACGTTAGTACTCCAGGGAGTGGGCGACTGCGAGGTAGACCACGACTACAATGGGAGACTGACGTAATAAACGACCTTAAAAAAATCGGCTGCCATGGTAATTATGTCGCTGTTGCGAATGACCGTGGGGAATTTTCAAAGCTGATTAGCCTGGCAACGCTTCTACGTGGAGCATGAACGCCTTTTAAAATAAAATTTATAGATACCTAAACAGATTAAATCTACTCCTAGTCTTGTTTGGGATTATAATGCTACAAATCGACAGGGACTTACAGATATGTTTAATTTAAAAATTTATGCTTCTAATCTTTCAGAAATAATACACGTAAAACACTTTGAACGTTCCAAAGACTGATAAAGAGGAAAAATGTGTTCTAGACCGAGCTGTGAGAACATGAACATTTTTCATTTTCCTGAAACTTGGGATATAAGTAATATAAACAAAAAAGAAATAAAACTTATTTTACAATTTTAGTACACAGTTTAAGCACAGGGGGCCTCCCACATGCATGGTAAATTAAAGTTCTGCCAATCTTAAGTAACTTTGAAATTAAATTGCTCAAGAACTGCTATACCGATTTCAACAAACTTTTTTATTTGATAGATGATTAGTTAATCGCTTGAAAAAAATTAACAAAATGTTTTTGTAATTAATTTTAAAATTAAAATATTAAAAAAACTGTTTGAAAGATAAATTTAATTTATTTTTTTTTTAAACAGTTCTATCCTTACTTTAAAATATACCAAATTTACAAAGAGTGTTCATTATTTTTTCGAAGAATTTTTATCAACAAAAAATTTTAACCACTGAAGTTCGATTAAATGTGAAAAAATTCGAGAAAATCTAAAGAACACGAATTAACGACTATTTGGAAACTTGGAATATTTTAGAGTAGAACTGTTTTACAAAAAAAAAATATTGCGACGCTGATGCATAGGCTGACTTCACCACAGCTCTGGAAACATAGTGTTCTGGATATATAATGAGCTAATATCCATAAAATACTTTAATTAAAAGCTAACCAATATTATGGATTTCGTAGTTCTAATAATAAAAATATTAAAGCAGGCAGTAGTATCCCAACAAACATAAATTCTGTTGTACGAGAAAAAGTAAAAAAAATTTTATCGGAAGTGAAAAAGCAGAAGTAAGGATGCAGAACTGTTGTAAACCGTACTAAATGTGTATGTACCAAATTTCATCCAACTCGATTATCAGGTACAGAAGCTATTGAGCTTCCAAAATAATAGGTGCTTGGAGGACCCCCTACCACTTTGTTCACTATCGCTAAAAAAACTAATCAGTTCCTTGCCATACATATTTGCATCTTTTTGCAAAGTGAAATCAAAATTACTTAACGAACGAATGTTGTATGCTTCCAACAAACATTGAAACAATAAACAGGTGGTCGGGAGGACCCCACCACTTATCCCAATATTGTCCAAAAACTAGTCAATTCTTTGTCAATAAAGTCTTTATCTTTTTTCAAAGTGCCATTAAAATTGATTAATGAATGAAATCTGTATGCTCCCAACAAACTTTAAAAACAAAGTTGATACGTCAGCATTTGTATGGTAGATCCCCCGCCACTTTGATCAATGTGTCCCAAAAGATGATAATTATCTTCTTACACTAATTGAAACCTTTCCATAAGTTTTATCATAATCACTTCAGTATTGAAGGCTGTAGTGTGCATAAAGATACTGAAAAAACTGCTAACAATTAAAAAAAATTTTTTTTACCGGAAATGAAAAACCGGAAGTTGGGATGCAGAATTTTTGTAAATCATACTAAATGCTTATGTACAAAGTTTCATCCAATTCGTTTATCAGGTACAGATGTTATTGAGCTTTAAAAAAAAACAGGTGTATGGGACACCCCCCACCACTTTGTTCACTATCGCTCAAAAACTAATCAGTTCTTTGCCATACATGTTTGCATTTTTTCCCAAAGTGTGATCAAAATTGGTTCACGAACGAATGCTGTGTGCTCCCAAAAAACATTGAAAAAATAATGACACAGTAAACAGGTGTTCGGGAGACCCCGTACCACTTATCCCAATATTGTCCAAAAACTAATCAGTTCCTTGTCATTTAAGTTCACATCTTTTTTCAAAGTGTCATTAGAATTGATTAATGAATGAAGTCTGTATGCTCCCAACAAACTTTAAAAACAAAGTGTGTATGGTCAGCAGTTGTATGGTAGACCCCGCCACTTTGATCAATGTGTCCTAAAAGATGATAATTATCTTCTTACACTAATTGGAACCCTATTCCATAAGTTTCATCATAATCACTTCATTATTGTAGGCTGTAGTGTGCATAAAGACACTGAAAAAACTTCAAAAAAGCACAAAAAAAAATTTTTTACCGGAAGTAAAAAACCGGAAGTTGGGTTGCAGAACTATTGTAAACCGTACTACATACTCCGGTACCAAGTTTCATCCACTTCGCTTATGAGGTACAGAAGCTATAGATCTTTAAAAAAAAACAGGTGCTCCAGGGACCCCCCACCACTTTGTTCACTATCGCTCAAAAACTAATCAGTTCTTTGCCATACATGTTTGCATCTTTTTCCAAAGTGTCATCAAAATTCGATAACGAACGAATGCTGTGTGCTCCCAACAAACATTGAAAAAAGTGTGACACATTAAACAGGTGTTCGGGAGGACCCCCACCACTTATTCCAATATTATCCAAAAACTAATCAGTTTTTTGTTACTTAAGTTTCCATCTTTTTCCAAAGTGTCATTAAAATAAATTAATGAACGAAGTATGTATGCTCCCAACAAACTTAAAAAACAAAGTGTGAAAAGTCAGCATTTGTATGGTAGACCCCCCACCACTTTGATCAATGTGTCCCAAAACATGATAATTATCTTTTCACACTTATTGGAACCCTATTCCATAAGTTTCATCATAATCACTTCATTATTGTAGGCTGTAGTGTGCATAAAGACACTGAAAAAACTTCAAAAAAGTACAAAAAAAATTTTATTACCGGAAGTAAAAAACCGGAAGTTGGGATGCAGAACTATTGTAAACCGTACTACATACTCATGTAACAAGTTTCATCCAATTCGCTTATCAGGTACAGAAGTTATAGAGCTTTCAAAAAAACAGGTGCTCCAGAGACCCCCCACCACTTTGTTCACTATCGCTCAAAAACTAATCAGTTCTTTGCCATACATGTTTGCATCTTTTTTCAAAGTGTCATCAAAATTCGTTCACGAACGAATGCTGTGTGCTCCCAAAAAACATTGAAAAAAGTGTGACACATTAAACAGGTGTTCGGGAGGACCCCCACCACTTATTCCAATATTATCCAAAATATAATCAGTTCTTTGTTACTTAAATCTCCATCTTTTTCTAAAGTTTCATTAAAATAAATTAATGAATGAAGTCTGTATGCTCCCAACAAAATTTAAAAACAAAGTGTGAAAAGTCAGCATTTGTATGGTAGACCTCCCACCACTTTGATCAATGTGTCCCAAAACATGATATTTATCTTTTCACACTAATTGGAACCCTATTCCATAAGTTTCATCATAATCACTTCATTATTGTGGGCTGTAGCGTGCATAAAGACACTGAAAAAACTTCAAAAAAGTACAAAAAAATTTTTTTTACCGGAAGTGAAAAGCCGGAAGTTGGGATGCAGAACTATTGTTAACCGTACTACATACTCATGTACCAAGTTTCATCCAATTCGCTTATCAGGTACAGAAGTTATAGAGCTTTCAAAAAAAACAGGTGCTCCAGGGACCCCCCACCACTTTGTTCACTATCGCTCAAAAACTAATCAGTTCTTTGTCATACATGTTTGCGTCTTTTTCCAAAGTGTCATCAAAATTCATTAACGAATGAATGTTTTATGCTCCTAACAAACTTAAAAACTTTGTGGAAAAAACCACCTGTTGTATGGTGGACCCCCCAACCCTTTATCCAATGTGCTCCAAAAGCTGATAAAATCTTTATCATATTAGTTAAAAGCTTTTCGCAACGTTTCATGAAAATCGATCGGTAATTGTAGGCTACAGTAGGGATAAACACCTGAAAAACAAACTTTTTAACCGGAAGTGACAAACCGGAAGTTGGTATGCAGAAATATTGGAAACAGTACTAAAACCTTATATACTAAGTTTCAATAAGATCATAACCCGGGATCAGAAGTTATTCAAGATTTAAACTTAGAGGTGTTCGGGAGACCCCCCGCCATTTTGTCCAAATTTGAAATGAATCCAGATCTTCCATTTTCAAGTGAACCTGTATCATTTGCCAAAGTTTCATCAAGATCCTATGCAGAAAACTCGATTTTTTCGCCTGTGTAGATCACTCTTTCGGTGCTCTTTCGATATATATAAATAATTTATACTAGTTCCAAGAGAACAGTAAGTAGTGAATGTAGAAATTGATGATGATGCTTCTGTAGAAAACTTTCTTTGATAAACCACTTTTTTAATGGAACCATTGCATCAAATTGCTGATTATTTTCACATTTTTGAAAAACGATCTATTTAATCCCATATTTATAGTTTTCTTTTCTTAAAGCCATTGCTCTTTTCAATCATCGATTTACGTTGAAAAAAATTGCAGTTAACAACAAAAAAGGTTTTATAGCAATTTATCACGTTCAAGTCCCATGAATTAATAAAGTAATAAAAGTTTTCACAATAGAAGAAAATATTTCCATTGAAAACAAAAAAAAATGGGTAAATTTTTTATTGAAAAATTTTATTTCTCTCTTGTCGATGTTTCGTTTACTTATATTACAACCATTATCAGCTAAAGTAATTTAAATTTAATAGTACATTTTTCGATTATATTACAGATTATTCAACAATCATTACCATTCCAATAAACAACGAGTAAATAAATAGAAAATATATAATAAATTATCAAACATCTCATGGGAACGGTTGTATGTCATCCATTAGGACCTGAATTAACATCACAATGCAATCATTGTATATCATGTTTGCCAGCACCATTTGGGAAACGAGGTGAATAATTATTTGTATATGGAATAAATTTTAGTTTTTGTTGAAATATGATTTACGTGTTTTGATGTTAATCATTTTTCTTTTTATTTATAGATGGTACTGCGCACGTTATTCTGCCCTCTAGCGATAGTTGCTATCGACTATCTGTAAGTTCAATTTTTTAGTACTAAAAAGCTTTCAATTGACTGTTTGAATTTATTTTTAAAGTTTTTAAAAGAAAAACTTAAAATAAACTGCTTTATGATGTTTGATGAATGTATTGTATCGTTGTTTTGGTAGATTTACTGAAAGGTGCTAGAGCTAGCTTGATTTTATTCTACATCTAATCAGGTTGTTACTTCGAGATGGATCACTCATTAGGCTCCATGCATGAGTTTTAACCTTTTCTGTTCTGCATTTTTTTTATAAACAATGACACGCTTTAGTTTAGCATTTTTCACGTAGTTCCTCTGCTTCTTTTGCCATTTATCTAAGTTTTGGGTCATACATTGTCCAAATACACGATAGAAAAATTTCTGTCTATCTTTCAACTTGTCGTCTTTGAAGATTGAAACACTACTTAGCCGATTTAAAAAATTTTTGTTTTCATAAAATTTGTTAACAATTAATGTGGAAAGCGGGAAGTACGTTAGGCTCAATGGTAAACAGTTTAATTCAGAATCATTTGACTCATAAAAGTTATTGCTTGGATGGCATGAAATATAATCAAAGAACAATGGGTAGAGTGAATAAAAACTAAGCAAATGCTAGAAGAATAAAGAATAAGCAAAAGCATTTGCTAGAAGTATGATCTTGGACTAAAAGCATATTCTTAATGTGAATAATCAAATGCTTTTAATTCGACCTTTTGCTATAAAATTTAAGAATTTCCCTTTAAAGTATATTCTAATTACCTAGAACAATCTAGTAGCATTTGCTTTAATGTGACAACTAACGTTGAATTTTGAAGTCTTTATTTGTTTTTGTTGTTGCAAATCTTTTTTTATATTATGTAGTGGAAAGCAAATCATTATTGGTTTTGGTACTTTCTCTAATGACGGTCGAACACCGTATTTAAGAATGGGGAATCTTCGTTTCACTTGCCCGAAACATCTCTCTATTACAACCCGATTTTTTGCATGTACCGTATTGTAACACTTTTCTGTATTAGTTTTGGGGGTTTTAAATGGGGTCATTAATCGAGGCCGTATTCCATACTCAGAGTTACCAAGAATAATGTACGATGGATTACCTGTTGCAAGACAAACTTGCAATGGCGAGGTTTTTAGAACCCGGCTATCGTGTTATAAACCCGGCCATTTAGCGTCAACACTTGTGAAGATTTTTTTTGCATTGCAGGTAGCTTGTACATTTAGACTCGTGAAACCCTTTCTATTGACGTATTCATCGCCATGATATTTTGGCTTTGGAATCGCGACATATGTATAGAGTATAGTTCCAATAACACCTGGAAAATTGAATTTAGCATTTCATTCGGACTTTGCGACCCTTATGTCCTCTGCTGTTTTTGGGAGCTTAAAAAATTCTCGATTTTCATCATTATTTTGTTCGGTGTACCCCACTATCCTCTTCTACACCAATTTGAAATCCAGAATCTGCCATGTACCTCAAACATATTTCCATTCTTCGTTTTGATGTTAATGCTCCACCTCTGGTTTCAACGCTTGTGTTCAAAAACAGCTTGGATAATTTTTCAACATTTGCCTCGGTAAATCGGTGCAACTTTTTGTAGTCGTTAACACTATTTTCCCGTCTTTCACAATATGATTTTCTTTTACGTATTCTGATAAATTCTGCCATTTCTTTACTTTCTTAGGTTATGTAGAAATTTAAGATGCTTCAGATCATACTTAAAAAATGTTCTTATTGTTCTTGAAAAACTAAGTACATTCTAGGTTTTATTCACAAAAATTTAAGAACCTGCTAGGGAAATTCCAATCAAGTAGCAAATGCTGAAATAAATTCTAGTACTCAAGCAAAAGCAAATACTTAAAATTTTATTCACACATTTTGTTCAAAAATATTCCAAAATGCTAGTAAAAGCATTTGCTTAATTTTTATACACTCCACCCATTTTTCTGGCGTTATCCAGCTTTAGTCACTTCCGACTAATATAGAAACAGTTGAAAAATATTGAGAAATATCTTTTGTTTTTAGATTAAATGTCTGTAACTTGTTCTCGTTTCTATGCTTTTTTCCGCTGCATCAGAAATGCTGTTGTCATCTATATCCTCGGCTGCGCAAAAATAATTATTTTGGGTAAGTATCTTGTTGCCGTTGGTGTAGCTCTAGGTTCTTGTTACACTTGGGATGGATGGTGTAGATGATGTTGAATCACTTGAATTTAAATATGTCAAAAAACCCCTTCATTTGGAATTTTGTTTGTTTTTAACTAGGCGATCATGTCGCTACGCCATCCTCAGATTCTAAAACTGAGCATCTTTTTGAAAAAATTTTAATCTAACATTTTTGGATCCAACATGTAACCTCGGCACCCTCAGAGAGTTAAACATTCTCAACTATGTAGGCACTCTTTCGTCTGCAGTCTGGTCAGCTTAAACTTAACAGAGAGTCGGTGCACTGTGTTTTAGGATAGGAAATTTGGGAACTTTATTACCCGGTGATGTTTTCCTAAACATGTATATATTTTTGGAATCCTTGTGGCTTAAGGATTCTAAAAATGTCAAAATATTTGACCTCACCCCCCGGGGGGGGGGGGAGTAGCCCCCCCTGAGGGGGAACTTGAGACGCTATTGCAAGGTGACAGATTCATGTCCAGGTAGCTTAAGTTTAAAGTTTGGGGTCAATTGAAGCAATAGGTCATGAGAAATTGACCTTCAAATGTCAAAAAATGACCAATATGGGTCTACTTTAGGTCAAGTTTTTCGAAAAATGTGCAACTTTGTGTACGAGTTTTGAAATGAAATAGGTAGTCTGGACACCCAACTAATCTATTCAGGTAAAATTAGGATTACACATCATGACCTGGCTTACATAATGACCTATATTTTTGACAAAAACCAAAAATTGCAAAAATTTAAAACATGGCTAAATTAATTTAGCATGGCTAAATTACTACTTGCATAATGTTAATATGACCTCACTGTCAAAAGTTATGACCTTTCAAAAAAGTTTAAAAAATTTCTTGTGAATCCCACATAACCAATACATCATTCGAAAGCAAAATTAATTTCCTTTACGAATATGTACTATACTTAACCTTTGTGACACATACTTTCATTTTCATAATATTTTATCAATGTGTGTTGTGTCTTATATTTTCGTAATGATAATTTCACAATTTAATACCAAAATTTTAAAAATAGCAGGCAGGGTTTAAACACTAAGAATTGAGTTGGGTGCAAAATATATTGAAAGAGTTCTACGAGTTGTTTGGACCGAGTCTGCCCCGGTATATGGGCATAATATTGGCAAGAACTAAAAATCTTGCCAAATTCTCTCCATAGACTCCCCAAGCTCAAAGGGGTATGTGGGACTTTACGCCCCAGAGCTGAAAATAAACCCCATTGCAAATGAAGTCTAATAGCGAGCGAGCAGCTCTGAGGAGTCTATGGCACAGTGTCTATGGCACAGTGAGGTCATATTAACATTATGCAAGTACATAAATTGATTTTCAGTGTTAGATCTTCAATTTGGTGTGCAAATTGGATTGATTTAGCCATGTTTTAAATTTTTGCAATTTTTGGTTTTTGTCAAAAATATAGGTCATTATGTAAGCCAGGTCATGATGTGTAATCCTAATTTTACCTGAATAGATTAGTTGGGTGTCCAGACTACCTATTTCATTTCAAAACTCGTACACAAAGTTGCACATTTTTCGAAAAACTTGACCTAAAGTAGCCCCATATTGGTTTGCATCACTCTATGTTTCTCCATTAGCTGTTGTTATCAAATGAAGAAAAAATAAAGTTTTCTAATTTTTATCTCTAGGTTACCAGAACGAGCTGCATCAAAGAGGTATTAATCATTAGACCATTTCGCTGACACCACCTAATGGCAGATTTCAGAGGATTTTATTCTCTAAAATAATACTAAAATCATCGGCATAGCATATGTGTTTTTAGCTCGTTATCATATAATTAATTTATTAACTGTTTAGCTATCATAATCGTCAGCAGAAGTGAGAGAACGCCTTCGGAGGTACACTTTTGTTTGCTTGCCACTTGGGTTGGTGTATTGTTCCTCGGATGAATAAACAACACGTGATCTCTAAATTTTACAGCTTAAAAGTGTTATATAAACTTTATAATTTTATCAAAAGTTCAATCTATATTATGTAAAGTGCCAAAAGCAACTTGCTTTTGGAAATAGACTCTTAAATGTCAGGAACCTCTAAAGGGATTGGTGTTCGTAGACTTTCTCGCTTAATAAGCGTGTTTCATACTGCAAAGCTGGTTTTATTCATTTAATCCCTTTATCACTTCATTTTTTAAAAACGAAAAAAATTCTTTAACTGGGTTCATCCTCAGAAAGAAAATTTGCAACTGTGAAGATTGGAAATTGATGATTACCGAAACCGATTAACAAAAAATATTTTATTTTTAAGACATAACATGATTTTAATTTTAGTTATAATACAATAAAAAATTTCAATCCATATGTTTGTTTTGTAGAGTTAAAAGTCGCTTCCTTAAAAGTTGTGTGGAATCAATAAGGCTGCTAGCCAAATTATAAAAAAATAATTTGATTGTCCACTGCATTCCGAACCAAAATTATAATTCTGTAAAATTGTGTTGAATGAAAGTTGTAAATGTTTCTTTATTTTAAGAAGCGCGAGTGTCGTTGGATAATTAAAGATTAGCCAGTCTCGCAAAAAGACCTGCTACACCTGTGGTACTTTTAATAAACCCATAAGGCTTTTCGTGAGACCTTTCCTTTGAGTACCGATAGTTAGCTTTTTTAAAAGTTTTCTTTCTACTTTGCTTAGAGCCAAGTGGCCTTATCACGAGTTCTCAAAGCCAGTTCAAAAGTTTCATGAACCTTTGTTTAAATTTTTCAAGGTTTTTATTCCATAAGATCACTTTGTGTACACAAACTAGCATCGAACTTTAAAAAACCAGACTAACAGGTCATTGAATTAGTTAATGGCTGTATATATAGCCCGGTCCTTGAAAATACGTCTGCATGATCCACTGAGAAGTTGCGTCCATTTCAGTATTATTTGTTTTGTTTCGTTATTGTTGTGTGTATGGTGTAAATATTACGAATTCTATATCGTAAGTATGGTGTTATATTTCATATAGGTGAATGATAGGAGTGGAAGGGAAAACTGGTCGTTAGTAGCACTATAAAATTACTTATCAAAAAAGGCAAACTATGACGCATTTACAGTTTCAAAATAATATTATATTTTTAACCTTTGTTTTGAATTGTCTGTTAATCATATCATTAGATAAAAGTTCAAAACTTAATGGTGTAATCCTGCCTGGTCAGCATATACCAACATTTTTGCGCAAAATTTGCTTGACGCAAGATTTGTAAGACTTTGCCATTTCTGCGTTGGTGCATTTATTTTATATTTTATATTTTTGAGTTTGAAAAAAAATTTAACAGTTTTTTCGGATATCTTAACCCTGATTGGTAAGTTGTCAGCTATAGGATAGTTGGTTGACATAGTAGGATGATAGTGGTAAGAATTACTTTGATATGGGTAGATGTGACTAAGTTTATTCTCATTAAACCATTTTTTACTTTTGTTATTTGTAAATCTCAAAATAAAGTATTGCTTGACTTATTTATGTCCGTATCTCACTATTTTTCGTAGTTTTAAGGAAGTTACCCATAACTATGTCAACAGTGAGTCTTATAAAAATTGACTTGTAACTGACAAATATTTTTAAATTTGATATTTTTCTATTTTGAAATAATCTACCATTTGTTACAAAGATATTTTAAATCTAAATCTAAATTTATTTTAGGGAAACACAGTTTATGCAGTACCATCAACGGTGGAAATTGAGTTAACACGAAGAGGTAAGTAAATTTTTAATACAAAATTGGTTAACTGGTTACACATAATAGACTGATTGAATTTTTCTAGAACATTAGTATTGAAATTTTTTAATTGATTTAATTTTTGAATGTGCATAAAACTGTAAAATAATAATTGTTTTTAGACCGACGAGTCTAAAAGCAATTAAAAAACTCTTGATAACAAATTGTTGATCATTTGTTCCGCTTGTAAAAAAACCAATTACCGAGTTTTCCTACAACAACTCCCCAAACTATTCGTAATATCTTTCAAAATCTTACAAATTAATACAAGAACAAAACTCAACTAACATTAAAAACAAATATTTCATAATTTACTTTTTCTAAAATCTGGGTTATTTCCAAATATTTGCTAAATTGTTTTGTTAAAATAAAATCAAAATAAATTCGCCACATTGATGTTAAACAAAATGTAATAAAAACAAAAAAACTAAAGTTTTGGTCAGTGGGTCAATTGTTTTGATATTAACTAACAATAATTACTTTCAATTTTAAAAGTAATATTCAATCGGAAAAAGAAAGTCAGTCATTTCATTTGAAATCAGTCAAAAAAGGAGAAATCAATCAAGTGAGTTTCTTTTCAAATACATCAATCAAGTCAGTTCGGTTCAGAAAAATCTAACAGTGAATAAGAAAATTACTCGATTCCCTGATTCCATAATAAAATGGGCTATTATTTTGAAAACGTACATTTTTTTGTTGATTTTTAAAATTTTGATTTTTAAAAAATCTGACATTTTGATATATTGTTGCCATTAACGAAAGGAAAAAAGATATTTCTGCTTTTATTTTTTGAGTACTCTGAATCGGAGTTATGCGTGGTTGAATTTTGAGGCTTTTTCACGTAGTTTTGGTAATGGTGGCAATGTTTTGTGAATAGGTGCCACAAATTTCATCCGACTTACGTATATTTTTGCAAGTAAAAAGGAAAATAATTGAATAATTGAAATAAGTAAGTTTAAAATTAATAACTTTTCTCTTTTCCGCTAGGCGGCGCGTAAAACCTTGGTTTACTTCAAAGCTCATATCTCAAAAAGTGTCTTTTTTTTCTTGTTTTTCACAAATTTTAAAGTAAACATATGCAGCTATGAAATTGAGAAATAAAAAGTCAGCAATTCAATATGGATTTTTTCTTACGATTTTTTAAAGTTTAGTATATGAAAAATTCACATGTGTTTTTTTATTAAGTTAATAATCCTGTACTAAATGTGGATCTAATAAATTAAACATTTCATATTTTAACACCTGCAATAAATTTGAACCATTTTCTGTGCGGTTAAATGGTTAAAAACTTATTAAAAATTAATTTAAGTTAAGTTGTAAAATAAAGGAATTTAAATTATTAAAAGGGTGTGTAAAATGTTTATTCATTTAAAAAAATGTCTATTCAGCCCCTTTTTACTAATTAAAATCTCATTAGAGACTCATAATTTTAACATTTAAAATTTCTAATGACGCCCACAAACTGTTTTTGACCAAATTATACTTGCATCCAATCAAAATATATTAAATTGTACCCACCTAATTTTACCTGATTCTACCTATGTCAAAACTATTTCAAGGGTATATATATATATATTGATTGGATTGCCTTATAATCAATTATATTCCAAAATATTTAGAAGACATAACGTTTAGAAAAGATAATAATAGAAATGCCTTTCAAATTGTGCTGTAACTTGTACGGTCTCAAAAATCATCAGCGGACATCAAAAAATGTGAAGCTGGTCACACCAGCTGTTATTCAAAAAGCTGCGACCCTAAATTTTACTTTGCGTGATGACCAGTTTATATGTGAAACATGTCGCACTTATATCTATAAAAATAAGGTAAATTTAATTATTTTATTAAAATGAATAAAAATTCATATGTAACTAATATTTTCTATACAGCAGCTTTCATGTTCGGAAACTATCGATAGTGAAATTATTTCTATAAATCAGGATGTTGAAAATGTTCCAACGAACGAAAATATTCAAATACCTCCAGCATCTTTAGATCCATCATCAGTTTCGGTTGATACTATATCTCCACCAGTTCCACGAACTACTTAATGACATTTTAGAAGATATTAACAATGTTCTTGGAAGGTTAGCCGAATCTCCTATCAAACAAAATCATATTACAACAGGAAGTTATAAAAAAATTGCAAGTGTCACATCGGCAATAAGTCAAAGAATATTTCGAAGAGATTCAGTTAAAGTGTTATCACCAAACGAGGAATGTGAATATACATCATGGCTTATGAACCTTAAAAAAGAGTTTAAAGATGCCAGCTGTAAATCAAAACAAGTGTTTTTTGTTGACAACTCTACAACGTAAATTTTGGTCAAATCAACGTATCCAGGATGAATTTAATGCATCAAGGCGACTGGTAGAATTCGCCATGGATCTGTTGGAAACAGTAGGTCCTTACAGTTGGCCTCAAAGCAAACAAGTGCACAGTTTGTCACAAAATATAGTAAAACAAATTCAAACATACTTCTTATCAGAGGAAATTAGTAGAACAATGCCTGGCCTTAAAGATGTTACTATTACAGAAGGATCAACAAAAATTAGGAAATCAAAGCGGTTGGTGTTATGGACCCTCACCGACATCTACGAAATGTTCTTGGAAGAAAACAAAGATGTCAAAATCAGCTTCTCAAAGTTCACTACGTTGCGACCGAAGGAATGTATTTTAGCCGGACCTACCGGAACACACAATGTCTGTATATGCATGATACATGAAAATGTACGTTTAATGTGTAAGCCGCTCTTAAATTTAGTAAAAAATGAAAAAGATCTGCTTAAGAAACTGAGTTGTTCTAACAATACAGTGGATTGTGCAACAAATATATGCGATGATTGTAAAAATATCATGGAAGCTTACACAGAAACAATTTTGGAATCTCTTGAATTTTACGAAGAAATACATTATGAGAAATGGTTAATGCAAGATAGATATTCGTTAGAACGCATGGAAAAAAATAAGGAAGAATTTATAGAAGATTTAGTACATACATCGGTAAACAAATTAAAAATTCATGATTTCATCGCAAGGCAGCAATCAAAGTTTCTTAAGGATACGAAACAAAACTTACGTCACGGCGAATACGTATTTATTATGGATTTTTCAGAAAACTACTCAATGATAACGCAGAATGAGATACAAGCTGCACGTTTCAATAAAGTTCAAGCCACAATCCACCCAATCGTAGTTTACTACAAATCATGTAATGATAAACTAGAGGTCTTATCTTTTGTCATTATAGCTGATCATTTAATGCATAACACAGTTGCAGTTCATAAATACCAGGAAAGGTGTATTGAATTCATTGAAAAACAGCAAGAAATATATCCAAGCATCAAACAAATTTTATATTTTACTGATGGTTCAGCAGCTCAATATAAAAATAAGAAGAATTTCATAAATCTCTGCAAACATATTGATGATTTTAAAATACCTGCAGAATGGCATTTCCTTGCAACTGCCCACGTAAAGGGTCCATCCGATTCTAGTGGGACACTATCATTTGCGTCAAACCGTGATAATCTGCGAGTATCAGTTCGGCTTGTTTTCCTACGTCGTCTGTGTGCGAGGAATACTTAAGC
This sequence comes from Diogma glabrata, assembly GCA_963693315.1. Classification (NCBI taxonomy): domain Eukaryota; kingdom Metazoa; phylum Arthropoda; class Insecta; order Diptera; family Cylindrotomidae; genus Diogma; species Diogma glabrata. The sequence goes on along the minus strand of OY856186.1, from coordinate 197,584,633 downwards.
CATTCTTTATTATGAATATTAAAGTCTCCAAGAATGACCAGTCTAGTTTTGGGGTAGTCCGTGGTAATCTTGTCTAGACTAGCCGATATTTGATCGAAAAAGGGACATCCTGGGGGAGAATTTGGGAATCTGTATAATCCTATTATAAACATAGTTTCATCAACACCTGAGATCTTCAGTGCTATAGAATTATGGTGCTTAGAGTTCAACTCGTAGGCCTTAATTTTCAGACATGAAAGTGAATCTCGAACAAATACACAGACACCATGCTTGCTATAAAAGGAATGTTCCAATTCGTAACTAGGTATACGGTATTTATCGAGATTCAATTTCGATGCTTTGCCACTAACAATTGTTTCGGTAAAAAACAATATGTCAGTCTTATTTTTTTCGATGTAGTGATGAACCACGTTTAGATTCAAATTAAGACCTCTTATGTTGGTGATGTGAATGCTAAGCTATTGGTTCATTCTGCTGCCATTTTGTTGAGACAGAGAGAGACTTACCCTTAGACATTGTAGGTTTAGATACTGAAATTCGGCCAGGCCTAAATTTCAACACTACACAGTACAAAAGAAACTGGGTATCTCCGTCACAAAAACACGATAGCAGGTTTCATGCAACAGGAGCACGATAAGAAAAAAGCGAAAAAAAACTGGGGACACAAAAGATTGTTAGTGTTGAATTGAAGAGTACAAATAAAGGGTCAAATTCGAAATTCCTACTAACAACTAAAAGGAAATTTTACATTTCCTGTTACCAAGCAATATAAAACAAATTTATGCTTTAAAATAATAAATAAATTTATTATATCAAAGCAATAAAAAGTAAAATTTTACCTGCCTACCGCCTGGTAACAGTAAATATAAAATACCAAATAATTTTTTAATAAAGAACAATCTCACCAATTATATAATTGTACGCCTCTGTTCTTCAACACTTTTATTTCCATAAACACTAACACAAACACTGTAACATACACTTATTTTTCTATCTTCGATTATTTTTTTTTGTTATTTTTCCTTTAAAATTTAGGAGACAACCTTCTTCGTCTGATTCCGGTTGATGAAACTTGAATATGATACTTTGCGGAGAATGAATGCCCCCGATATATCAATACAGTTGTGTTTTGAGGAATCATTTTCCATATTTCTCTTAGCTCATATTTTAATACTAAAATTCTTCCTTGTTCAAAACTAATAGGAGCAGCTCTGACTTAGCCTCAACCTCATCGTTTCAGAATTCATTTATTTCAGAGTGACTGGCCTAACAGTTAACCTCGCAGTTATATATCTAGCTATATTCTCAAGAGTATCGCAGATCTGCATTACACAGCCCAGATAAACTACACCAAGTCAGAAAAAACATCACCCAATATATCCGTTTGCGACTGAGTTTTTGAATAAGTTCCTTGCCAAACTTTTTATCGGTACGATACACAAAACACCTTGATTCGTCTAATTTACTAATTATTTTGCAAATTCCGCCCACACTTGGACCATTAGTTAAACACCTCAACGAGGAAAATGCATGCAAGAAACACGTTGTGCACACGTGCAAAGCATGGCGAATCTGAAGCGACTGGCATTATGAACCAAGAACAATTCTTTAAATGATACCAATAGTTATAGATAGTGCATCTCATTGATGTGGATGTTGTTAATATTGATTTTTTTGAAGATCAAGCAGTGCCTTATATTTTTCGTGTAGTGAATTCTGTTTCAGCTATTTAACGAAATGTTTTACGCATTTTTTTCGGTTTTGAGAAAACCTAAGTATTGCATTCATGAGCCAAAAGTGAAATTCTTACCCCACTGTTTTTGGCATTTCTCGACGTTTTAGAACCTACTGATTCTAAAAAGAAAGAAGGGACGATGTGTTCGATTACTGTACTGATTACACACTTCCGTGTCAAAAAAAATCGTCAAGTGTGTCAAAACAAGGAAATTTGCATATTTTTTGCTTAATAACGTTCATTTTAAGTGATTACGAATAGAAACATTGAACTTGAAGAAATCTTGATGGTCGGAATTGGTATGTGAGACCACTAGAGAACACAAGATTATTGCATTTTAAGCTTTCCAAAAAAAGGTTTGTCAAGTGTGTCAAAAGAAAGATTATTTATTTATTTACCCAATTTTTGGGAAAAAAATAAAATTTATTATTTGTATGACATGAAATTTTATTATTATTATAGAGAATTATGGCATTATAATTTTGTCAAAAAAATAATGTTAACTGTGTCAAAAGAATGATTTTCATTTCTTTTTTTAGAAAATAATAAAATTAGTTATTTGTATGAAATGAAATGTAATGAATATGATATTATTATTATTGAGAATTTTATTGCAATATTTTGTCAAAAAAGTATTGTCAAGTGTGTCAAAAAAATGATTTTTTTGGAAAGAAAATTTAGCTGTTTGTATGATGTAAATGTGATATGGAAATTTTTGAATTTGTTATAGTTTTTGAAATATTTTTGGAATTCTGAAAAAAGTTTGTATTTTAATTTTGTTAGAATTTTTGGAATATTTTTAGAATTTCGAAAAATTTAAAATTTTTGATTTTATCACAATTTTTGGAATTTTGAAAAAAGTTTCAATTTTTGATATTGTTATAATTTTTTCAATATTTTTAGAATTTTGGAAGAAGTCTGATTTTATTTAATTTTTACAATATTTATGGAATTTTGAAAGAAATATGAATTTGTGAATTGGTAATGTTTTTTCGAAACGCTAAATGAAGAGGTTTTTGAGTAGTTTGCTGATTGTTTAATCTTTTCACTAAATTATGTTAATTTATGATCTGTTATGATTTTCCGGAAACGTATTGAGGTGTTAGTTTTGTGATAAATTTCTAAACAGAGATAAAAAATACATGCGCTTTAGCAAAGAGGTATGTTTGATATACATCGCTGCAGGAAACTAAAAACAATGTCCTCGTAAAAGTTTTATGCCGAAAACTATATCAAAATCCTTAACCAAAACTGAAGTCTTGATATCTCAGAGCTTGAGATTTCGGCCCTTCCATAATTTTTTAATTTAGTTCAAAATATACACTTTCAATTAATTTTTACCGCGCGATGAAAGTGGTATCGATGTGAGTGCTAGAGAGCACTGTAGTCAAAAACACAGTTTTCACGCAGTTTTAAAACTTTATGATTTTTTTTTCTCTGAAATATCAGCATGTAGTTAAATTTTGTATGTGACAATTTTGACTTAAAATTTTACGTTAATTACGAATATATTTTTTGATTTGCAAAAAAAATTTGTCCGTCATATTGGAGCCACCATTTCAAATTTTAATAATTTGATACCAGATTTGGATTTAGTGGCTGTGATTATCTTATAATACATTCTTTGAACTTCAATCTCCGTTTTACAGCACAAGTAAACGTGAAAACTGGATTGGAAAGTGGTTTTTACCCCTCAGCACCCTCTAGCATTTCTCTCGATACTTTTTTCATAGTTATTTGAAATTACTTACTCAAAATAGTTGTTTGAAAGTGCATATTTTAAACCAAATTGTAAAAAAACGTGTCATACATTTCGAAAAATTGATTTTAAGCTTTAAAACCTACAAACAAGGGAAAACTACCCTCAAAATTTTTGAAAATATTTTTAAAAAATATTTAGTAAAGGCCTCTCCTGTTGGACACTCTTAGTTCAAAACTGATAGAAGCAACTCTGAACTAGCCTCTACCTCATCGTCTCTGTATATTTTCACAGTGACTTCGCTGTTAACATGCTAGTTGTATTTTCACGACTATTGCTGATCCGCGATATATAGATAAAAAGCTGCGCTTGAAGAGCACTCGGTATCACCGTTCGTACCTGTAATAACCGTACGCACCTGAGCTATTTGAATAGGTCTCTATTCAAACTTCTTGTCGGCATGGGTCGCATTAAACCTTGATCCGTCTCATTTGCTAATCATTTTGCACGATCCGCCGACACTTGAACGATTATTTAAAAGCCAATGTGTATAAGCACATAAAACTCGGAAAGAAATGTTTAAAGTAGGTTGAACCAGAAGTAAGAAGCAATATGAACGAACAAAAAGTCTGTAAGTGACACCATTTGTTAAAGGTATTGCATCTCATTGAATACAGGTCTTCGACGGTCATCACGTCAGCGTTGTCTATTTCTCCCTCGCTTGTGCCTCGCTCGCGTTGTAATTTTTTGCCTTAAAAATGAAATATTGCATTAAACACTTACACAATAACTTACTGTTAATCTTAATATATAATTAATTTATGGAAAATATGGAGGGGCTGAAATCTCAAGCTCTGAGATATCAAGACTTCGGTTTTGGTTAAGGATTTTGATATAGTTTTCGGCATAAAACTTTTATGAGGACATTGTTTTGAGTTTTGGGCAGCGATGTATATCAAACATAGCTCTTTGTTAAAGTACATGTATTTTTTTATCTCTGTTTAGAAATTTATTACAAAACTAACACGAAACGTCAATACGTTGCCGGAAAATCATTAACATAATTTAGTGAAAAGATTAAACAATCAGCAAACTACTCAAAAACCTCTCCATTTAGCATTGCGAGAAAATATTACAAAATCACAAATTCATATTTCTTTCAAAATTCCATAAATATTGTAAAAATTAAATAAAATCAAACTTTTTTCAAAATTCTAAAAATATTGCAAAAATTATAACAAAATCAAAAATTGAAACTTTTTTCAAAATTCCCAAAATATTCCAAAAATTAGAATAAAATCAAATATTTAAACTTTTTCTAAATTCCAATAATATTCCAAAAATTCTTAAAAACTCAAAAACTCCAAATTTTTCCAAAATTCTAAAAATATTGCAAAAATTATTACAAAATCAAAAATACAAACTTTTTTCAAAATTCCAAAAATATTTCAAAAACTATAAGAAATTCAAAAATTTCCATGTCCAATTTCATTTGCAATTCCATTACCTCATAAAAACAACAAGATTTTTTCTCCAAAAAATTGGCTAAAAAAATAAATGAAATCGTTTTTTGACAAACTTGACATTATTTTTTTGACAAACTTATAATGCCATAATTCTCACTAATAATAATAAAATTTCATTTCAAACAAATAATTAATTTTATTTCTTTCCGAAAAATTGGGTAAAAGAATAAATAAAAATCTTTCTTTTGAAACACTTGACAACATTTTTTTGACAAACTTATAACGCAATAATCTAGTTTTTGATCTCACATACCAATCCAGATCCCTCCACATTCCTTGGTCTTACTCATTATCACTTAAAATGAACGTTTTTAAAGCCAAAAATATCCATATTTTCTTGTTTTGACACACTTGACGATTTTTTGACACACTTCCAATTGGCCAAACAACACAATATCTAGGTAAACGTGTAAAACAACATATCAACGACTCAAAAAAACTAAATATTGATAATATGAGCGAGTTATCTAACCATAAAAAAAGTTGTAATATAAATCTACCTCTGCAAAATTTTTAAATTTTAGATAGAGAGAAAAATTTAAATAAACGAAGGATTTTTGAAATGATCCGTATTAAACAGCACCCTAATTGTATGAACATACAAACGGATACCGCTTTTTTAAACAACAGCTATGATTTTGTATTAGGATTTTAAAAAAAATTTTTTTTGCTTCTAATAACTTGTATTATTTCTATTTTATGTTACAATTTTTTCATTGTTTAATTGTTTGTTTTTCTATTATTATTTCTGATTAAAGTTAGCGTTTTTATTTTAATGTCAAAATTTTTTTTTAAAATAACTATTTTTTTGTCATTTTAGCGTCATTGTTGTAACATTATTACTTGATTGGTTTTTTTTTGTATAAGAATTATTATTTTTTTTTGTAATATATATTATCCTTGAAGATGGTTTTTTGAATAAACCGAAACAATTGTTGGATAAACAATCGTAATTATTGTTTTATTTATTGGCTTTACCCAAAAATTTTATTATTTATATAATATATACAAGCCAAATATCAAATCTTATATATATATATATATATATATATATATATATATATATATATATATATATATATATATATATATATATATATATAAACATATATATATATATATATATATATATATATATATATATATATATATATATATATATATATATATATATATATATATATATATATATATATATATATATATATATATATATATATATATATATATATATATATATATATATATATATATATATATATATATAAATATATATATATAAAAATATATATATATATATATATATATATATATATATATATATATATATATATATATATATATATATATATATATATATATTTTTTATTTTTGGTTTTTTGGCTTTAATATTTTATTATGCTAATAAAATTATCTTTGGATGTAGCCAATTTTTTCTTTTGAAATAAAATAAATAAAATTTATTTGTTTTAGATGTTTATAAAAAAGTTTGCACTGAGGATGTATTAAATATACGAAACGTTTGCAAAAAATATCTTAAATTCTATTTTTTTATTCACTTTATTAAAATAAGATTCTTTTTATCTAAAACAAATAAATTTTATTTATTTTATTTCAAAAGAAAAAATTGGCTACATCCAAAGATAATTTTATTAGCATATATATATATATATATATATATATATATATATATATATATATATATATATATATATATATATATATATATATATATATATATATATATATATATATATATATATATATATATATATATATATATATATATATATATATATATATATATATATATATATATATATATATATATATATATATATATATATATATATATATATATATATATATATATATATATATATATATAAAGATAACTATACACAAGCATATTTTATAGAAAACGACAAAAAATAAAAAATTAAGAATGCAGGAAGGAGGCATAGATCTTGGTTTTTATGAAGTGTAGTTGGAGTGATATAATGGTCATATATTTTTCGTCATTTAACCAGTAAGGATCAAACCACTCAAGATTCCAAAAAAGCTTCAACATAGTTAATGCTTCATAAAATCCATACTCACTTTACTTGAAGCTTACTAGACGTCCAAAAACACATGAGTATGTAAGTACACCAAACAGCTTTAACAAAACAAAATTTATTTCAAATATTTCAGTTCAAGTCCAATTTAAATATCTCACACAATTTCTCTGTTATAAAAACTGCTTATCAAAAACTAAAAATTATATTGTTCATTCATAAACAGACCATCTTCCTTTCAATTCTTCATTCATTTAAAATGTCACCCACTTGACACGTGCACTATAATAAAAGTGTTAGTAGGATCATTAAAGTAACCACTGTTTTATTATTTCTAGGTGTTCTTCAGATTTTCTATCTCTTAAGATGCAGTTATTATTATTTTTCTTGGTTTTTGTTATACAACATAATTCTTTGTTGTCATTTTTTCTTCTAAAAAAATGAAATATTATTTCATCTTAGTGACAAAACGAAACTTGAATTTTATTATTGTTTACTTTTCGCAACAAAATGACTGCTTTTATTAATCTTCGAAAAAGAAAAATTTATTCAGAGCACCGAGAAATACATTCAGCCCGAAGTAAACAACTTTTGCGATTTAATACCGCAAATGTACAGTTTATTTTGGGTGACAATAACGAAAAACGATGTGGAAAAATAAGTTCTTGGTAATTTTTTGCGCTATTTAAGTGATTCTGGATACGAAAATGGTGTTGCTGAAGATACAGGAGTACATCGAACGACAGTTTGTAAGACAATTTCATTTGTAGCTAACCGGAGTTATGAAAAATCAAATGAATGTATTAAGTTGGCAACAGCGAAAATGGCAACAGCGTTTTGAAATGCCTACCGTAATTGGTGCATTGGATTGTACCCATGTGGAAATAATAAAATCTCAACAATTTGGTAATAGCTATGCAAACAGAAAAGGGTACCCTAGCCTAAATATAAAAGCAACTTGTAATGCGGATGAAAAATTTACTAGTATCGACGTCCAACGATCAGGAAGTACCCATGACAGTAGAATATGGAAGCTTAATGAAGTGTGTCGATCAATTTCACGATTCAAAGGTTAGGCATGTTTACTGGGGGACGGTGGATATGGAATAGTACAGTGGTTAATAACACCGGATAAGAACTCCACCAGACGAGAAGAATTAAATTTCAACAGAATCCATGCCAAAGAGAGGGTGATAATAGAAAGATGTTTCGGCCAAATAAAAAAAGGTTTCCTATTATGGGTAATTGAATTCGATTAAATTTAAATAAGGTTCCGGAAATTGTTGTTTGTTGTGCTGTTCTACACAATATTGGCAACCATTTGAATAATGTGTATGATATGGAAGAAGAAATAGATTTTCCAAATATTAACATATATTAAGTATATGAATATGATTTTGAATATGTGTTTATAGTAGAATTTTTTACCAATCAATTTTGACAGATATCAGCAGCAAGAGATGAAAGATGAGACAAAAAGTTAAATAGAGATGTATTATTTATTTTTGGGATAAATTTGTTTTTAAAACAATTACATTAGTTAAATTTCTACTCCTAATTTGTGCCATTTGTTGTGACATTTGTTTACATAGGCTTCGTTATTTTTTTTATAATTTTTTTTTAAATTTCAAAATTTTGCTACACTGCTTACAAAATCATTAATTTTTTAATAGTTTTTGGTTTGCGATCATAATTGGTTGAATTTCAAAAGTAATATATTGATTTTGTGCGTTTTTTTGTCAATTTCAATGGAACCCCAACAGTTATTTTTTAGTATTTTAATTTGCGACGCTGACTAGATGTGCACAACGACCAATTTTCGTATTTGCTAGTAAAAAAATACTACTATAAATATATGAGTGCGCATGGTCGTTCTAACTCTATTTACTTCCCTTATGTCTTTTATATGATTTTTTAGAAAACTAATAGTCATCGCATTGAGGGATTAGTTTTTGTTGATTTTTGAGAGCAACCTTCTGAATTGAATGTAAACATAATATAATTTAGTATCTTTGCGAATTAAATATAAACAACCACGTTGAAAATATAGTATGAATTTAAACAAAATTGTATCGTATATCATTACACTTAATTTTTATCTTTATCAAAATGTTTAAATAGAATATGAATTTAACTGTTTAAACGTTAAGCAGTTTCACTTCATATATGCGCATTGCGCACCTTGTGCACACAGCTCAACTTTTTTTATTTAGACTAATCTGATACATCTAATCCTACGTATACACAAAACTGTCTGATCCTAAAATCTACCTATTTCGATCGGATATCCTGCCGCTTGGACTTTTTTATTTTCCGTTTATTCTGGTATGTTGTAAATGAAGTAACACTTCTTTTAAAAAATTATTTGTGATTTTCAAACACATTTTTGATCGAATTTTTTTCCTGTTGGTTAACCGATTATTTTGAAAATTTACTATTCGATAACCGGATTCGATGCCTAAAAAAGTCGAAGTGTAAGAACTGTGCAAAATCTATAACATTGGTTAGCCATTAATTTAAGTATTTGATGGATACTAGTTTACTGTATATTCAGTACATTTTGTTGCCAGAGCTGTGATGAAGTTTGCCTATGCATCAGCGTCGCAATGTTTTTATCTGTTTTAATAAATAAATCTTTCATTTTAAATATTATTCGAAAATTAATTGATATTGTTATGTTTTTCCCAAGCTTACTTTGAATTGGCCTTGCTCTCAATTCGATAAACGCAATTTCCAAATCTCTTCCGAGTTCGATTTTACTGATTAGTAAGTAAAAACACCAGGTTTTATTAAGTATTCAACCCTTTAATTGTTCCACAACAACAGGAAACAATACAGCAAACACTTTTCCTGACTAGAATATTCTTTCAACAGCTTCAGAGACTGCAACGGTTGATTGTAGAAATTTCCAGTAATACTACGTTTAAAATAATACACAAACTATTTCTACTTAATAACACATTAAACTTTATTCACAAAGACTAATTTAAAATCACTTTATAATTATAACTTCACTATCACAGGTTTAAAATAACACTAATTAAAAGCTACAAGAGGTAACTTGCTTATATACCATTCTGCAAAACCTCCACACGATTCGAAGGTCACTTCTTAGGACCTTGACAAAACACTAGAATATTGGATTATTTTACGTTATGATGATTTGGTTCATAAAGTAATTTTATGTTGTCCCAAGTTCTAAGAAATACAACAACAACACTATTCATTTCATTAATTGGTTGTTGTGTTTTCTCTTACAGATTAATAATAAACACTTTTATTAATTTTTTTTTATTCTAAGCTAGGCTTTATTCTAACTAAACATAGTGTTAATTATAATGAATTACTAATCAACGTCTCTGAATATCCGAGGATGCCAACTAGAAATTAGGATTAAGTTTGAATAAATTAAGTTTCTCTAAGAAATTTATGGATAAATTTATTAATTAAATTCGCTCGCTGATGCTCATGTTTTAGCCGTTAACCCCTCGCATCTCATGTATTTCAATGGAAAGCTGCTCGTTGACAAAAAATTGTTGCACAAGTTATACGAGTTGTACATGTACACTATACTTTTTTAATTCTATTTTGGTCGGAAACTTTAATGGGAACTCGAATTAAATACGTATACTTACATTCCAGTCCTATAAATCGATAACACTCGTTTGTGCTGCTGCTTTAAACATTAGCAGTCGAGATGTAAGGGTTATTATTCTGCCTTCGTATTACTATAGTATACAAAATACATAACCATAAATATAGAAACGGTTATAAAATTTATCTAGAAAACCCAAAAACCCTTTCATTGTGATCCGTTTTTCTGTTAAAAGGTTTCAATTATCAAGTGAAACTATGACAAGTATTACCTTAAGCATTAGTAAATGCTAATAAGTATTGCCTAAAAAATTTTCCAGTTTATACTTTTAAGTAAAAGGTTTCTATTATTCACAGAAACATGAGTAAATACTTATACTTAAAAGCATTACCTTATACTTAAAAGGTAATTCTTTTAAGTTATTTTTTTTTCACTTCACCCAATATTTTAGAAAATAATTCTTCCGAAAATATTAATTACAAAAATGAGATGTTTATTCGGAAAAATACAAAATATTCTGATTCCAAAATAAATATAACTTACAATAGGAAAATCAATAAATTTTATAACCACCGTGTTATTATTATTATCAGGTATATGGACTCAACTCAACTAATATTACCAATATTATAAGGAGCGGACCTTGTTCATGATCGAGTTGGTACAGCTGTGGCTGATTTTCTTCACAATCATAGTTTTTCCTTGTAAAAATTTAATCCTACAAAACAATCTTAGTTTGAATATTTAATAAAACGTGGTGCTTGTTATTGTTCATCAAAATAAAAAAAAAGCTGAGCCATTAGTGCAACAAACAAACGTCGTTTGTCATCAAAATTTTATTTGTTTTTCAAGCAACTAATAAATTCTTAAAAATTTAATCTCCCTTTTTTGTTCGTCTCGGGTTTATCCTAAAATAATAACTTATAACGATAAATCCTACACATTAATATATTCATATTCATTGTTTCGTTTACTTAAAATATATATGTACACAAAAAATATTAGGAACAACTGAGATTAAAACGCAAAAAAAACAAAAATTTTCATATTATATAAAGGAAAGTAACAATATAAATTATAACAGAACCTTTTATCTTTAAAAAAAATGACGTCAAAAATATGTCATTATGTTTCTTATCTTGAGTGTCATTGATTACAAGAAACAGAAGAAAAAAAACTCAAAATAAATTCCAATGAAAATCTCTTATATTTTCTGTTTTCCTTTTATCCATTTTCTTCTTTTAAATAACTAAGTAAACAAATTAAGTTTACTCTTAACCCTTATCTATGATATACGTCCTTTAGCTTAAGTTCAAATATTTCATATGGTGGAGAAAATTATGACGAACAGAAAATGACTTTGATTCAATATTGTTGGTGATGTTGAATTTTTTTTCATGATAATGTCATGAATAAATTAATAGATGATCGGAATTTTATGCTTATTAGAAAAAAATTTGGAATTGGAATTTTGGGACTAAGATGAATATTATTCGCAGTTGTAATAAAAAGCTCAGTTCTTTTGCTAAAGGTTAAAACAAAAATAATATTACGAAATGGACAATCATTCCAAATCAGCCCAAAAACATAACGTTAACAAAATTCTATTGTTTATGTGTATAATGATGACAAAGACAACATGATAATACAATCTTCATATTTTTCTGCTAACAGTCAACTTTCTGATAGCTCAGCACAATCGACGCTAGTTTTTATTTTCCTATTTTTAGATGTTTATGATTTCAATGGAACACTTTAATTTGAAATATGTTTTAAAAAATTATTAGTATGAAAGAAAAGCAATAAATTGTACTTCCTCGAGCTTAATTGTGTTTACTTTAATATTATTCATTACATTTCATACGTAAATAACAAATTATTTTGATGTAGCATATTTTGGTTTGTTTCAGTTAGTTTTTCAAATTACCAGTCGCAGTATAAACACTTTTCGAAACAGAAAAACCTACGTTGGTTTCATCAAATATTATATAAAACTGGGGACTGCAGTTTTTTCTTTCAAAACAAGTCAGAAAATCAAAGCTTTTAACTTTCTACTAAACTTGGATTTGAGTGTGCAACCTAGACAATCTAACAAGATAAGAAATTTATACGACCTTAAACTAAATTATAATATATTTCTACTCCAACTAACTCCAAACCATCCATACCGGCCTAAGATCGAAGTTTTGTAACTAAGGATTTGTATTTGGTATCAAGTGTCGGGTATCTGGTACCTGGTATTCGGTATCCGATATCTGGTATCTGGTATCTTGTATCTGATATCTGGTATCTGGTATCTGGTATCTTGTATCTGGTATATGGTATCTGGTTTCTAGTATCTGGTATCTGATATCTGGTATCTGGTATCCAATATCCGGTATATAGTATCTGGTATTTGGTATCTGGTATTTGGTATCTGGTATCCGGTATCTGGTATCTGGTGTCGGGTATCTGGTGTTTGGTATCTGGTATCTGGTATTTGGTATCTAATATCTGGTATATGTATATGGTATCTAGTATGTGTTATCTTATATCTGGTATCGGGTCTCTTATATCTGTAATCTGGTATCTAGTATCTAGTATCGTATCTGGTATCTGGTATATGGTATCTGGTATCTGGTACCTGGTATCTGGTATCTGGTATCTGGTATCTGGTATCTGGTATCTGGTATCTGGTATCTGGTATCTGGTATCTGATATCTAATATCTAATATCTGGTATCTGGTTTCGGTATCAAGTGTCTGGTATCTGGTATCTGATAGTGGATATCTTATATCTGGTATCTGATATCTGGTATCTTGTATCGGGTATCTGGTATATGGTACTGGTATCTGGTATCTGGTATTTGGTATCTGGTATTTGGTATCTGGTATCGGGTATCTAGTATATGGTATTTATCAGGTATCTGGTATCTGGTATATGGTACTGGTATCTGGTAACTGGTATCTTGTATCTGGTATCTGCTATCTTGGATCTGGGATCTGCGATCTTTTATCTGGTATCTTGTATTCGCAAAGTAGTATATGGTATCTCGTATGTAGCATTTAGTATCTGGATTTTGGTATCTGGCACGTGGTATCTGGTATCTGGTTTCTGGTATCTGGCATTTGGAATCTGCGATGTGGTATTTGTTATCTTTTAGACACAAAAAAATTAACCCATTATTTTACGGAGATTAACTTTGAGCTGTTAATCATTTAACAAAATTGGGATAAGCGTTCATTTGTTGAACAAGGTCAAGTGTGTATTTTATGCATTAGACTAATCGTTAAAAATTGAATTTTCTCAGACGTCCTCTTAAATTTTTGTGATAAAAAATCACGAGAGCGTTTTTTTTAAATAAAAAAAACACGTGCCGTAAAATCATCGAAGTTGATATTTTGATAAAATTGTAAATATCTCATGAACTTCGAAGATTTAAAAAAAACTTATTAACTTTTTTGAAGCAAATTTAATTCTTTACAACAAAGTTCTGAATCATTTTTATCGTAAATACACGTTTTCTGATGATAATATGAAAAAATACCCGTAGCTCGTAAACTCGTAATACTCGTATCTCGTAAAAACAAATGACAAAAATATTTTAGACAAAATTTGATTTTCTTCTTTTTTGTAGAGAGCTAAATTTTCTACAAAAATGTTTATATGGGTTTTTCTTTAATCTTTATGTTTCATATATAAAAAATATCTAGGATTTTATCAAAAAATCAACTTCGATGATTTTGAGACCACTGTTCTTTTTATTTTAAATACAAAATACCTTCATGCTTTTTTGACTACAAAGAATTTTTTTAGGAGTGTTTGATAAAATTTAATTATTAATGACCAGTCTAATATGCATGCATATAATCTTTTTATTACTCACTTTGCTGAATTAGCCAAGATAAAAAAATAGATCAGATCAGATATTATTTGGTCTCTGCATTGCACTATATATTTGTGGCTCATTTATTGTTAACAACCTGTCGTGACTTTAAAAGAAATCTAAATTAAATTAAAATTACCAATTCAAAGTATACACAAAGTACATTTCATGCTCAACATTCGTATACCCTTTACATTGAAATCATAAATATATAATATGCTATAGTTATACATATGTATTTATATTAATACATAAGAATTTTTAATGTATAAAAATAATAAATTAATTTACAAAAGAGATCAGTTCTAAAATATAAATATAAATCGAAATAACATGTTGTTCAATAAAAATAAAATAATAATATTGTTTTACTTAAGTGTGAAAATTTAATCGAAAATTAATTTAATAAATTGGTTAGTTACAAGTAACCAAAAGCTTATAATTTCGAAGTGTTCAACAACAAGCTAAAGTCGAAGCCAGCACCAGGAGATCAACAAACCCTTAGGATTTTGTTAACAACCCTTAAAATTATTTAACTTTTTATCGTGAGTCATTAATTATTTTTCCTGCTTTAAAATATTTTCGTTACTTAAAAGAACATTTGTTCACAGTATTTACTAGCTTAAAATCTATTGCATCTGAATTACAAAAGGTAGGATTTCTTATGAAATCTACCTAAATTAATGCATTTCAAATGGGACGTTCAACCATGCTTGGTTTGAAGATATTTTTTTAACAAAAAAAAAATCAATCAAACTGGTTTGAAATTTATTTGACTTGACGGAACTTGGCTAGCTATTTGCAAACTTCATATAAAAAAAGTTCAAGCAGCAGGTATATCCGCTAGAAATAGGTAGATTTTGGGACCAGACAGCTTTGTGTACAAATAGAATTGGATGTGTCAGATTAGTTTAAACTTTAAATAAAAAATTTAAGTAGAAACAGAATAATCCAAAAAAATTATCAAACCAACCGAACTATATACATAAACGGAAACTGCTATATCAATGCAATTTCGGTACAGTTTTCTTTAATATGGTTAAAACTACTTAATACCATATTAAATTCTTTGGTGGATTAAAATTCTAACTACGTCACAACCACAATTCTACCACACATAATTTACAATCAAAAATTACCAAACAACTTTTACACCTCAAATAATTCAAATATCTATCAATTTAGGAAAACTTTTGAAAATGTGTATGTATTTATTTCAACGAAACCACTTCCAAATATTCCAAATTTTCCAAAAAAATATTACTTAATTCAAAACAATAATGACTTAGCTTTGTTTTAATTTTTTTTAGAAAAGAAAATTTATTTAATATTTCTATGGGATATTTTTATGAAATTTGTTGTTGTAATTGTATGGCGGGCATTGTGTTAGTATAATGCTAATTGCATTGGAAGTTCATGGGTTCGAAGGCTGAAAATTTCTGAGGTAATAGTTAAAAATTTTATCTTAAAGCTAGTATTAGATTAAACACAATAAACTCAAAAATGATGAAAGCATGGCCGTTTACGTTTGTTTTCGTTTTAACAGCCCCAGGGTCTGAACCTCTGCCTCTGAACTTGAACAATTTTTTTTTTTGGAAATTTTGGAAAGATTTTTGTTGTATCTACATATACAAAAGTTTTCAAATATGAGCTTGGCCATTTTCATCTAGATCAAAGACAACAAAGTTTAGTAAATTTTTAAAACATCTGATTTTTCACCAACCCTGAATGCCAAGGTTGTCATTCGAACAAAAATTATAGAAATTCAATATTTATAAATTTTATTTCAACATCATGATAACGCCTTAGATTATTCCAATTTTAGGGCTTTAGCCGCTTAAATCGTACCGGATATGGCCAGTTCACGAAATTGTCCAAGAGATTATTTTCCGCAACATACACAGAAAATATTTTTGAGGTAGGTTGAAAATTACGACCGTGAGAGTGCCGGATAATTTCGTTATACCTCACATCGTTATATATGGGTAAATCTTTTACAAACCGAATAGATTTGGACAAAATCTGACCGACACATTTTTGATTTAGCTCCAATTTTTTTACAGGTTTTACTTCGAAAAAAAGATATACGTGTTCGAGGATTTTTTTTTTTGGAAAATATAGCGGTTCTAAATTTCGAGAATTTCTTGATTTTTAGCATGACGAGTTATTTTCAAATATTCATAACTGCGGTTTTGTTACAGATAGAAACTTTTAGTTTATTTTATTTTAAAGTTAAAAGGTGCTAGTTGACAAAAAATTAAAACTAATAAAAGTTATTAACAAACTCCAATTGTTATAAACGAATAAAATGTTCAAATTGATCTTTAGTCATTGCCCCACGAAATGAGTTTTTATTATAATCATCGTGTTCTACGTTTAGTTTCCTATAAAATACGTATTTTTAATTAATGGAGAAATGATTTTTACAAACATTTGCGAAATATTTTTCATCCCGCGCTCGAAAAATTAATTTATTTCAATCAGTAAACATCGTTTCAAAATTGATAAAATATACGGCTTTTATAGAATATTGAATGCAGAATACGATTTTTATACTACACACTCTTTGATTTTGTTAGATAGTGAATAAAAATCGATTTTAACATTTTATTTGTTTATAACAATCGGAATTCGTTAATAGTTTTAATTTAACACTTTTTTTTAAATTCCATTTTTATTCTTTAAAATAAAACAAAAAAAAAAATTTCTATCTTTACTAGAACCGAAGTTATGAATCTTTGAAAATATGTCTTTAAGCCAAAAATCACGAAATTCTCGATATTTAGATTCGTTCTATTTGACTTAACCCCTTTTAATTTTGATTATTTTTTGTTTATAGATAGTCTTTCATAAATAAAAAATACACGTTCTCTTAGAATTTTTTTTTCAACCAGGGGTCTTCACTATGTTCCCCTCAATTTTTTGCTATTTTGTGATGTGAGTGCATTTTGACGAGCGATTGTAGAAAAACTACTCAATCGATTTTCATAAATGATATTTCGTTGAATAGGTATTAGAACAAAGTTTTTAAAAATGTACAGTGTTAATTTTTTGAAATAATTTTTAACGGTGTAACTCAAGAAAAAAACGGTGTAATTGAAGAAAGATGGCGCTACGCCTTTTTTTTAAAGTAAATTGAAGCTTATTTTATATCTGACAACTTGTGAAAGTTTAGTACTAGTGATATTTTTTGTTTTAAAGATAAAATTCGTTGTGCATATGACTGTCGGGAATCAGTTTTTTTTGTTCTGAAGGAAAATTATAAAAATGGCGTTATAAACTAAGAGATTTTTTTTTAATGTTAAATATCAAATATTTTATTATTAAATGAACTTTTTAAAATATTATAAAAATTATATATGTAGTACAATAAATAAAATAAATACAATTGTTAAAAATGATTTACTTATTTTACAAACAGAAGTTTCTTTTGAATAGGGAAAACACTTCTGCAATTATTTTCTTTGTATTAGATGGCATAAAAAATGAAATGTTTATTTATCACTTTTAGTAATCACTTGTCACTCTTATAAAACATAATTTGACAGTCTCGACTGCAAACAAAAAATCCGTATAAATAACTAAATCTATTTAGGAACTTTTGACTGGAGAAGCATTATGTTCGTATTATGTTATTATGGAATCATAAAGTAAAAGATTGTATTTTAACATTCAATTACAAATATTTTATTATTGAACAAACTTTATAAAATACCATACAAATTATATATATAGGTCAAAGAAAATAAATATAGTTATTAAAAATGTTTAACTTATTTTACATTCAAAAGTTTCTTTTGAGTTGGAAAACATTTTTGCAATTATTGTCTTAGTATTTACTGGTACAAAATAATGAAATTTTTGAGTTCCACTTATAGTAATCGCATTTTTATATCGATTTTGTAATTTTTCTTTTGTTAATTGATATTCATTTTCATCGGCGTATCCAAAATTCATGATAGATTCCCATTTTAAAGCCCATTCGAAAAGTTTTGTTGGTGTATCAATAATATCTCTGCTCCCCATACTGTAACGGTGTTCAGTACGCTTCAGTGTACCAACAATCCCATCGCAAGGTCCCTTGCTATGGCTGGTAGCATGAAAATGCCATTCTGCATCAACCTTAAAGTCTTTTTTATGATGGCATAAGTTAATTGGGCTATGTTTATTTTTGTATTGAGAAGGTGCCCCGTCGGTGTTATAAATTCCATGCGTATGTCTTCCATTGTAATTGTATTCATTCCATAACTAGTGAATTTGATTAAAATTCTTTAACAGCTCTATAGTTTATTAAATATTCCCCTAAAAAATTAAACAACAAACTTGTTTTGTTTTTCGCTATCTTTGATGTTTTTATTTCAATATGACGATACAAATTTTTGCATGAAAACTGGAAATTAAACGAAATATTTTACAGTCGTGGATAAAATAACATCTTGTATTCGCTTAGGATGATGGCAATTCTTCACTCGGATGATTCCCTCCACTCGCTACGTTCGTTTCGGGAAACTTCATCCTCGTGAAGAATTACCTTCATTCTAAGCTCATACAAGAATCTACTATTCCTAATATTAGAATTTATATGCGTTCTGATGAATTCAATAAGTTTTGTAATGAAAAGATGGACCGTAGTACTGTTGTGATCGTTTATATACGAAATGAGTATAAAACTTCGGTGTTGTATAAATTCTCTTGCAGCACTTTTAAAATAAATTACAAATGGATGAATAGTAGCTTGTGAATTATAATAATGATAACCTTGAAACTAATCCTGAATTATGAAGGCGTAGTTTTCAAAAAAATACCCTTGAACAAAGCACTCTCCTGGTTCTAATTTTATTTCTTTCCTCAATGAATGTAGATTGCTGTTTTGCTATAAAGTTGTGTGGTATCAAAATTTGTAAACGGTAAACAAATTTTTTCATAAGCTTTTCTACAGTTTCTATTAAAGTATCCAAATTGCATCGATCAGTGGTATTCCATTGTTGATATTTGACTTGAAGGATGCCTTTAACGTCAAAATCATCCATTCAATCATCATCTTTGTTCGAGCTGTTGAAGTTTTTTTGAACATTCATTGCACTTCAAAGTATGACAATCTTCTGTTAATTCACCACATGAAACAAAGTCAATTAATGTTTTATAATTCTGGAAAGCAGCGTCAGTAATCCAAGACATCTTAGAGTGTTAAATCTTGAGTTTTATATTTTGATGTATGGTACACACGCACACATTATGAACTCCTGGGGATAATTTTATACATTCTTGTGGTCCAAGGGACGTGAATTTAGTAAATCATATTTTCACAACGGGAAACTTATTTTTAAAGTCCTATAAGCTTCATTTAATGTACAAAGCAATAAGCGCTTTTGTGGATTTATGCTGAAATTGCTCATATTTTCTTTATTGTACATAAATAATTTTTATAAAATATTTGATATTTAACATTAAAAAAAAATCTCTTAGTTTATAACACCATTTTTATAATTTTCCTTCAGAACAAAAAAACTGATTCCCGACAGTCATATGCACAACGAATTTTATCTTTAAAACAAAAAATATCGCTAGTACTAAACTTTCACAAGTTGTCAGATATAAAATAAGCTTCAATCTAGTTAAAAAAAAAAAAACGGCGTAGCGCCATCTTTTCTTCAAGTACACGGTTTTTTTCTTATGTTACACCTTTAAAAATTATTTTAAAAAATTAACACTGTACATTTTTAAAAACTTTGTTCTAATACCTATTCAACGACATATCATTTATGAAAATCGATTGAGTAGTTTTTCTACAATCGCTCGTCAAAATGCACTCACATCACATAATAGCAAAAAATTGAGGGGCACCCTATGAAGACCCATGGTCGAAAAAAAAAAATTCTAAGAGAACGTGTATTTTTTATTTATGAAAGACTATTTATAAACAAAAAATAATCAAAATTAAAAGGGGTCAAGTCAAAATTTCCCAAAAATTTGCTGAACTTGCGTGAAATTGCTCATTTATGTATATATATATATATATATATATATATATATATATATATATATATATATATATATATATATATATATATATATATATATATATATATATATATATATATATATATATATATATATATATATATATATATATATATATATATATATATATATATATATATATATATATATATATATATATATATATATATATATATATATATATATATATATATATATATATATATATATATATATATATATATATATATATATATAGATATATATAGTAGTACTCTAATCCAGGTAAGATTGTCACCTCAACAAGTTCCTTAACACTAGCTTATAGATGTCCTTCTGATATTGTATTTGCTCTTTCAGATATATATCCAAATTTTAATACAACTAATTCTATAATGAAATTTGTAGCATTTAATAAAATGGTCTTGGGATTTAGCATTCCAGTAAAAGATGATACTCTTTATATCACATTTCTTAAAAAAGATAAGCAGTATTTATTATCTAATTTGAAAATTCCACCTACCAGTAAAATTTTAACCATCCATAAAGCTCAAGGCTTAACATATAAACATGTTATTTGCATCAGACTTTCTAGTGAAGAACTTGAGATTTTTAAGAGTGAACCTCATTTTATCGTGGCACTAACAAGACACACCGTTTCATTTCAATATTTGTTTTCAGAAAATTGTTTAAACGACGTACTACTTTCGTATGCGAAAAGAGCCATTTACGCCAATACTACTGATCTCATTAAGGTTATAGTTAATAAATCGTGTAATAAGGAAGCGGATTTATTTAAGAAAAAACAGACATTTTATAAATCACAACAACCGGATCTTATCTCATTTTATTTTCAGAATGTTAATCGAATGTCTTCTAAAGCTTCTGAATTTCATAAATTTGTGTTGATATCAGATTTCTTTGGATACATTCTTTGTGAAACATCATTAAATGAAAATTTAGCCAGCTCAGAATTCTTTCCTCCAGAATACATTGTTTATCGATGTGACCGCTCAATTCTGAATAGTAAAAAATCAAGTGGTGGTGGAGTTCTTATCGCGCTTAAATCTTTCATTCAAAGTGAGAGGGTTAAGCTCTCGATAGAATCTCTGGAAATGTTATGTGTTAAAATCGGGATTGCAAAGATGAATCTATTAATATTTGTCGTGTACATTCCTCCATGTTCCCCATACACGGTGTATGCTAACTTTTGTGAAGTGATTAGTGAAATATGCGGCGATGTTAACCCTGAAGATAGAATTCTAATTTTTGGAGATTTCAATTTACCAAATCTAAACTGGGATTTTGACTTAGAATCCAATTGTATGCTGCCATCTAATGTATCAAACAGCGTTGAGTCTATGTTTTTAGACACCGTTTTTGCTATTGACATGTACCAGCTTAACGGTATAGCTAACAACAGAAATAAGTATCTTGATTTAATTTTTGCTAATGATGTTGATTGGATTTATATCACTGAATCAAATCATCCATTTGTATCGAACGATATTAATCACAAAAGTTTGGAAGTATCTCTCAGGATTAAGGAAAAATCCAAACGATCCGCTATTAGCAATGATTTTCAATTTAATTTTCGTAAAGTGCAAAATAATTTTTCAACATATTTAACAAAGATTGATTGGTCGTCTGAATTTCAACATAAAAATATCAATGATTGTCTTGATATTTTTTATGAATTGCTCACAATTGGATTTGAAAAATTTGTACCATTCGAAAAAACTATTTCTACAAAATATCCCCCTTGGTATGATAATATACTGATTAATCTCAAAAATAAAAAAAACAAAGCATACCGCAACATGCTTAACAAAAGAACAAAAGAGAACTGTAAGATCTTCAATGAACATTCTAGTGAATTTACAAGTTACTATAATTCCAAATTCGATAAGTATATTGAGAATTTACAAACAAAAATTAAATCGAATCCGAAACACTTTTGGAATTATTTTCGATCTAAAAGAGAATCGCGTATACTTCCTAAAACTATGACTTTAGATGATACTCATTCTTCGGATGATCAAACAATTTCTAATATGTTTGCAGGCTTTTTTCAATCCGTTTATAAAGGAGAAGATATTAACCAGCACAATTTTTCTGAAAATGTCTTGGACCAAAACAATATATTTATCGATACACCCACTATAACTGAGGAAACAATTATTGAATCTCTTAATAACCTTAAAGATGGATGTGGTCCTGACGGAATACCATCCTATCTTCTAAAACGTTTTAAGGACGAACTAGCGTTGCCATTATCGCTATTATTTAATAAGTCAATCATTTCTCATTCTTTTCCGGATAAATGGAAAATTTCTAAAATCACACCTATTTTCAAATCGGGTTGCAGGAATGATATAAAGTGTTATAGAGGGGTTTCTTCTACATCGATAATACCTAAATTGTTCGAAGTAATTATGTGTAATACATTCAAAGAAATAATAACAAGTTCCATTTCCATAAATCAGCACGGTTTTCTACCTGGCAGATCAACGACAACTAATTTGGTGGAGTTTACAAGTTTTACCATAAAAGCAATTGAGCAGCATAAACAAGTAGATACAATTCATACGGATTTTAAAAAAGCCTTTGACTCTTGTAGTCACCTAAAAACATTAGACGCTCTATATGAATTCGGATTTTCGAAACGCTTTGTGCTGTGGATAAAATCATACCTATCCAATCGGAGCCAGTACGTATGTATTAATGGCAAATACTCGGATAACATCAAGGTAACATCTGGGGTTCCTCAAGGTTCACATCTTGGACCTTGGTTTTTTATTTGTTTAATTGACGGAATAGCCAAAATAATAGGTAGCTCTCAGGTACTTATTTACGCTGATGATATGAAAATTTTTAAAGTTATTAACACGATTGAAGACTGTATTCTGCTTCAAGAAGATATTAGTCATATTAGTGACTGGTGTAACAAAATGAAGTTGGATCTGAATATTGATAAATGCAAAGTCATAAGTCATTATAGAAAGTGTAATCCTATTATTTTCAGCTACGATATCAATAATATCCAACTAGCCCAAATTTTTGAAGTTAGAGATCTGGGTATAACCTTTACTCAAAACCTAACTTTCAATAAGCACATGGATATCACCATAGCCAAAGCTAATCAAATGCTAGGATTTCTTAAACGTTGGACCAAAGACATAAAAGATATTGATTGTATAATAACATTGTATTTTGCTTATGTTCGTTCTCAAATAGAGTATGCTATTCAAGTGTGGAATCCTTACTATGAAGTGCATATTAAAAGATTAGAAAAAGTTCAAAAAAAGTTTCTAGTCTTTCTTCACTACAAGAATGGAGGAAGATATGATCCCAGTATCCCATATCATGAAAACCTCGCAGTACTTCCATCCTATTTGGAAATATGCCACACATTCAACATTCTTAATCTCGATGATAGAAGAAAACTTCTATCATCGTGCTTTTTAGCAAACATCATAAACGGAAATATGAGTTCTCCTTACATTCTTGAGAATATATCATTCAATGTCCCGGCTAAAACCTTACGTAAGCATGAATTCTTAAATATTCAATTTCACAGAACTAACTATGGTATGCATGAACCAATTAATGCCATGGCATCCACTTTTAATGAAATTTCCGATCTGTTTGACTTCGATATAAATAAATCAAATTTAAAAAAAGTCAGACAAGTGCGAATAAAATTCGCTCGTCAAGGGTTCCGTGAATGTAAAGAAAACAATATCAAAATAATTTACATAAAGTTGTGTTGTAAAGGGTTTATATTGCCAGACCATAGACACATAAAAACTAAATGGTTCATCGTAAATATCAATAGTTAATGTCAATCTCATCTAAATTGATCGAAATGATATAAAAAATATTACTTTAGGTTAAATTATATCCATAGCTATTTATGGTAGCTAAGGAACGACTCAATTCTGTTAAACAACGACGAAATTTAGGGGTGGAGTGGTGTTAACGCTAAAAATAGGACTTTTTTGACAATAATTCAAAAACTGTGCATCGCAAGATTCTAAAATAATTGTAATGTTTCTTAATTTTGGTGTTCTTTCAAATGACACTCATGCGAGCCAAAAAACCTTTTTTTCACGATTCCCCACTCCTATCCCCTAAACACGTAGAATTAAAACTACTTGAGGCTTCGCTATATTTTTCG
Source organism: Diogma glabrata (assembly GCA_963693315.1). Taxonomy (NCBI): domain Eukaryota; kingdom Metazoa; phylum Arthropoda; class Insecta; order Diptera; family Cylindrotomidae; genus Diogma; species Diogma glabrata. Next base: position 197,559,976 of record OY856186.1, on the reverse strand, counting down.
TTAAGGGTTTATTAAATTTCCTATCTCTATGAATTTTTTCAAATTTTTCTGTCAATCAACGAAGAAACGTATAGGGAGGGGGGACCAACCTTTTGTTGCACTTTTTTAAGAATAATTCAAAAACGGTGCATCGCAAAATTCTAAAAAAACTGTATTGTTTTTTAATTTTGGTGCTCTATCAAATGACATCCCACTCATGCGGGTCAAAAAAACAATTTTTCACCCTTCCCCACTCCCATCCCCTAAACACATAGAAATAAAATCACTTGAAGCTTCGCTATATTTTTCGTGTTCCATAGAATTATAGGCTCATCGCTTTACTGAAATTTTCAGTTCTTTCTATAGCAACAATTTTTTTGTGTTAGATTACATAAGTTCGACATTTGAGTCGGTGCTTGAAAAACAACGTATAATTTTAACAATATTTAAAATTAACAAAAGATCAATGTTTGACTTAAACAATAGCATATTAAACAAATATTAACCCTAAAATAATTGCAGGTTATCGAACTTACCATTCAATTAAAACTCAACATTTTCTAAAGTTATACAAGAAATTTATTAAACCAGTAATTATGAATGGATTACAAACGTGGATCTTAACACAAACTAACAAATCACATCAATCTGATTTGAACCTTGAGAATATACGCCACCTTTTAGGCCCACTTATGGCATACAATACAATACAATATACAATAGACAGTAAAGGACCGTGATAATTTTAAAAATAAAGTTCTTTCTTTTGGATAACTGGTTATATTCACTCTAAAAGAGTTGCAAAATTAAGAATTGCTCTAAGAATCAGTACAAAGGATGACATGACTAAAAATGTACACGCCAGTCCCACTCAATATTGCTATTCGGGTTAAAAAGCTTTATTTCACCTTACCATTCCTACCCTTTCAAAACGATTAATAAATATTTGATACACGGGGAGACGGTCTGAATTTTGAACATTTTTGATCATAACTCAAAAACTGTGCACCGCAAAATTATAAAAAAAATTGCAATGATTTTTAAATTAGATGCTCTTTCAAATGACACTCCATTCGCTTGGGTCAAAAAAAGTTTTTTTTTACCCTCTCTACCCCGGTGCCCTAAACACACAGAAATATAATTATTTGAGACTTCGGTATAATTTTCATACAAAATTTACCAAATTTCCTAGCTCTGTGAATTTTTTCAAATTTTTCTGTCAATCAGTGTCGGAACGTAGGGGAGGGAACGGTTTGAATTTTGCAGTTTTTTGTCCATAACTCAAAAACTGTGCACCGCAAAATTATAAAAAAAACTTGCAACGAATTTTAAATTAGGTGCTCTTTCAAATGACACCCCACTCGCTTGGGTCAAAAAAGTTTTTTTTTACCCTCTTTACCCCGGTCCCCTAAACACTCAGAAATATAATTATTTGAGACTTCGGTATAATTTTCATACAAAATTTACCAAATTGCCTAGCTCTGTGAATTTTTCCAAATTTTTCTGTCAATCAGTGTCGAAACGTAGGGGGGGGAACGGTTTTAATTTTGCACTTTTTTGTCCATAACTCAAAAACTGTGCACCGAAAATTTCTCAAAAAAAATGCAACAAATTTTAAATTAGGTGCTCTTTCAAATGACACCCCACTCGCTTGGGTCAAAAAAGTTTTTTTTTTACTCTCTTTACCCCGGTCCCCTAAACACACAGAAATATAATTATTTGAGACTTCGCTATAATTTTCATACAAAATTTACCGAATTGCCTAACTCTGTGAATTTTTCCAAATTTTTCTGTCAATCAGTGTCGAAACGAAGGGGGGGGGAACGGTTTGAATTTTGCACTTTTTTGTCCATAACTCAAAAACTGTGCACCGAAAAATTATAGAAAAAACTGCAACGAATTTTAAATTAGGTGCTCTTTCAAATGACACCCCACTCGCTTGGGTCAAAAAAGTTTTTTTTTTACCCTCTTTACCCCGGTACCCTAAACACACAGAAATATAATTATTTGAGACTTCGCTATAATTTTCATACAAAATTTACCGAATTGCCTAACTCTGTGAATTTTTCCAAATTTTTATGTCAATCAGTGTCGAAACGAAGGGGGGGGGAACGGTTTGAATTTTGCACTTTTTTGTCCATAACTCAAAAACTGTGCACCGAAAAATTATAGAAAAAACTGCAACGAATTCTAAATTAGGTGCTCTTTCAAATGACACCCCACTCGCTTGGGTCAAAAAAGTTTTTTTTTTACCCTCTTTACCCCGGTCCCCTAAACACACAGAAATATAATTATTTGAGACTTCGCTATAATTTTCATACAAAATTTACCGAATTGCCTAACTCTGTGAATTTTTCCAAATTTTTATGTCAATCAGTGTCGAAACGAAGGGGGGGGAACGGTTTGAATTTTGCACTTTTTTGTCCATAACTCAAAAACTGTGCACCGCAAAATTATAAAAAAAACTGCAACGAATTCTAAATTAGGTGCTCTTTCAAATGACACCCCACTCGCTTGGCTCAAAAAAGTTTTTTTTTTACCCTCTTTACCCCGGTCCCCTAAACACACAGAAATATAATTATTTGAGACTTCGGTATAATTTTCATACAAAATTTACCAAATTTCCTAACTTTGTGAATTTTTCCAAATTTTTCTGTCAATCAGTGTCGAAACGAAGGGGGGGGGGAACGGTATGTTTTTGACAATAACTCAAAAACTGTGCACCGCAAAATTCTAAAAAAAATTGCTATGATTTCTAAATTAGGCGCTCTTTCAAATGACACCCCACTTGACCACATTTTAAATAGTGTTTTTACCCCTCCTCATTTCCACCCCCTTAATAAATCTAATTATGAGAATATGACACTTTTATATATTTTTTATTAAAACTGTACTAATTTTTCTATCATTCCAAATACATTTGAAAATTTTCGATCAGTTAGGTTCGGAGCTAATCGAGTTAAGAAAACACGAAAAAAACGTCATTATTCAGAATTATACAAAAAATGGTGAGTTGTAAAATTCCAAAATAAATTTTTAAGAAATACTGAAATGAAGCCCTTTCATATGATACCCTACTTGAATCTATAAAAAAATCTATTTTCTCAAAGGTCTCACATCGAACCCCTGTAAACCAAACGAAAACCACTTTAGTTTTATTTGTATTCGTCATTTCATGTGGACAGATTAGTTTTATACACATGCCAAATTTCAAGTCCATAGCATTTATAGTTTACGAGATAATCGATATAATGTGAAAAACTCGTTTTACTCTCACCAATAGTGTTCCGTATAAAAAACGGAACCCTAAAAACATTATTAAAAAACACTACCTGCAATTAAACAACCCTTGACAATTTCGTTCTGAATACCTTTTTAGATTATATTTTAAGTCAATTTTATAAGTAATTTATAATTTATTTGTATATTAATTTTATACTTTTGTATTTTAATTTTAAAATTTATACATAGGAAATGTATTTTTTTTTTATTTTTTATTTTAGACGGCTAAGCAAAGCTTAGGTACAACTATTTATTAATTTTATTAATGTTATTTATTAATTCTTTGTTCTTTTAATTTTTTTTTTTATAATTTAATGATTACTATTATTATTTGTATAGTTTAATCATCTTTGATTTGTAATCATTTCTGTTTTTTTTGTATATTATGTGAAATCATATTTATGGATTTCTTTTGTAAATAAATAAAAAAAAAAAAAAAATAAAAAAAAAATAAATATATATATATATATATATATATTAGGGTGGCCCTTAGCCTACACTAGAATTTTTTTTTTCATTGTACAGTTTGCGGCACCCTCCCATTTCGTGTGAATACTCATAAAAATATTATTTGCAAAATCTGATATTAATCGGTCAATTCTAAGACGTGCCTCCGACCTCTTAAAGTTGAGAAATTTTGTTCTGGACCCTAAAAAAAAATTTTTTTTTTTTTGTGCGACACCCTCTCATTTCGTGTCAATACCCATAAAAAAATTATGTGTAAAAATTGAAATCAATCGTTCAACTCTAAGGGGTGCCCCCGGCCACTTAAAGTTGAGAGGTTTTGTTGTGGCCATTACAAAGAAAAATTTAAATTTTTGTACGACGGCCTCCAATTTGGTGTCAAAACCCATAAAAATATTATGTGTAAAATTTGAAATCAATAGGTCAACTCTAAGGGGTGCCTCCGGCCACTTGGAGTTGAGAGGTTTTGTTGTGGCCATTATAAAGAAAAATTTAAATTTTTTGTACCACACCCTCCGATTTGGTGTCGATACCCATAAAAATTCTATGTGTAGAATTTGAAATCCATCGGTCAACTCTAAGGGGTTCCCCCGACCACTTAAAGTTGAAAGGTTTTGTTGTAGCTATTACAAAGAAAAATTTAAATTTTTTGTACGACACCCTTCTATTTGGTGTCGATACCCATAAAAATATTATTTGTAAAATTTGAAATCAATCGGTCAACTCTATGGGGTGCCTCCGGCACCTTAAAGTTGAGGGGTTTTGTTGTGGCCATTATAAAGAAAAATTTAAATTTTTTGTACGACACCTTCCAATTTGATGTCGATACCCATAAAAATATTATGTTTAAAATTAGAAATCCATCGGTCAACTCTAAGGGATGCCCCTGGCCACTTAAAGTTGAGAGGTTTGGTTGTGGCCATTACAAAGAAAAATTTGAATTTTTTGTACCACACCCTTCCATTTGGTGTCGATACTCATAAAAATATTATTTGTAAAATTTGAAATCAATCGGTCAACTCTAAGGGGTGCCTCCGGCCACTTAAAGTTGAGGGGTTTTGTTGTGGCCATTATAAAGAAAAATTTAAATTTTTTATACGACACCCTCCCATTTCATGTCAATACCCGTAAAAATATTATGTGCAAAATTTGAAATCAATCGGTCAATTCTAAGACGTGCCTCCGGCCACTTAAAGTTGAGAAATTTTGTTCTCGACCTTAAAAGAAATATTTTTATTTTTTGTGCGACACCTTCCCATTTCATGTCAATATGGGTATTGAAAAAATTATGTGTAAAATTTGAAATAAATCGTTCAACTCTAAGGCGTGCCCCCGGCCACTTAAACTTGAAAAGTTTTGTTCTGGCTATTACAAAGAAAAATTTGAATTTTTTGTACAGCACCCTCCCATTACATGTGAATACCCGTAAAAATGTTATTTGCAAAATTCGGTCATTTTTAAGGCGTGCCCCAGCCACTTAGAGTTGAGAGGTTTTGTTCTAGCCATTACAAAGAAAAATTTAAATTTTTTGTACGACACTCTCCCATTTCATGTCAATACCCGTAAAAATATTATTTGCAAAATATTAAATCAATTGGTCAATTCTAAGACGTGCCTCCGGCCACTTAAAGTTGAATAATTTTGTTCTGGAACTTAAAAAAAATATTTAAATTTTTTGTGCGACACCCTCCTATTTCGTGTCAATACCCATAAAAAAATTATTTGTAAAATTTGAAATCAATCGTTCAACTCTAAGGGGTGCCCCCGGCCACTTAAACTTGAATGGTTTTGTTCTGGCCATTACAAAGAAAAATTTAAATTTTTTTGTACGACACCCTCCCATTTCATGTCAATACCCGTAAAAATATTATTTACCAAATTTGAAATCAATCGTTCAACTCTAAGGCGTCAATTGGTCAATTATAAGACGTGCCTCCGGCCACTTAAAGTTGAATAATTTTGTTCTGGACCTTAAAAAAAAATGTTTAATTTTTTGCGCGATACCCTCCCATTTCGTGTCAATACCCATAAAAAAATTATGTGTAAAATTTGAATTCAATCGTTCAACTCTAAGGCGTGCCCCCGGCCACTTAAGCTTGAAAGGTTTTGTTCTGGCCATTACAAAGAAAAATTTAATTTTTTGTACGACACCCCCATATTGCGTGTGAATACCCTTGAAAATGTTATTTGCAAAATTTGAAATCAATCGTTCAACTCTAAGGCGTACCCCCGGCCACTTAAACTTGAAAGGTTTTGTTCTGGCCATTAAGTAACCGGAGGCACCCCTTAGAGTTGACCGATTGATTTCAAATTTTGCACATAATATTTTTACGGGTATTGACATGAAATGGGAGGGTGTCGTACAAAAAATTTAAATTTTTCTTTATAATGGCCACAACAAAACCCCTCAATTTTAAGTGGCCGGAGGCACCCCTTAGAGTTGACCGATTGATTTCAAATTTTACAAATAATATTTTTATGGGTATCGACCCCAAATGGATGGATGTCGTACAAAAAATTCAAATTTTTCTTTGTAATGGCCACAACCAAACCTCTCAACTTTAAGTGGCCAGGGGCATCCCTTTGAGTTGACCGATGGATTTCTAATTTTAAACATAATATTTTTATGGGTATCGACATCAAATTGGAGGGTGTCGTACAAAAAATTTAAATTTTTCTTTATAATGGCCACAACAAAACCCCTCAACTTTAAGGTGCCGGAGGCACCCCTTAGAGTTGACCGATTGATTTCAAATTTTACAAATAATATTTTTATGGGTATCGACACCAAATGGAAGGGTGTCGTACAAAAAATTTAAATTTTTCTTTATAAAAGCCACAACCAAACCTTTCAACTTTAAGTGGCCAGGGGCATCCCTTAGAGTTGACCGATGGATTTCTAATTTTAAACATAATATTTTTACGGGTATCGACATCAAATTGGAGCGTGTCGTCCAAAAAATTTAAATTTTTCTTTATAATGGCCACAACAAAACCCCTCAACTTTAAGGTGCC
>OY856186.1:197406465-197548965 GCA_963693315.1 Diogma glabrata | reverse complement strand
TTATGTACCTCCACATTCAATGAAGGCAGGTTTGTTAAGACTAAATCTAAAATTTTATTTTGAAAATTTAAAATGCAGTTTCTTTGAGTTAACTTAGTCAATTCCATTGATTCAATTAAGTATTCAGCAGCTCGGCCCTCATAATGCCCAGGACAAATGTTCTGTGGATCATTGATAGTCCATTCAATGCTTGAAAGATTAAAGTCTCCAATAATCAAAAATTTTGTGTTATCCTCAGCAAAGTTAATAGCATTTGACAAAAAATCCATGAAAAATTTATAATTTTCAAATTTTGTTCCATAGTTGCAATAAACCGTACACAAAACTAAATTTGAACCATTTTCCAATTTAATTTGCACCCATACGTCATCAAAGGCTGAAGAATTCATACCTTGCAGTTCAACGATCTGAAATTTTTTATGCACTGCTATCAGAGAACCACCACCATCTGTTTTTAAGCTCATCCGAAAATCCCTGTCTTTTCGAAAAACCAAGTATTGTAATGAAGCGCTTTCTCATTGGCGAACCAATGAGAAGGACATAGCAGGAAGCGTACCTAGCGAGATTGATTTTCAAGCCCCAAACTAGCTTCAGCCCATGGGAACGATAAAGTAACCCTGCTACTTCAGCACAAATACAGACATGTACGCTATTCACGAAAATTTGCAGAAATGGAAAGAAATACAAGTGGAAAAACGAAGACTCTGGCGACCCCTGTTGCGAAAGACCCACGATCAACACGTCCAACCCCCACGTTCACTCACATACGCCCACACACACACACACATTCACACCCCTTTATCATTATGACCGAAGTAATAAAATAACTTTACTCACCCCATGATTAAACCCCGTCCTCCTATTCTGCTTCCATCAGCCCTCCATCAGCACGTTGTTCAGGTTTGAAATCTCGCAAAAATACTTTGTATGTCGCGAACGTTATGGAGAAACGATGAATCAATTGGTGATCAGCAGCGTTGCACAAACTTGTATTTAAAATCGTGAGTCAGTTTGTCCTTCAAAAGCGTTGACTCAATTTATAAACAATGACGTTGAACCAATTTGTAATCAAATGCGTTGATAAAATTAGTAATCCAAATAGTTGAATAAATTTGTAGTCAAAAGCGTTGACTAAATTTATAAATAATAACGTTGAAACAATTTGTAATCAAATGCGTTGATAAAATTAGTAATCCAAATAGTTGAATAAATTTGTAGTCAAAAGCGTTGACTAAATTTATAAATAATAACGTTGAAACAATTTGCAATCAAATGCGTTGATAGAATTAGTAAAAATAGTTGAGTAAATTTGTAGTCGAAAGCGTTGACCAAATTTGTATTCAAAATCGTGAATCAGTTTGTCATCCAAAAGCGGTGAATAATTTGGTAAGCACTATCGTTGAACCAAGTTGTAATCAAATGCGTTGACAAAATTTAGTAAAAATAGTTGAATAAATTTGTAGTCAAAAGCGTTGACTCAATTTATAAACAATAACGATGAACCAATTTGTAATCAATTGTGTTGATAGAATTAGTAAAAATAGTTGAGTAAATTTGTAGTCGAAAGCGTTGACTAAATTTGTATTCAAAATCGTGAATCAGTTTGTCATCCAAAAGCGTTGAATAATTTGGTAAGCACTATCGTTGAACCAAGTTGTAATCAAATGCGTTGACAAAATTTAGTAAAAATAGGTGAATAAATTTGTAGTCAAAAGCGTTGACTAAATTTATAAACAATAACGTTGAACCAATTTGTAATCAATTGCGGTGATAAAATTTAGTAATCCAAATAGTTGAATAAATTTGTAGTCAAAAGCGTTGACTAAATTTATAACCAATAACGTTGAAACAATTTGCAATCAAATGCGTTGATAGAATTAGTAAAAATAGTTGAATAAATTTGCAGTCAAAAGCGTTGACTAAATTTATAAACCATAACGTTGAACCAATTTGTAATCAAATGCGTTGATAAAATTAGTAATCCAAATAGTTGAATAAAGTTGTAGTCAAAAGCGTTGACTAAATTTATAAATAATAACGTTGAACCAATTTGCAATCAAATGCGTTGATAAAATTAGTAAAAATAGTTGAGTAAATTTGTAGTCAAAAGCGTTGACTAAATCTATAAGCAATAACGTTGAACCAATTTGTAATCAAGTGCGTTGATAAAATTAGTAATCCAAATAGTTGAATAAATCTGTAGTCAAAAGCGTTGACTAAATTTATAAACAATAACGTTGAACCAATTTGTAATCAAATGCGTTGAATGATTTTAAAGTCCACACCGTTGAATAAATTTGTAGTCAAATGCGTTGACTAAATTTGTATTCAAATTCATGGAACCCAATTGCAATCAAAATCGGTGAATAATTTTATAATCCAATTCGTTGAATAAACTATTTTTATTTAAGATATATTTGAACTATTCTTTAAATTACAGTTTAATCATTTAATAACAAGAACGACAAAAGTTATATAAACACGGTAATAATTATTTACAACTCATCACGCCAGTCTCGTACATTCTTATATTTTATATTTACAGATAATGATTTTTTTGTTTTTTTTTTGTATTTATATTTAATAAATTAGAAATATTCACAAGCCTAAAGTTCAATAATTTAATAACAATGACGACACATTTTAACTAACACGGTAATAATTATTTTAAATTGATCATGCCAGTCCCGTGCATTTGTATAATTTATAGTTACAGATAATGATTTTTTTTGATATTTATATTTAATATATTAGAAATATTCGCTAGACTAAAGTTCAATAATTTAAGAACAATGACGACACAATTTAACTAACACGGTAATAATTATTTTAAATTGATCATGCCAGTCCCGTACATTTGTATAATTTATAGTTACAGATAATGATTTTTTTTTGATATTTATATTTAATATATTAGAAATATTCGCTAGACTAAAGTTCAATAATTTAAGAACAATGACGACACAATTTAACTAACACGGTAATAATTATTTTAAATTGATCATGCCAGTCCCGTACATTTGTATAATTTATAGTTACAGATAATGATTTTTTTTGATATTTATATTTAATATATTTGAAATATTCACTCGATTAAAGATCAATAATTTACTAACAAGGATGACACAATTTATCGGAACACGGAATAGGTATTTAGAACAGAAAGCTAATTCGTTAAGCGAATTATGCAGGTCCCTAATAAATTCTCACAGTTTTATAAAATTTTTGGTACCTTTACTAATCCTTTTTCGCGCTTATCCAAAATGTCAGCCAAGCCCAAAAGTTTGACGTGATATTTTTATCCAAATTGGCACAATTTCGCGAAATGCAGGACCAGACGTCCATCAAAAGTAATATGTATCACAATCACTCACGATCGTCATCTTCATGGTGAATTTTATTCCATTGTTGAGAACTGCCGACATAGTAAAAGAAAAACACTCCTCCAACAAAATCTCATGCACGACTGACAGCCGTCCAAACACCAAAAAACAAATGTAATAGAACTAAGCGACGACCTACAGGGTCATTTAAAATTTTTTCTTGATTTTTTTTGCACAACACAAACAAATAAAATTTTTCTAAATTTGACTATCTGGACGGAGACATTTAAAAGAAATTCAAACTAATTGCACTATTTTTAAAACAAAATTTAATTTAATTAAAAATTGGAACTACTTAAGTTAAAACTTACAAATTAATAGAAAAAAGCATGAATGCCAAATTTCCGATATTTAGTCATTCATGAGGAAAAAATCAGTTGCACAAGAGAATGAATAATTTTACAGTGCTCATTATATAGTCAAATTTTTAGTCTCGCAATAACTCGAATATAGTGTTTAGATGGGAGATAATTAACCTACATCAGACTTTCAAATTATTGGGAACTTATTATAGTTCACAAAACCGTTTGCTATTTGATAATATTGTACGAAAGTAAGGTTTGGACACAAGATATTTCCGACACATCCACAACACGCACAATTGAATTCAAAATGAATCAAATACAGATTCGATCAATGATATGATGTTTAGACATTTATTAACTACATTCTGCAATATCAGTACAGTGAAGTTCAGTTCAATAACGGAAGGATTGTTTAAAGCAAAACACTCATACAAAGACAAATCAAATGTTTAGCAAAGCAAGAATAGTGATTCGTTGTATGTTGACGATTGGAAACAGAACACACGTAGCCGTTATGAGGTTTTGAGAATTTCGCCGTCTCATTACGGTTTGTGTTTTGAAAAAAAAAAAGAGTTTAAACTCAAGTAGTAAGGCGAGAACAATCGAATGGAAGCACAACGCGCGTCAACTTTAGTGCGTTGCAAGATTAAATTCTGATTAAATTTTAGTGGTTATACGGATGATGATTAAAGAAAATTATTAATTAACTCAAATCAACCAATACTACGTTATATTAATGAATAAATAAATCAGGGCAATTAGTGCAATTTTCCCTCTCCCATACGTCTGTCCGGCTATTGCAGATTTAGTTAGATTTCAAGAAACATAAGGAAACTATGGGTTAAGGAAACTAAACGAAATATGACTATTGATGATGAAGGGATGAGAATCCATTACAAGCGTTACAGATCAATACAAGGAACAACAACCAAGGAGACCGCGACTGTAACACACTACGTTCTGACATTAATCCAGACTATCCATTACAGAACAAGTGCTTTTTGGACGAACACTTACGACCAAAAAGAAGTTGAAACAGGTATAGGCTGGTCGCCAATAGACCTTGTATATACATATTAGTATGGTGAAGCACCTCGACGTACCACGGATTAGCAATCAATGCGATCGGTATTACAAACTCAGTCTTAGCAGAAACAAAGTAACAAAGTATCTATGAATATGCAAAAAAAACTTTTGGGAGGGGTATCGATAAAATCAGTATTCTACTCTATTGAAACCGATGGACAACTGAAATCTTCCAGACCCAATTTCGTTGTTCCGTTAGGCAGGCTCGCAACCCACACCTGAACTACCACGAGTCTCATGCGTCTCCGACTACTCTAGCCGGGCCACACTGTTGTACGCTTCCGTCCAAGTGACTCTGGAAGCTGAAAAAAAACTGTTCACATAGTTTCAAAGTAACTAATTGAACCAAATTCAATACGTGCAATCTCGGAATTTTCGCGTGCAAATAGTCAAAAAAAAATTTTTGAAACAAGACCCGAACACCAAAGTTGATACACACTCGCTGAACTGTTAATTTAAAACGAAACCAATAATCTTGACCTGCAATGGCTGGGAAACACCAGCGAAATTCATTATCATACTGACAAAAAAAATATAACTCATTACCGATGTTAGGCGCGAATGTCCTTGGAATGGTAAACATCTCTACGTTTAGAAGCCAGGTCCTCCAGTTCGTAAGCAGCGCTACCTACCAACCTTCAAACGTTGGCTTCGCAAACTTTTGTGAGAGCGATACCGAGGATTTTCTGCAGTTCCCCGCATCGCTCAAAATAATATTACGACAGAATTCAATGTTTTGTTTTTGGCTAAACCCCCAAGAGAGGAAGCTGGTGAACTGGGGGCCCTCGCAATACACTCGTCAGCGTATTCCTCGGGTAACCACAATCTCCATACCTCGCCCCTTGGAAGAATCTCAATATCTAAAACCCAAGCCAGCATTTCACCTGGCCTGAAATTAGGTTATCTGCGAACACAGGAACAGACAATGTCGGAGCTTATTGTCGGCAATAGATCTATCAATTATTTTCTTAAATTTATTCATAGGTGATTCAATATACTTGCCACTGACAGAATTTCTGGTTGTCAATTATTTGAGAATTTGGTGAATCGATTGATTCATTTCTACTATCATCAGCATCATAAATTTTATCATATTTTAACTTTTCCACATCGTAACAAAATCAACACCTTGATCTTTTGAACTTGGAAATTTTTAAGACTGACATTTTTTTTTTTTTTTTTTTTTGAAATTTGAACCTATCCAAGCCGGTTTAAACAAATGTTATTGATACTCCAAAGCTTCAGGACCGTCCCGCTCGACCAATTCGATGTAAATAATTCTGCATCAATTCTGCGTGACTGAGATTAGAATACGAAAGTTGAATTCTCTTATATTTTTCTAATAATTTAAGACGTTGTGTTTGCTCATGTGCGCTCTTTATCGTTAATCAATAATTAAAAATAGCGTTCGGCACTGGATTGAGAATTGGTGAACATTGAACATTGCTTACACGAAATCAAACGGAATATGTTTTTCTATTTCTACAATCTACAATTTCATTTCATTGAAATTATTTCCTGGCTGTGGAATTGCGTAACCAAATTTTAAATTTTAATTTAATTATTTAATTATTACCAAAAAAATTATTCCATTACAACACTTGATTACTTCAAACATATCAGAACAGAATTTCAAACAAAAATTGTATGGAAATTTAGTTATTCAAACCTCAAACAGCCGCGTGATATCTCTTGCCATTCGACAATTATATTAAATAAGACTTATTATTAACTTGATATTGTTTTATTACTATTTACAATTGTTTTCCAAGGTGCTGATATATGAACAGAACAAAAAAAATTAAACGGTGAGATTTGAGAGAAAATAAGTATACTACAAATATGGCAGAAGATGGCAATTACGAAAATACTACTGTGTTCAAAGATATTAGAGTAGCGTTTAAAGAGTGGTATGTCGATATAATTATTATTAAGACGATGTAAGTATTCCAACCTTGAACAGCCGCGCGAGATCTGACCAATTCGACACAAGTATAATTTTTTTTTTCTTTTTTACTTTTAAAAAAAAAATGTTAATCTGACAACAGCCGAGTGTGTAACACACAAAAAAAACTATCTTGGCTGATGCTTGTATTTGATTTGACCAAACAAGGTAAAAATTGTACTGTGAGAGAAAATAGGTATACTACAACTATGGCAGAAGATGAGCACAAAAGAAAATTTACAGACCCAATTCCGGGCAGGTCTGACGGTTCCCGATACTCAAAACTGAGTAACAAACAAAAAAAAATATATAGAAGTGCGGCAAGCCTACCGGTTCGGCAAGAAAATACTCAAAATTAACAAAATTGAATCTTGCCTGTATAAGAAAAAAATTATATATAAAAATTTAACCTAACATGCAGGAATATAATTTAAGGAAATCTCTAAGCTACTTAAATTAATATTTACAAATTAATACTTCTGCCGTGGACTTCTATCTGGATTATGGTATATGTAAGATTTGTCCTTTGATTTGACTTTATGTATATTTTATCCTTTTGTTATTTTATTAAGTATAATTTATCGTGTTGGTATCTAAAATTGTGATAGAGAAAAAAACCAATAAGTACATGATTTTATCAGCAGTTTTATTCATTTACTAATAAATATTTATTCATTTATTTATTAATAAATATTTATTTATTTATTTAATATATTTATTTATTTATTTATTCAATATATTTATTTTTTTACTTATTTACTGACGACGGACGGACGGACCAATCAAGGGGGGAGTCCACCACATTTGGGGTTGGAAGTGGTGATCGCCGTTCTTTCTTAATTTATGTTGATTTTATTTTGTTTTTTAGTTTGTTTGGGGACCAAAAAAAAGTTTAAAATTACACTACGTTAAAGGATGGGAACAAGGTAAGGGAAAGGGAGCAAGAAGGGATGAATAAGGAAAGGAGGAGGTGGGGTGAGACAGGAATAAGGTGGGATATGTGTCGTCGGCCCGTCACCCGGATGACAAGTGCCGCTGGAATGGTCAGAGGATAAATCCTCTGCACCATTATTCAATCAACCGACACTTCTCATCCGTGATCGAGAACGACGAAACATACGGGGAGGTGCTATGATCTGAGTTAATCCAATTAACTCGCGACATGAAGGCTGGGCGAACATCTTCCCTCAGCAGTTGATATCAAACTGCTTTAGAAGATGTTCCCCAGTATCATTCGCGAGAACTGGACAACTCAGATCATAGGATGCTAACGCTCCTGGGAGGGGACTCTAACGTTATGGAGTCGTTAGCCCAGCTGAGAATCTCGCTGCCACAGCGAACCCAGAGCATAACCAGATGACCAGGCTGGATGTGATAGGCGTATACACCATTTCACAAATATCTAAGCCTGGCATCTGGAAACCTCCGGCATTCCCTGTGCCAGTAAGAAACCCAGCCGTTACTAGGGTCCGTGGGTTTGTAAAGCCCATTGAGAATGATCCCGAAGAATCATTCTCACCCTTGCGTTTCAAAAATACAAAAAAGGGATCATTGCTGGAGGCGTAGGGACGCAACTCCCCATCAAAGAAAAGTCTGAGGAATCTCAGACTTCCTTTGCTCCTGCGCGTGTGAAGCAGGGAATTGCTTCCACGCCGCCAGAGTCTTTACTATTGTTTTAGTGGAAAATGAAATTAAATTTGAAGAAAAAAATTTTCAAAAAAAAAATTTTTCAAAATTTTTGAAAATATGGAGGGACTCCTCCAGAGTCCTACATTGCGGTAGGGACCCTTAGAGAAGCCCCACGTTGGGCGCCAATTTGTAATGAAGCGCTTTCTCATTGGCGAACCAATGAGAAGGACATAGCAGGAAGCGTACCTAGCGAGATTGATTTTCAAGCCCCAAACTAGCTTCAGCTAACTAGCTACAGCCCGGGAACGATAAAGTAACCCTGCTACTTCAGCACAAATACAGACATGTACGCTATTCACGAAAATTTGCAGAAATGGAAAGAAATACAAGTGGAAAAACGAAGACTCTGGCGACCCCTGTTGCGAAAGACCCACGATCAACACGTCCAACCCCCACGTTCACTCACATACGCCCACACACACACACACATTCACACCCCTTTATCATTATGACCGAAGTAATAAAATAACTTTACTCACCCCATGATTAAACCCCGTCCTCCTATTCTGCTTCCATCAGCCCTCCATCAGCACGTTGTTCAGGTTTGAAATCTCGCAAAAATACTTTGTATGTCGCGAACGTTATGGAGAAACGATGAATCAATTGGTGATCAGCAGCGTTGCACAAACTTGTATTTAAAATCGTGAGTCAGTTTGTCCTTCAAAAGCGTTGACTCAATTTATAAACAATGACGTTGAACCAATTTGTAATCAAATGCGTTGATAAAATTAGTAATCCAAATAGTTGAATAAATTTGTAGTCAAAAGCGTTGACTAAATTTATAAATAATAACGTTGAAACAATTTGTAATCAAATGCGTTGATAAAATTAGTAATCCAAATAGTTGAATAAATTTGTAGTCAAAAGCGTTGACTAAATTTATAAATAATAACGTTGAAACAATTTGCAATCAAATGCGTTGATAGAATTAGTAAAAATAGTTGAGTAAATTTGTAGTCGAAAGCGTTGACCAAATTTGTATTCAAAATCGTGAATCAGTTTGTCATCCAAAAGCGGTGAATAATTTGGTAAGCACTATCGTTGAACCAAGTTGTAATCAAATGCGTTGACAAAATTTAGTAAAAATAGTTGAATAAATTTGTAGTCAAAAGCGTTGACTCAATTTATAAACAATAACGATGAACCAATTTGTAATCAATTGTGTTGATAGAATTAGTAAAAATAGTTGAGTAAATTTGTAGTCGAAAGCGTTGACTAAATTTGTATTCAAAATCGTGAATCAGTTTGTCATCCAAAAGCGTTGAATAATTTGGTAAGCACTATCGTTGAACCAAGTTGTAATCAAATGCGTTGACAAAATTTAGTAAAAATAGGTGAATAAATTTGTAGTCAAAAGCGTTGACTAAATTTATAAACAATAACGTTGAACCAATTTGTAATCAATTGCGGTGATAAAATTTAGTAATCCAAATAGTTGAATAAATTTGTAGTCAAAAGCGTTGACTAAATTTATAACCAATAACGTTGAAACAATTTGCAATCAAATGCGTTGATAGAATTAGTAAAAATAGTTGAATAAATTTGCAGTCAAAAGCGTTGACTAAATTTATAAACCATAACGTTGAACCAATTTGTAATCAAATGCGTTGATAAAATTAGTAATCCAAATAGTTGAATAAAGTTGTAGTCAAAAGCGTTGACTAAATTTATAAATAATAACGTTGAACCAATTTGCAATCAAATGCGTTGATAAAATTAGTAAAAATAGTTGAGTAAATTTGTAGTCAAAAGCGTTGACTAAATCTATAAGCAATAACGTTGAACCAATTTGTAATCAAGTGCGTTGATAAAATTAGTAATCCAAATAGTTGAATAAATCTGTAGTCAAAAGCGTTGACTAAATTTATAAACAATAACGTTGAACCAATTTGTAATCAAATGCGTTGAATGATTTTAAAGTCCACACCGTTGAATAAATTTGTAGTCAAATGCGTTGACTAAATTTGTATTCAAATTCATGGAACCCAATTGCAATCAAAATCGGTGAATAATTTTATAATCCAATTCGTTGAATAAACTATTTTTATTTAAGATATATTTGAACTATTCTTTAAATTACAGTTTAATCATTTAATAACAAGAACGACAAAAGTTATATAAACACGGTAATAATTATTTACAACTCATCACGCCAGTCTCGTACATTCTTATATTTTATATTTACAGATAATGATTTTTTTGTTTTTTTTTTGTATTTATATTTAATAAATTAGAAATATTCACTAGCCTAAAGTTCAATAATTTAATAACAATGACGACACATTTTAACTAACACGGTAATAATTATTTTAAATTGATCATGCCAGTCCCGTGCATTTGTATAATTTATAGTTACAGATAATGATTTTTTTTGATATTTATATTTAATATATTAGAAATATTCGCTAGACTAAAGTTCAATAATTTAAGAACAATGACGACACAATTTAACTAACACGGTAATAATTATTTTAAATTGATCATGCCAGTCCCGTACATTTGTATAATTTATAGTTACAGATAATGATTTTTTTTTGATATTTATATTTAATATATTAGAAATATTCGCTAGACTAAAGTTCAATAATTTAAGAACAATGACGACACAATTTAACTAACACGGTAATAATTATTTTAAATTGATCATGCCAGTCCCGTACATTTGTATAATTTATAGTTACAGATAATGATTTTTTTTGATATTTATATTTAATATATTTGAAATATTCACTCGATTAAAGATCAATAATTTACTAACAAGGATGACACAATTTATCGGAACACGGAATAGGTATTTAGAACAGAAAGCTAATTCGTTAAGCGAATTATGCAGGTCCCTAATAAATTCTCACAGTTTTATAAAATTTTTGGTACCTTTACTAATCCTTTTTCGCGCTTATCCAAAATGTCAGCCAAGCCCAAAAGTTTTACGTGATATTTTTATCCAAATTGGCACAATTTCGCGAAATGCAGGACCAGACGTCCATCAAAAGTAATATGTATCACAATCACTCACGATCGTCATCTTCATGGTGAATTTTATTCCATTGTTGAGAACTGCCGACATAGTAAAAGAAAAACACTCCTCCAACAAAATCTCATGCACGACTGACAGCCGTCCAAACACCAAAAAACAAATGTAATAGAACTAAGCGACGACCTACAGGGTCATTTAAAATTTTTTCTTGATTTTTTTTGCACAACACAAACAAATAAAATTTTTCTAAATTTGACTATCTGGACGGAGACATTTAAAAGAAATTCAAACTAATTGCACTATTTTTAAAACAAAATTTAATTTAATTAAAAATTGGAACTACTTAAGTTAAAACTTACAAATTAATAGAAAAAAGCATGAATGCCAAATTTCCGATATTTAGTCATTCATGAGGAAAAAATCAGTTGCACAAGAGAATGAATAATTTTACAGTGCTCATTATATAGTCAAATTTTTAGTCTCGCAATAACTCGAATATAGTGTTTAGATGGGAGATAATTAACCTACATCAGACTTTCAAATTATTGGGAACTTATTATAGTTCACAAAACCGTTTGCTATTTGATAATATTGTACGAAAGTAAGGTTTGGACACAAGATATTTCCGACACATCCACAACACGCACAATTGAATTCAAAATGAATCAAATACAGATTCGATCAATGATATGATGTTTAGACATTTATTAACTACATTCTGCAATATCAGTACAGTGAAGTTCAGTTCAATAACGGAAGGATTGTTTAAAGCAAAACACTCATACAAAGACAAATCAAATGTTTAGCAAAGCAAGAATAGTGATTCGTTGTATGTTGACGATTGGAAACAGAACACACGTAGCCGTTATGAGGTTTTGAGAATTTCGCCGTCTCATTACGGTTTGTGTTTTGAAAAAAAAAAAGAGTTTAAACTCAAGTAGTAAGGCGAGAACAATCGAATGGAAGCACAACGCGCGTCAACTTTAGTGCGTTGCAAGATTAAATTCTGATTAAATTTTAGTGGTTATACGGATGATGATTAAAGAAAATTATTAATTAACTCAAATCAACCAATACTACGTTATATTAATGAATAAATAAATCAGGGCAATTAGTGCAATTTTCCCTCTCCCATACGTCTGTCCGGCTATTGCAGATTTAGTTAGATTTCAAGAAACATAAGGAAACTATGGGTTAAGGAAACTAAACGAAATATGACTATTGATGATGAAGGGATGAGAATCCATTACAAGCGTTACAGATCAATACAAGGAACAACAACCAAGGAGACCGCGACTGTAACACACTACGTTCTGACATTAATCCAGACTATCCATTACAGTATCTATCATCAAATACCTCTGCAGAACTAATAGAATTATTAAGCCACGTCTCAGTTAAGCAAATCAAGTCAAAACTATTCTCTTGAACAGCCAGCTTGAAATCATTAAGTTTTGTCTTTAAGCCCCTTATGTTTTGGTAGTACAAATCTGTAAAATTCATGGTGTATATTAAAGAAGTTAATTACAAAAATAATACAATAATAATATTCAATTTTAAACAGGAAAAAAAATTAATTAATTTTAATTAAAAGAAATTTATATTAATAATTTATATTAATAACTTATGTTAGTTTATTTTTAATTTATGTAAATCAATTGAAGAAGAAATTTTAATTACAGAATCACCTTCACTTTTTTTGCAATAAACATTACCACGATTAGCCCAGACAAACTGAAATCGATTTGGATCATTCTTCTGTTGAAGCAAGTTTTTAGCTTCATGTAATAATAACTTTTTATGTACTGGTAAAAAATCTGTAATAAAAATTAAATTATCCTGGTTATGGTTCAATCCACTCGACATCTTCTTCCTGTTTATTTTTATCGTTTTAAGTATTTGATCCTTGACATATTTGGAATGAAATTCTATCGTAATCGGTTTTCGGTCTGACCCAGATTTATTGCGGTAAACGTATTTAATCTGTGAGTCGTTGACAGTAATTTGTTTCGATGCCAAAACAGAAATCACCGTTTCAGTTAAATTTTCATTTTTATTTATAGGAATTCCATAAATTTGTAGATTTGCTGAGTAACAGTGTCGTTCTAGTATATCACACCTTAGTAGTGAGGCCTCAAGGTTCACTCTGTATTCCTCATTAGTTCTCAAAATTTCTGATAGTTTTGTTTCAT
The DNA here is from genome assembly GCA_963693315.1 of Diogma glabrata. Lineage (NCBI taxonomy): Eukaryota > Metazoa > Arthropoda > Insecta > Diptera > Cylindrotomidae > Diogma > Diogma glabrata. The sequence continues at coordinate 197,535,388 of OY856186.1, read as the reverse complement.
TTATTTTAACTCTTTTTTCAATTTCAATAATAACATCAAACTTCGAGGCTATTATATTTAATGATTGATCTTGTTGTTCTTGAATAGTATTTAACGCTTTTAAAGAGTGAGAAAATTCCTCAAATTTAGTTTTTAATATACCAATCTCGCTTTTAACTGTATCAAGTGCAGAACTTGCCGTTGAGTTAATGTTTTTAGTTACACTTTTAGTAAGATCAATTGCGATGCAAGACTGGCACTTCCAATCATTACCACTAACACCACTATTCACTGAGTTTTCACAGGTACTGTGATATATGTTTTTACATTTTGAACACTGAATGTTATCGTTCTTTAGATTACGATCTATTTTTATGGAACACACTTTGCAATTACTCATTATAACAATATAAACAACGGCTTAGTAGAAAAAAACTTGAGCAAAAAAAGTAATACTTGATTTTACAGTATTCTAATTCAATTGATTTTAGAAAACAAAATTACATGTGACACATTTATTTCTTGAATTAAGCTTAGAAAACAAAACTAAGCAATAAATTGGTTAAATGGAATAACTTTAAAAATCACCACTTAACTATTTTCAATTAATAAATTTTATGTTAATGATCACTTTTAAGTTCAATAATATTCTTTGAAATATTTATTTAATTTTGCAAATTTTTGTTTTATTTTAAAATACAATAAACTTGTTTTCGCTTAGAAATCCAATGATCGAATATATATATATATATATATATATATATATATATATATATATATATATATATATATATATATATATATATATATATATATATATATATATATATATATATATATATATATATATATATATATATATATATATATATATATATATATATATATATATATTAGGGTGGGTCAAATTGTATGGAGCTGAAAAAGTCGATGAAATACACCCCCTAGCGGTGTTCTAGGGACCATTTTAAGAAACTTTTATGAAGAGACCTTAGCTCTATCGTGAAAATCGAGCCTGCGCTTTTCGATGCGAAGTTTTCGTGACAAAACGGATTTTTTCGTATTTTTCCCGCTGCTACATCTCGTAAACTGTTCGTAATATGGTTTTTTTGTCTTCCGCAATATTGTGGGTATAGACCAGGTGAATAAAAGTGTAGAACATTTTAATCCGAAAAAATTGCATCCAAGGCATCAAAATCGCAAAAATGACGAAAAGAACCCATTTTTTTGGATTTTTTCATTTTTTTCCCATAATTTCTACATACTTCATTCGATTTATCTCAAATTTGGTACTGTGTCGTTCCTCAGCATAATTTATCGATCCACCAAAAAAAATTGACCTTTGGAACCAAGCACTTTGTTTTTCACATTCCCAAAATCCCGTAATAAATTTTTTCGAAAATTTTCTTCTCGTTTACTTGGTCGTTTTTTTTTTCTTGGATCGATCGCAATATTAAGAAAACATATTATTTTAACCGACTTTCAAAAAGACGGCGGTTCTGTGTTTCCTTGTAGGTTTTTTTTATGTATGTACACCGATTTCTTAAAAACGGCTCGTTCGATTTGGATAATTTTTATTGTGTTCTATTTGGGTTTATTCCGAGAGAGTCCCATAATTTTTTTTATGATGTGAAAAATACCGTTATTCAGAAAATTGGAAAAAACCATACTTTTTATGCATTTTCATTGATTTCGTCAAAACATATTATTATGTTTGGGTGTTGTGGGCAGTACTATATTGCTATGCTTATCAAGGTTATCGTAAATAATTTTCTATGACAGGAAATGTGTATGCCGTTTGTGCAAAAAATCATAAGACCATAATTAATAGATTGTCACTGACGAAAGTTTTTCCGGTATTTGAAGTTATTACTTTTAAAACGTTTTCTAGCCGACATTTGCTCTATGACTACACTAAAAATAAAAAATAAAAAACTTTTTCAAAAAAAATAGAACCGACTTCAGAAAAAACAAGAGGCACAAAAAAGTGAAAAATAACTCAATTGTGGCTTTTAGAGACAAAAATACGCTACATTTTGATTCATTTAATTTAATTATTTTTTTTTTTTTTTTTTTTAATAAAATGTGTTGTGTAGTAGGAATTACAATATGTGTCACAATAACACATAAAAACCTTTTAAGACCAAGGTCCCACAACAACATACGTTCAAAGATGTTGATGGACGTAAATCTTTTTATTTTGTTTTTTTATATTTTTGTTTAAAGAATGGATAACTAAACAAAAAATTCTATCACTGACAAAATATGACATAGGCCAATATTTTATGATAGAATAGAGAAAATATAAAGCAAATTAAAAAGTAAATAGCAAATTTTTACAAAAATTTGCTGAAACAAAACAAAACTGTAGTTGCCAATAATCCAGCCGGTTGCATATTACTTGATCCTGTGACGCTCTATCTTTCTTGAAGATTAAAACCCACACATAGTTATATGAAAGCTCGTTTCCTCAAGGAAGCAATAGCGTCTCATCATCAAGTATTATTTCACAGCTAAGACTGAGGGTGCTACCGTTGACTGAATACTGTTCATCCGCCACCACCCCTAAGATGTCACCTTGGCTAGTAATATCTCACTGCTATTGCCAGTGGTATGTGATATCTCACGTTAACTCGTATGTCAATAGCAGGGACTTATACCTTGACTTATACCAATTATACCTTACTTTAGACAAAAAAATTACGCTATTAAAAAAAGTTACTATATTAAAATAGTTACTTTTTATTATAATTATTATAGTTATTATAGTCGAAGTCGGTGCCACATTGACGAATAACCAAATAATATGTCTCGGGCTTGGCACCGATTTCTAGCAGTTTTGTACTACAAATAACTTTTAAAATATAATAACAACTATAATAATTATAATAATTATAATAAAAAGTAACTATTTTAATATAGTAACTTTTTTTAATAGCGTAATTTTTTTGTGCTATGCAAATGTTTCATTAATATATTTGATTTATTTGTTTTGTAAAATATGAGACCCAAAAACCGAAACAATATTTTTCATCACCAAAAAAATTGGTTTTTCGTGAATATCTCAAAAACAAGAGCTAACCAATAAAAATGAATATGATATTCGTGTTTAGGAGGTCCAAATCTATAAGAAAAGTTGGGTTTTATTTCGGGAGATTTTTCTTTTAAACTAGTGTAACTGGTAAATTTTCTTTTTTCAAAAACAGCACCTCAGGACCTCTATTTTGATTTTGCCTAAATGTTGATAATTATTGAATTTGTTAGTTTGCTTTGATCAATGTTTTTTTGTTGAACATAGTTTTTACGAAATTGAAAAAATGAAAGTATAATATGAAACAATTACATTTGTATATCAAAATTATATGTATTGGAATTTAACACATCATGATGTTACAAATCATATCGTCTACACCAAATATGTTGTTGGTTTGCAATGGTATGTAACACATGTTTCTAAAATTCCGTTAAGATAGTTGATAACATCGATTATTTCGATTTAAAGCTCAATGTTAAAAGATGGGATTTGCACATATACTATACAAAGAAGCATAGCTTATGTATGATTAAACAAGTATGGCAAGCATGATGAATAAACTAATTAAAAATTATGGCATTTAGCCGATAGTGATTTCCAAACGGTAACAATGCATTAAGCATTAAGCATGTAAGCAAAACGTTTTCTGTGTGTTTTTCTATAGGCCGATAGACCGAATAGCCTTTCCAACGTTTATAACGTTGAGTGAGCTGTTCTTTGGTAATATGATTTCACAAATACTCCTACTTAAATACATACTTTGAATTTACAGAAAGCTTTATGACCACCTTGTTCTCAAACAAAACACTTTAGAGTATTTCTAAAACTCATGTTTATTGGAGTTCACCTATACCTCTGTATAGGGCTCAGAATCGTTCGTCCAGATCACGGATTTCATCTTAAACTAAATTTGTTTGGGCCGAGAAGCACGACTTTAAAAATTGAAGGGTACAGGTGAAAAACAACGTAAGTCCATAAAATCAAATTTCGAGAAAATTGAAGTTTTGTGTTTGAAGTTTTCAAAATGCAAGAAAATTTGTGAATGAATAGACATGGTTCATAAAAGCGTTTTGAAGCAGGACCACGGGAGGCGTTTGTTGGTAAAAAATTGTGAGTTAAGTTGTTTTTCCCCTGTAAATTGGGTATAAAAAAATGTTGCGAATTCTTACTTAATTGATTTATATGGGCTGAGTTTAATATCCATCAAAATTGAATAAACCAACTTAAAAAGCTTTTGTATTTCTTCAATATACAGCAGTACTAACTTGATTTCGAAAAAAATGGACTTACGTTGTTTTTCACCTGTACCCTTCAATTAATATCTCTAGAATACAAAAAATCTCTTTTCTTCAAACTTTGGTATATTTTTGGAAAAGGCTCATTAAATGCAGAAAATGCTTGACCTACTGTGTCAGCAATTTCAATATAACGTTTTTTTTTTTGTATTTTTGACAAAAAAAAACGTTATCTTTTAATTTTGGCATGTTTTTAAATAAAGTTAACACTTTCATATTTTGAAAAAAACTCAATAAATATTTGATCAACTGCATCTTTCAAAAGTTTTGCTCATAATATTTTTAACAGTGTAAACAAAATTTTAATGTGTACTTTTTCTCAATAGAGCCCACTTACAGGTTTACATTTTTTTGCTTTGTCTTGATCAATAATTCAAATCGCGTACATCCAGCATTTGTGGACCGCGGATAAAATTTATGGAATCGGAGTACTGCTAGGACTGCTAGGCAGAAAAGGTAGGAAGAACAAAAACCATCAACTCATCGACTATCAAATTTTAATTACAACAAAATTAACTTACCCCATGGTTTCCATACCCACTATGTATTTTCAAAAACTTAGCAGTTCATATTGATTGATTGGTCTTAATTTGAACAAAACATATTGTTGCCCAAAAATAGTTTTATTATGGAATATTATATCAAATAATAAATGAATTATTGTTGTGATTGTATTGCATTACTATGGTTGTCGAAAATAGTAAATAAAATAAAGATTTTTTCACCAAATATAAACAGGTGATTGTTGGATAACTATATAAACACAAAAACCGTTGCATCAAAAATACACAGGTGACTGATGAATAATAAAAACGAAAATTGTTGCACCACAAATAAACAGGTGTTGGTAAACCTGTAAACCTGTTGAATGTAAATACAAAAATTATTGCACCAAAAATAGTGATTGTTGCATATCAAATTAATTAAATGCAAAAATTGTTGCATTGACAGGTTATTGTTGACTGACTTTCATATATAATTTAAATATGGTTGCACCAAAGCCAGGTGATTGTTGAAAAAATTATCTTTTATAATTATACTTTCTTTGAAATTGTAAGACAAAAAACATATTTATATGATATTTAACACATTTTAGCACAGCATGCGACATGCAAGCATTAGATTCTAGACTATTAGTATTTTTGATAGATAAACACTTTTCCGTTCCCGTTGCTACATAGACTTAAAGTGTGTGGCGCAGTCAACATAGAAAAGGAAGAAATGTTTGCTAATATTGATCTCTAACAAGAGACCACTAACGTTTATTTCCTTTCTATACTAAAAGCGCCACACACTTTTATTTTATGTAACAAATGGGAACGGAGAACTGTTTATCTATCCAAATACTACTTGTCAAAAGTCTACTGTTTGCATCTGTGCTAAGATGTGTAAAATACAATTTAAATATTTTTTTTCTGCCTACAGTTTCAAAGAAAATATTATTATAAAAGACATAAAGCTTGTGTCAATGCAAAATTTATTTTATTTCATACTGATATCTAAAACGACATTTTTCGGATTATTTATGGTACAAAAAGTTGAACTTTAAAGTGCTAGGACTTTATAAAATTTATAAAGTCCTAAAACGTTAAAGTTCAACTTTTTGTACCATAAACGTTGAACTTTAACGTCCTAGGAATTTATACAATTTTATAAAGTGCTAGGACGCTGAAGTTCTACTTTTTGAGCAAAATTTAAAACTCATTTGTTTTTATTTTAATAAATTTCCAGTATGAAATAAAATTTTGTATTTACCTCAAACGAAAAGTGTACTAGTACTCACTAGTAAACAACTAGCTCGTACTTTAAAGTTTCACTTTTCGTTCTAGATAAATAAATAACCATTCTACTTTTCAGTTCGTTTTTCATAAAGTGTGTTTTTTATTTTTGTTTATTTATTTAAGAGTTTTTAGTTATATAATTTTACCAAAAAATAAATAAACCACGTTATTTTACAGAAAATATATCATAAGTAAAACCAGAAATTAAATCACTGGCCGAAAATTACTTTGGTCTGAAAGACCTAAGTATTACATTCATGAGCTCAAAGTGAAATTCTTACCCCCACTTTTTTGGCATTTATCGACATTTTAGGACCTACTGATTCTAAAAAAGCAAAAAAAAAATGTATGTCTGTCTGTCGGCCGTCCGTCACAACCGACAAAATCTAGAAAACCGCTGGACGGATTTCCAAATTTTTTCTTCTAAATATAGGTTTACTCAATCGGAAGAGCCGAAAGGACGATGTGTTTGATAACGGTACCGAAAGTGTGTCAAAAAAATCGTCAAGTGTGTCAAAACAAGGAAATTTGCTAATTTTTTGCTTAAAAAACGTTCATTTTAAGTGATTACGAGGAGAAACATTGAATTTGGAGAAATCTTGATGGTCGAAATTGGTATGTGAGACCAAAATCTAGATTATTGCATTATAAGTTTGTCAAAAAAATGTTGTCAAGTGTGTCAAAAGAAAGTTTTTATTTATTTTTTTAACCAATTTTTTTGAAAAAACTAAAATTAGTTGTTTGTTTGCTATGAAAGTTTATTATTATTATAGAGAATTATGGCATTATAAGTTTGTCAAAAAAGTATTGTCAAGTGTGTCAAAAGACAGTTTTTATTTACTCTTTTACCCAATTTTGTAGAAAAAAAATAATATTAATTGTTTGTATGACATGAAATTTTATTATTATTATAGAGAATTATGACATTATAAGTTTGTCAAAAAAAAAATGTCAAGTGTGTCAAAAAATGATTTCATTTATTTTTTTAACCAATTTTTTGGAAAAAAAATGTAGCTGTTTTAATGACGTAAATGTAGTTTAAAATGAAATTGGACATGGACATTTTTGAATTTGTTATAGTTTTTGAAATATTTTTGGAATTTTGAATTTGTATTTTTGATTTTGTAATAATTTTTGCAATATTTTTAGAATTTTGGAAAAAGTTTTAATTTTTGATTTTGTAAGAATTTTTGGAATATTTTTGGGATTTAGAAAATTTTAAATTTTTGATTTTATTATAATTTTTGGAATTTTGAAAAAAGTTTCAATGTTTGATTTTGTAATGATTTTTGCAATATTTTTAGAATTTTGAAAAAGGTTGAATTTTTAAGAGTTTTTGGAATACGGAATATAAGAAAACATAAAAAAATCCACAAATTGGTTATGAACGATCGCAAATTGAAGGTGCACGAAATAGCTGACATTGTAAAGGTAGCAGATGGTAGTGTTTTTACCATTTTACATGAACATTTGGGTATGCGAAAGCTCTGTGCAAATTGGGTGCCGCGTGAGCTCACAGTCGACCAAAAACAACAACGAATCGATGCTTCGGAGGAGTCTTTGGCACTGTTAAACCGCAATAAAAGGGAATTCTATCGTAGATATGTGACAATGGATGAGACATGGCTTCACAATTACACACCAGAATCCAAAAGACAGTCAGCTGAGTGGACAGCAGTCGACGAACCGAATCCAAAGCGAGCAAAGACGCAACAGTCGGCCGGTAAGGTGATGGCGTCTGTATTTTGGGATACGAACGGAATAATATTCATCGACTATCTCCAAAAAGGAACCACCATCAACAGCGAGTATTACTGTGAACTTTTGGATCGATTGAAGGCTGAAATCGCAAAGAAACGGCCACATTTGCAAAAGAAAAAAGTGTTGTTTCACCAAGATAATGCACCGTGTCACAGATCGATGAAAACGATGGCAAAATTGAATGAATTGGGCTTTGAATTGCTTACCCACCCACCATATTCTCCAGATTTAGCCCCCAGCGACTTTTTCCTGTTTTCAGATCTCAAGAAAATGCTTGCTGGAAAGAAATTTAAGTCCAATGATGAAGTAATCGCTGAAACTGAGGCCTATTTTGACGAGAAAGAGAAATCGTACTATAAAAGTGGTATAGAAAAGTTGGAAAATCGCTATACTCGTTGTATCGCCCTCGAAGGCAACTATGTGGAATAAAAATATCGATCGAGTTTTGTCAAAATGTTGTTTTTTTCTTACTTATCCTACGGACTTATTGAACGACCTGTTATATGATTATATTCTAATTTTTAGAATATTTTTGGAATTATGAAAAAAATTTGATTTTATTTTGAAAGAAATATGAATTTGTGATTTTGTAATATTTTCGCGAAACGTTAAATAGAAAGGTATTTGAGTAGTTTGCTGAGTGTTTCATCTTTTCACTAAATTATGTTAATTTATGATCTGTTATAATCTTCCGGCAACGTATTGATGTTTCGTATTAATTTTGTAATAAATTTCTAAACAGAGATAAAAAAATACTTGTATTTTAACAAAAAGTTACATCGCTGCCCAAAAATAAAAACCATGTCCTCATAAAAGTTTTTTGTCGAAAACTATATCAAAATCCTTAACCCAGACCGAACTCTTGATATCTCAGAGCTGTGAGATTTCAACCCCTCCATATCTTAATATTATTATTAAATTTAATGTAATTTTAATAAGGTATATTTTATTCGGTGTTCCAGTGTTTTTATTACTATTATATATAACAAACAATAGCTGAATATAGTAATTGATTGCACTATAACAATTGTAATTATGTTATTTAAACATCCATCTTACAAAATTTTAATACTTTCTTTTACTCATTGTGGACCTGTTTTGAATGAAAATGACCTGTTTTCCACAGATAACAAAAATGTGTAATATGTCCTCCATTATAATGATATACTCAGTATGAGCGAAATTCCAACGTTGAAAACAGGTCATTTAAATCTTACGGATTTTCATATAAATGCTGAAGCTTTCTTCCGTTAAGTCATTTAGATCTTATGGATTTGCATATAAATGCTGAAGCTTTCATAGATGGAAAAAAAACCTGAAAAATTTTTTTTTTTCAGTTTTATTAAAAATTTTGATCTAAAATTTTTAGAAACGCGTATACAGATAGGTTCAACAAACTAGTTTTTTAAATTTGAGACTCATCTTATAATGGGAAGCTGCTGAAAAATTGATGACAAAATTCAACCCAACACAACTGTCAAATCTCATGTTAAAGTGTGTAAAAAGAACTATAGTATATGAACACTATGGAAAAGAAAAATTTTAATTTTTTACAATCAAAAATCACTAAATCGTTGTTAAAATTTCGGTTAAAACAATTTTAAAGTAATTAACTTTAGCGCTGATGTGCTTAGAGTTAGCCGCTTCGAGACAAACTCTAACGCTAACATTTTCTCACCAGATAGAGAACATTTTATAACCAGATATTGATCAACTGATAATTATGTGTACTGACTTGGTTATAGTTATTGATTTGAAATGAGATTTGATATATAATGCTACAACTCCTCCAATTCTGAATCTGTGAATATTGGCAGAGTAAAACGTATTATTTAAACTCAGCTAAGTATCAGATACACCTAGAATATGAAAATTTGATCAATAGGCTTAACTCAACCAAATGAGGTGGGCTACTGCGAGCATTTCAATTGAACCGCCAAGAGAATGTTTTTTGAACATCTTTGTTTTCCCATATTTATCTTATCGTTTCAATTTTATGGATAATTACTAGCAAAATTGATCTTTCTCTGGAAGTGTCGAAAGAAGTTCCTCTGATTTGCGATTCGATTGGTTTCAGATATGATATGGTCCAACACTTGACGTAATTAAACTTTGAGAATGACTAAGATATTCTTTTCTTCGATTTTAAAAATTCTTAATCATGTGTGAGGTAAAAAAAATATTTTTGATGCTATTAAAGCATATTAATTTATATATATATGTTTTAGATGAGCCCATAAAAATTTATTGTGCCTACAAAGTATTATAAAAATTAATTTGCAACAAAAATGTGAAATGAAGTTGACTTAAAATCAAAAACAGTTTTAATCTTAGTTTAAACTAAACCTTAATAAATTCTTGATTCAACTTTCAACCCATAAGGTTCTGCTATTATGTAGACAAAATACATCAATGATTTTCAAAAAATACCAAGCAAGGGTTTGCAAATAAAATCTAAAAGCAATAACATACTTTAAGACATTTACTCTCCAAACGAAACAACTCTTATCAAACAAAACAACATAAATCCACAAGAACGGAAATCTTACAAAATGATGTCCAAATAATTTCTTTATGACAAATTTCTTATAATAACATAAACAAAAAAAGTTAATTCGAAGAACAAATTCATTCACCCTCACAATTGATTGTCATTCAAATTTTTTGAAACCTTTATTCTTTTTTTACCTACTACCCCAAATAAATTCGACGTATTCTTAAAGTATAATTTTCATTGCGTTCTAATAAATCTTGAATTTTCAAAAATAAATATATGTATTTTTTTACGTTCATCTTCGTCTCAATGACACTTTGAAGAAAATCAAAAACAAAAAATTGATTTATTGATTTCATTTTACTCAATGAATTATTTGTGATATTACATCACTCCGATGGAAATAATCCCGTCATGAATAATAAGACTGAATCTAACAAAATATGGTGTGCAATTTATGAAATTTTTTTGCTATCCACAAAACTGTCGATCGATCTAGTTTCGAACCGATAAGAACTTTTTATTACACTTTAAAAAAGTATATCATTCTCATCAGGGCTAGCCGACTAGATACACTACCAAAAAATTTTTTCGCTATATAAACCTAAAATAGGTCACTACTCTAGCGAAGTATAAGAAACCAAAAAACTTTCATAAACATATGTTTATTAGATTCAGGTTTAGTCAATTTGTTTCTCTAGTTGATCACTATTGTTGTTATACTCTAACCAAGTTAGAATTGGATAACAAACTTGTATCGGTGAGAAGAAGATGACCATCTTCACTTGTGTCTATTGACACATTATCTACAATTAACTCAATGAATTATTTGTGATATTACATCACTCCGATGGAAATAATCCCGTCATGAATAATAAGACTGAATCTAACAAAATATGGTGTGCAATTTATGAAATTTTTTTGCTATCCACAAAACTGTCGATCGATCTAGTTTCGAACCGATAAGAACTTTTTATTACACTTTAAAAAAGTATATCATTCTCATCAGGGCTAGCCGACTAGATACACTACCAAAAAACTTTTTCGCTATATAAACCTAAAATAGGTCACTACTCTAGCGAAGTATAAGAAACCAAAAAACTTTCATAAACATATGTTTATTAGATTCAGGTTTAGTCAATTTGTTTCTCTAGTTGATCACTATTGTTGTTATACTCTAACCAAGTTAGAATTGGATAACAAACTTGTATCGGTGAGAAGAAGATGACCATCTTCACTTGTGTCTATTGACACATTATCTACAATTAACTCAATGAATTATTTGTGATATTACATCACTCCGATGGAAATAATCCCGTCATGAATAATAAGACTGAATCTAACAAAATATGGTGTGCAATTTATGAAATTTTTTTGCTATCCACAAAACTGTCGATCGATCTAGTTTCGAACCGATAAGAACTTTTTATTACACTTTAAAAAAGTATATCATTCTCATCAGGGCTAGCCGACTAGATACACTACCAAAAAATTTTTTCGCTATATAAACCTAAAATAGGTCACTACTCTAGCGAAGTATAAGAAACCAAAAAACTTTCATAAACATATGTTTATTAGATTCAGGTTTAGTCAATTTGTTTCTCTAGTTGATCACTATTGTTGTTATACTCTAACCAAGTTAGAATTGGATAACAAACTTGTATCGGTGAGAAGAAGATGACCATCTTCACTTGTGTCTATTGACACATTATCTACAATTAACTCAATGAATTATTTGTGATATTACATCACTCCGATGGAAATAATTCCGTCATGAATAATAAGACTGAATCTAACAAAATATGGTGTGCAATTTATGAAATTTTTTTGCTATCCACAAAACTGTCGATCGATCTAGTTTCGAACCGATAAGAACTTTTTATTACACTTTAAAAAAGTATATCATTCTCATCAGGGCTAGCCGACTAGATACACTACCAAAAAATTTTTTCGCTATATAAACCTAAAATAGGTCACTACTCTAGCGAAGTATAAGAAACCAAAAAACTTTCATAAACATATGTTTATTAGATTCAGGTTTAGTCAATTTGTTTCTCTAGTTGATCACTATTGTTGTTATACTCTAACCAAGTTAGAATTGGATAACAAACTTGTATCGGTGAGAAGAAGATGACCATCTTCACTTGTGTCTATTGACACATTATCTACAATTAACTCAATGAATTATTTGTGATATTACATCACTCCGATGGAAATAATCCCGTCATGAATAATAAGACTGAATCTAACAAAATATGGTGTGCAATTTATGAAATTTTTTTGCTATCCACAAAACTGTCGATCGATCTAGTTTCGAACCGATAAGAACTTTTTATTACACTTTAAAAAAGTATATCATTCTCATCAGGGCTAGCCGACTAGATACACTACCAAAAAATTTTTTCGCTATATAAACCTAAAATAGGTCACTACTCTAGCGAAGTATAAGAAACCAAAAAACTTTCATAAACATATGTTTATTAGATTCAGGTTTAGTCAATTTGTTTCTCTAGTTGATCACTATTGTTGTTATACTCTAACCAAGTTAGAATTGGATAACAAACTTGTATCGGTGAGAAGAAGATGACCATCTTCACTTGTGTCTATTGACACATTATCTACAATTAACTCAATGAATTATTTGTGATATTACATCACTCCGATGGAAATAATCCCGTCATGAATAATAAGACTGAATCTAACAAAATATGGTGTGCAATTTATGAAATTTTTTTGCTATCCACAAAACTGTCGATCGATCTAGTTTCGAACCGATAAGAACTTTTTATTACACTTTAAAAAAGTATATCATTCTCATCAGGGCTAGCCGACTAGATACACTACCAAAAAATTTTTTCGCTATATAAACCTAAAATAGGTCACTACTCTAGCGAAGTATAAGAAACCAAAAAACTTTCATAAACATATGTTTATTAGATTCAGGTTTAGTCAATTTGTTTCTCTAGTTGATCACTATTGTTGTTATACTCTAACCAAGTTAGAATTGGATAACAAACTTGTATCGGTGAGAAGAAGATGACCATCTTCACTTGTGTCTATTGACACATTATCTACAATTAACTCAATGAATTATTTGTGATATTACATCACTCCGATGGCAAGTTTGTTATCCAATTCTAACTTGGTTAGAGTATAACAACAATAGTGATCAACTAGAGAAACAAATTGACTAAACCTGAATCTAATAAACATATGTTTATGAAAGTTTTTTGGTTTCTTATACTTCGCTAGAGTAGTGACCTATTTTAGGTTTATATAGCGAAAAAATTTTTTGGTAGTGTATCTAGTCGGCTAGCCCTGATGAGAATGATATACTTTTTTAAAGTGTAATAAAAAGTTCTTATCGGTTCGAAACTAGATCGATCGACAGTTTTGTGGATAGCAAAAAAATTTCATAAATTGCACACCATATTTTGTTAGATTCAGTCTTATTATTCATGACGGGATTATTTCCATCGGAGTGATGTAATATCACAAATAATTCATTGAGTTAATTGTAGATAATGTGTCAATAGACACAAGTGAAGATGGTCATCTTCTTCTCACCGATACAAGTTTGTTATCCAATTCTAACTTGGTTAGAGTATAACAACAATAGTGATCAACTAGAGAAACAAATTGACTAAACCTGAATCTAATAAACATATGTTTATGAAAGTTTTTTGGTTTCTTATACTTCGCTAGAGTAGTGACCTATTTTAGGTTTATATAGCGAAAAAATTTTTTGGTAGTGTATCTAGTCGGCTAGCCCTGATGAGAATGATATACTTTTTTAAAGTGTAATAAAAAGTTCTTATCGGTTCGAAACTAGATCGATCGACAGTTTTGTGGATAGCAAAAAAATTTCATAAATTGCACACCATATTTTGTTAGATTCAGTCTTATTATTCATGACGGGATTATTTCCATCGGAGTGATGTAATATCACAAATAATTCATTGAGTTAATTGTAGATAATGTGTCAATAGACACAAGTGAAGATGGTCATCTTCTTCTCACCGATACAAGTTTGTTATCCAATTCTAACTTGGTTAGAGTATAACAACAATAGTGATCAACTAGAGAAACAAATTGACTAAACCTGAATCTAATAAACATATGTTTATGAAAGTTTTTTGGTTTCTTATACTTCGCTAGAGTAGTGACCTATTTTAGGTTTATATAGCGAAAAAATTTTTTGGTAGTGTATCTAGTCGGCTAGCCCTGATGAGAATGATATACTTTTTTAAAGTGTAATAAAAAGTTCTTATCGGTTCGAAACTAGATCGATCGACAGTTTTGTGGATAGCAAAAAAATTTCATAAATTGCACACCATATTTTGTTAGATTCAGTCTTATTATTCATGACGGGATTATTTCCATCGGAGTGATGTAATATCACAAATAATTCATTGAGTTAATTGTAGATAATGTGTCAATAGACACAAGTGAAGATGGTCATCTTCTTCTCACCGATACAAGTTTGTTATCCAATTCTAACTTGGTTAGAGTATAACAACAATAGTGATCAACTAGAGAAACAAATTGACTAAACCTGAATCTAATAAACATATGTTTATGAAAGTTTTTTGGTTTCTTATACTTCGCTAGAGTAGTGACCTATTTTAGGTTTATATAGCGAAAAAATTTTTTGGTAGTGTATCTAGTCGGCTAGCCCTGATGAGAATGATATACTTTTTTAAAGTGTAATAAAAAGTTCTTATCGGTTCGAAACTAGATCGATCGACAGTTTTGTGGATAGCAAAAAAATTTCATAAATTGCACACCATATTTTGTTAGATTCAGTCTTATTATTCATGACGGGATTATTTCCATCGGAGTGATGTAATATCACAAATAATTCATTGAGTTAATTGTAGATAATGTGTCAATAGACACAAGTGAAGATGGTCATCTTCTTCTCACCGATACAAGTTTGTTATCCAATTCTAACTTGGTTAGAGTATAACAACAATAGTGATCAACTAGAGAAACAAATTGACTAAACCTGAATCTAATAAACATATGTTTATGAAAGTTTTTTGGTTTCTTATACTTCGCTAGAGTAGTGACCTATTTTAGGTTTATATAGCGAAAAAATTTTTTGGTAGTGTATCTAGTCGGCTAGCCCTGATGAGAATGATATACTTTTTTAAAGTGTAATAAAAAGTTCTTATCGGTTCGAAACTAGATCGATCGACAGTTTTGTGGATAGCAAAAAAATTTCATAAATTGCACACCATATTTTGTTAGATTCAGTCTTATTATTCATGACGGGATTATTTCCATCGGAGTGATGTAATATCACAAATAATTCATTGAGTTAATTGTAGATAATGTGTCAATAGACACAAGTGAAGATGGTCATCTTCTTCTCACCGATACAAGTTTGTTATCCAATTCTAACTTGGTTAGAGTATAACAACAATAGTGATCAACTAGAGAAACAAATTGACTAAACCTGAATCTAATAAACATATGTTTATGAAAGTTTTTTGGTTTCTTATACTTCGCTAGAGTAGTGACCTATTTTAGGTTTATATAGCGAAAAAATTTTTTGGTAGTGTATCTAGTCGGCTAGCCCTGATGAGAATGATATACTTTTTTAAAGTGTAATAAAAAGTTCTTATCGGTTCGAAACTAGATCGATCGACAGTTTTGTGGATAGCAAAAAAATTTCATAAATTGCACACCATATTTTGTTAGATTCAGTCTTATTATTCATGACGGGATTATTTCCATCGGAGTGATGTAATATCACAAATAATTCATTGAGTTAATTGTAGATAATGTGTCAATAGACACAAGTGAAGATGGTCATCTTCTTCTCACCGATACAAGTTTGTTATCCAATTCTAACTTGGTTAGAGTATAACAACAATAGTGATCAACTAGAGAATCAAATTGACTAAACCTGAATCTAATAAACATATGTTTATGAAAGTTTTTTGGTTTCTTATACTTCGCTAGAGTAGTGACCTATTTTAGGTTTATATAGCGAAAAAATTTTTTGGTAGTGTATCTAGTCGGCTAGCCCTGATGAGAATGATATACTTTTTTAAAGTGTAATAAAAAGTTCTTATCGGTTCGAAACTAGATCGATCGACAGTTTTGTGGATAGCAAAAAAATTTCATAAATTGCACACCATATTTTGTTAGATTCAGTCTTATTATTCATGACGGGATTATTTCCATCGGAGTGATGTAATATCACAAATAATTCATTGAGTTAATTGTAGATAATGTGTCAATAGACACAAGTGAAGATGGTCATCTTCTTCTCACCGATACAAGTTTGTTATCCAATTCTAACTTGGTTAGAGTATAACAACAATAGTGATCAACTAGAGAAACAAATTGACTAAACCTGAATCTAATAAACATATGTTTATGAAAGTTTTTTGGTTTCTTATACTTCGCTAGAGTAGTGACCTATTTTAGGTTTATATAGCGAAAAAATTTTTTGGTAGTGTATCTAGTCGGCTAGCCCTGATGAGAATGATATACTTTTTTAAAGTGTAATAAAAAGTTCTTATCGGTTCGAAACTAGATCGATCGACAGTTTTGTGGATAGCAAAAAAATTTCATAAATTGCACACCATATTTTGTTAGATTCAGTCTTATGATTTCATTTTCTTTAAGATTTTCTTCTCTTTTGATTGATGTTATTAAGATTTGCAACTTTTTATCGTTTTAATACAAAAAAAAATGTTATAGGTAGAAACTAAAAGAGACGGATAATTGATTCAATTTCGGTTTAACTTGATATAATAAAAATTAGGTCAAAGTTGATTCATTAAAGTGAGAGGGTGTGGTTTCATATTTCTTTTAATTGAAAGGGGTTTGATTAAATATTTGGTGACCATTCCAAAGGTATATAATTATATTATACTACGATGAAAAAATTATTATCGGTAATTTA
Source organism: Diogma glabrata (assembly GCA_963693315.1). Taxonomy (NCBI): domain Eukaryota; kingdom Metazoa; phylum Arthropoda; class Insecta; order Diptera; family Cylindrotomidae; genus Diogma; species Diogma glabrata. Next base: position 197,518,122 of record OY856186.1, on the reverse strand, counting down.
ATTTCAATCAAATATTGGTAATAAATCACTTTAATTGTGCTGGAATATAGTAGATATTAAAAAACAAAAGCAATTGGATATTAAATATTGGTTGTTTAAAGAAAACGATAACTAGAAAATATTGATTAAATCAAACCATAAAACAAGTTACAGGATCATTAAATGTAATTTGGTTCTTATTGTATACTAATTAAAGGAAAAAGGAATATTAATTTCGTGAAAATGGAAAAGGTCTGTTCTTACATATTATGGATAACACGACTACGACATTAACAAAGAAACATACAAAATGAAATTTTATTTCTTCACAATACAACAAAAAATAATTTAAGATAAAACAATTGTCTGGTTTTGTTTTATTATATATATAATTATTATTTTTATAACAATATTTGAACAAAGTTTTAATAAGTTAATAAGTTTGACGTGTCTAGCATATGAGGAATGTGAGAAAAAACTTTGTCAACTGGAGCAATAAGACGTTGGAACAACGGAATTAATGTGTATATGCAGATTATTACATTTTTTGTTTTAAACATTCAATGGATAAATTATTTTATCCACGACTGCTAAAGAATATATACTTTCCATCGGTTTGTCTTCCATTGTAATTTTATACTTTCTCTCACTGGATGTAGAATTTGACGCAATCGTTACATTCTACACCAGTTCTATAGTGTAATAAATATTCCCCCTCAAAATAAAAACCTAGCATTTGTTGGTATAGTAATATCAAAAGGATAAAACAAGAACAATACATATATAAAATATAAAATAAAAGTTTAAAGTTTTCCGTTATGTCAATTGTTTTGTTTTTTTATGTTAGTTATGATGTATTTCAATATGGTGATAAAAACTTTAGCAGGCAAACTGGAAATTAATCGAAATATTTTGCAGTCGTGGATAAAATAGCATCTTGTATTCGCAGAGGATGATGGCAATTCTTCACTCGGATGATTCCCTCCACTCGCTTCGCTCGTTCCGGGAAACTTCATCGTCGTGAAGAATCGCCATCATTCTAAACTCATACAAGAGTCTACTATTACTATCTGTGGTATAAGGAAACCATTGATTTCCACAATATGAACGAATGAATGTGTAGACTTCGAGATATAATTCTCAGAACTTTAGAATAATTTGTCATCTTTGAGGATTTTTTTATGTAGCGATATAGACGCTTGTACAGTGAAAACTAGTTACTGATCGTAAATTGTGATAATTGCAAAAGAGTTTCTACTTTGTGCAATTATCATATTTGCTGGCCAAGCACAATTTTTTGTTCTACAAGCGTCTGTGTTGCTACAATAAAAAATTCTCAAAGATGACAAATGACTCGAAACTTCTAAGAATTTTATCTCTAAATCTACTCATACATCTGTTAATGTAAAAACCATATTATATATTATTAAACCTTTGTATATTTTGTACAGTTACCTTAATTTCCGACCAGCATATGGTTCATAAACTTCTACGGCTATACCACAACTTCATAAAAAAAATTCAGACAAGTGCCAATAAAATTCGCTTACCAAGGATTCCGTGGATGTAAAAGAACACAATATCAAAAAAAATTGACAAAAATTTGTGTTATAATGTCTTTTTTTTTTTTTTTTTTTTTCTAGCTTTTGTTTATTTATTATTGGTTTAATACATAATTTAACAATATAAAAATATAAAATTTTATAAACGATTTATATATTTGCAAAAGCACATTGTGCTAGGTGCAAATAATTATAGTAAAGTTTAATATAATAAGTTATCGAGAACAGACAAATTAGCTTTTGTATTTACTTAGATTTTACTTAACATTAGGGTTATATAATTTAGACATACGTTTTAATTTTTGTAACTAAACTTAAGCAAACGTACACATTTTTTATTTTAAGCATACTTAGAATTAATTTTCAAATATATATGATTTTAAATTTGATTTAAATAAACTGACTCTGGATTCATCTTTTAAGTCATCAGGAAGATTGTTATACATTAATAAGCCTTTATAAACCATAGAACTTTGACCACCGGCGGTTCTAAAATAAGGGATAATAAAATGCTGATCTGCATATCTTGTAGGATAATCATGAAGAGAACTTACTTTGCGAAATTCAAAGTTTTGTTTAATGAGATTATGTTTGATTTTAAAGATAAGGAACAATATCTCAAAGTCTACTAGTTTTTGTACAGGTAGAATATCTTTGTTGTACAGTAGACCAGTAGCACAGTTATACTGTAAATTTTTTACGTTTCTTAACGATTTGTTTAGCAATACATGAACTTCCTGGATCCTCGCACATGCTGTAATGCCCCAGATTGGAAGCAGATACCTAATATGGCTTAGAACGTGCGTATGGAATATCAAGTATTTAATTTTTATTGGTAGTATATTTCTCATTTTATACAGAATGAAATTGGTTGTGCGAATTTTGTTTTTTAATTTGGTTATATGATTATTCCAATTGAGATAAGGATCAATGGAAAGTCCTAAGTATTCGGCGGAATAGACTCTTTTTATCTTGTTACTATTAACATATAGATCAAAATTAGAAAATTCCGTCAAACATTTATTTTTGGTTGTAAATATCATATAGTTAGTTTTACATTCATTTATTTTCAGGTGATTACAGTCAACCCAGTTGGATATTAGATTAAGATCTGATTGCATTTTAAGTCGAAGGTCACTACAAGTTTTTTCATTATATGCTATGGCCATGTCATCTGCGAACATTACGACCTTACCACTCAAACAGAGTGAAAGTGCTTCATTTATATAAATATTAAAAAGAAGTGGTCCAAGTAATTATATATTGCCAGACCATAAACGCATAACAAAATATATGTATAATCGTAAATGTCAATAATAAATTAATATCACATATTGATCGAAAATCACACCAAAAATTTTGTTTCAGGTTAAACCTTATCCATAGCTGTTTAAAGTAACACAAGAAATATTCAATAACACCAGCTTGTAAATGGTTTAAATTTGATTTTTTTATCGGTCAATCAAATGTCGAAATTTAGGGGGGTGGAGAATCTACATACTAAACATTTTTTTTTACAATAACATGAAACTGTGCATTGCAAAATTCTAAAAAAAATTGGAATGTTTCTTAAATCAAGTACTCCTTCATATGACACCACTCATTTGGGTCAAAAATGGTTTTTACTCTCCCCACACCCTTCCCCTAAATACACAGAAATATAATTATTTGAGACTTCGCTATGATTTTAATTCAAAATTTATCCCTCTTCCTGTCTTTGCGAATTTTTTAAATTTTCTGTCAATCATCGTCGAAATGTAGGGGGCGGAACGGTCTGAAAGTTGCGCTTTTTTACAATAATCCAAAAACTGTGAACCGCAAAAATCTGAAAAAAATTGGAATAGCTTTTAAATTAGGTGTTCTTTGAAATGACACCCCCTCGCCTGGATCAAAACATATTTTTTTTACCCTCTCCACTCCCGTCCCCTAAACACCCAGAAATATAATTATTTGAGACTTCACTAAGATTTTCATTCAAAATTTACCAAACTTCCTAACTCTGTGAAATTTTACACATTTTTATTTCAATTATTGACGAAACGTAGGGAGGGGGGGCGATATGAAAGTTGCGCCTTTTTGACAATAACTCAAAAACTGTGCACCGCAAAATTCTAAAAAAATTGCAATGTTTTCTAAATTAATATACCAAAAATGGTGAGATGTAAAATGTCAATATAAATTTTTAAAGAATACTGAAATGAAGCCCTTTCATATGATACCCTACTTAAATCTGTAAAAAAAATGTATTTTCTCAAAGGTCTTACATCGTAACCCTGTAGACCAAACGAAAACCAATTTAGTTTTATTTGCATCTGTCATCATCTATGGACCGGTTAGTTTTATACGCACCTCAAATTTCAGGTCCATAGCATTTATAGTTTTTAAGATAATCGATATAATAGAGAAAACTCGTTTTACTCTCACCAATAGGGTTCGTTATAAAAAATGGAACCCTTAAAACTGTTAGAATCACATTAACTGTATTGAACACAATTGTGAAAACATTATATTAAGGTTTCGTTAGTTATTTATGACAAAAGGACATAGATTTAAAGATTCATTTAAGTGCCTTTTCAGGAACAAGTATAGTTAACCTAACTACACAAACAACTGTCGCGATAGTCGTTTTCTTGGCTGAGAGTACAATTTCTTGACTGACAAATAAAAGTGTCATGACATTATATTTTTATTGTTTCCATCGCTATTTTGGGGAATTAAAACTGAGCTAACTCACATAAATTTTGGAGAAATAAAAATGAGAAAGATATTTGATTTTTGTGTTCTCTGATATGGCATTATTTCCAGAACTTTAACCACAAGATATATAATTTTAATTTTTTGCTTAAGTAATGTGCATTATCTCAGCATTTAAAAGAAGTTATAAACAGAGACGGAAAAACATAAATATATTAATAAATGTATATTTATATATACTCTTTATTAAGAAACGAAATCTAAAATTCTTTGTCCGCACAGTTCTACTAGAGTAACGCTGATATAATTAAGTTGGTGTAGCCGCAACATGTTACATCACAGTGCTTTAAAACCAATGCAACTCTTGCATCTGTGTTCCCCTTGTTAGGGGCTGTTTTGGATTAAGTGTCTCGCTATGTAAACATGTAAAACGGTGTTTCTGAGAAGCTTAAGGTCAAAACAGATCCATTTATGAAAATATAGGTTAAGCTGGAGCTTAGCACCTTCACGCCGAAAAAAACTTCGTTGAAGTAACTGGTCGAACATCAAAATAAAATTTTATCTTGAAATGAAATGACTAGACTACCGAATCGGAACTTGCAGAGCCTGAGAGATTAATGCTCTAAAGAACAACGATTTCGGTTTAAAATGGATATCATTGCTTTGTAAGAAATTAGACAGCTAATAATCGGAAAACAACATTTGGATAGTCACGCTCTATACAATAGAATTTGGCACTGTTTTGATTTATAAACAGATTAAGGTTTCACGCATGAAAACGTCAAAAACACTTCGGGGTTGGAAGTTTTAAACTGCTTTATATATTGGTATTTACATGTTCGAAGATATCATATCAAGAATTGGTAAACATGGACAAAAAAGAAGATTTGCAGTCCTTTATATCTAAATGTTGAAGGACAGACAATAGACATTCATTTTCAAATTAGTGCTAGTATCAGTGAATTGATGCCTAAACTTCTCTTTTGGACTTTAAAAATTTCCTCGCCATCGTAATTTCTTAAAACATACAGTTTTTTTATTGAGATCGACTTGAAGACTGGTATGTGTAGGATTATTGAAGGTTATCGTAACGATAAATTGCACAACCCTTTAAAATATGGTGATTGTGATTAGATACAGAACAATGCTGTAATTATATAGTTATTGTTCTAATCGTTTTTAGCTTAAATTAAAAAGAATCTTTTATGAAGAAAATAAAACTTTATTTAACAAAAATAATTTTCAAATGAATGTACAAACTTCTGTTATCTTTCAAGTAATGAACGAATGTCATGGGGGGGGGGGATGTGGGGGAAGGGGTACAAAACTGTTTGTTTGGAGGCAATTCAATTTTTACTATCTGTGCAGATTGCATAGACCGAAACAAATGATAATTGGACGGAAAATCTGTGTGAAAAATAGCACGTATTTGTGATATCAATTTAGGGGTTACCTAGTAGTCTCAAAGAATAGATAAATTAGATGAGTATTTTGATATTCAAATAATATAATATAATATAATAATAATAATATGTCAGTATGCGTTCATAAGCTCACTAAAACATATTATTTTGTCTATCCCAGCACTATTAGGTTGAGAGCAAATTATTTATTTATTGTGGTCATAGATAGTGTATTCTTAAAAACCTTCGTGTTTTAAGCCATAATTTGATAAAATTTTTGATAGGTTTGACCAAAGGTATTGCTAACCTAGCGAACATTTTATTTTATGTGCTACAGTGTAGAAATAGTTGAAAAAATAAAAACCTGATTTTAACTTCTGAAGCTCAAGCCATAATCGCTCCCAAACTAACAAATTCTACAGCCTCACCAAAAATAATGTGGAACAAAGTGGACCAAGCATTAGTTCTAATTTAAAGAAATCATGGTATGTTCTATCTGGCGAATGAGAAATTATTTAAAAATCTTGCCACGATCACAATCGATTTAAAAAGTAAAAATGACGTCTTGTTTTCAGACAATGTCACAAAATTAGCATCCATCTTTGTAATACAAGAGATAAACTTCAACATTTATAAAACAGCATCGGTTAGTATTTAAAAAGTCATATAAACAGCTTCGCAACAACACCTCTCCAGTCTTAGATAGAATTAAAGCTGTTGACATTTTTATGAAACCCTACTATCACTGTATTTTTTCTTAGGTATAAATACTATATATTAAATAAACAACTAAAGTACGTATCTGTAATAGTGGTACTAGCGATCCAAAATGCTAACATTGTTAGGATAGCTAGTATTGTTCATATACAAATATTACACAGAAACCCCTAATCAAACTTATCTATCAATAATTAATTTATTAATCCAAAAAGTTCATATCTAATTATTTTAATATTCCATTTAATAAATTCGTTTATCAAAAATCTAAATCCAATATTCTACTCAATACCAATCTATATCTTTAGAATTTAATTATAATTATTTCATCTCAATTATCAATTTAAACTAAGAAAAATATTTGGAAAAAGTTTTATTTAAATATTTTTGAAAAGTCTTGTATAAATACGACTTAAGACGATTTGAAGATTTTAGATAAAATTTGGGCTCCTTTGGGTGGATAAAATGAAAAACTGGGGTTCACCAGAAAACAAAGTTAGTTTTGCATAATTCTATTGATGTTTGATTTAAATTGTCCTGATCTTAATAGAATCAAAAGATAAATGTTTATACAACCTATCATATATTTTTATTGATTTTTAGCAAATTTTATGTGCATCCGGAATCATCATATAAATTTCATATTGTTAAATTTAATAATAATTTGAGCCACGTCATAAAATTTAAGCTGCATATAATCTTCTTAACATTGTGATAATATTTTAAAATAAAATTTCTAAAGAAAACTACACAACATCAAATATAAAAATAATATTTGCAATAAAATAATATTACTTTGTTGGAAAAACAAACAATCTTGTAAAAAGGATAAAATAAATGAATGTACTGATACTTGTCTTTGTTTTTAAGAGAAAAAGTTTAAAATTTAAATCGAACATATAGAAAACATAAATTCGAACTTTAACAGGTTATCGTAGAACGTGACAGTTTTATAAAAACACCGCAAAAACGATAACAGTATCAAACACTTTCTTCATCCAATTTTAATGCACTTCAATAAAACAATGTAAACAACTTGAGATACAGAGCAAGCATAAATTCCAGATGACGTTATTGCAATTTTATTCATTGCATGCATGTAAACTGATTTCCCTTATATTCTATGTGCTTGTAACAGTTTTTTGCAATATACTTTCCAGCTTTTTAGAAAAGCAATAAAAAAGGAATAAGAATAACAAAAAGCAACTATACAGAATAAAAGCTTTCACCACAATTGTAGTATTTATAAGCTGTACACTCCAATTTATCTTTTGTGCAAACATGAATTTTTTTTATATTGTAGTAGTATTTATAGTTTTGTCATGGATAATGCAATTTTGTAGTCTGGTGTGATTTTTTTGTTATTCAGTTAAAGTTTATTGCTTTTTTATTGACAACTATGGATTCTGTAGTTTTTTATTTAATAATGATTAAGAGAATTGATGTAATATACTGAAGACATTTTTATTTTAAGAAAGTCAATTCGTAGCTTTAACGCTAACAATAATTTATATTCTACGAAACAAAGAATTAAATTAAAAAAATATTGTAACCAATTGTAACTGTCTAGCTAACGTTTATTTGGCGAAAACGAAAGTGTCAAATAAAATATTTATGTAAGAAAACCTTCACTCAACTGAGCAATACAAATTTTCAATAACTTCTAAGAAACTGGGTAATAAGGTTTGCAATTTGGCTTGAAAAACATAACTAAAAACGTTGTTCGAACCGATAATAAAACACACATTAGGTGCATAATTGACGGCACTATTATCTCATTTATTACCCGACTACGAAAAAAAAAAAGAGGGTGAAACCTTTGATACCTTTCATTTGATGCCAAACACGGCATCATTTAATTAATTTTTTTAGTTCATGAATTATGCCCATTATGTCTAGTGGGGGTGCACTGTTAAATTTATTAAGTCATCATTAAGCCTTTAACCCGATATACTGAAAATTAGACCAATCGACTACAGTCAATCCACTCAACAATTCACTCGAATATAAAGCGACTTACAATACTTAAAACATCGAAACGATGATCGTAAATGTAATTGTGAGGACACTTTGGTAGCTGTGGTAGCTCTAATACGTTATTGTGTATACAATGATACAACAGTATTTACTATTGCAATAAACAAAACGGTCACGATCATCCCACAAGAGTGTTAGCCATTATGAAATTATTCCCAATTATCGGGTGCAGTCAAATCGCTAGTTAAAGGTAACAACATATATATTTTTGAAATGTGCTAATTAAGTCCTTTCATTTGATACCAAGCACGGCCTCATTAAATTAAATTTTTTTTTAAGTCATGACCTTATGTCCTGTTCAAGTTCTTGTATTATCATTAAGCCTATAACCAGCAGAAGATCAAAATGCTTCTTACGATACCATTTGTCAAATTGTGAGTAGTAGCTTAGAAGTTATGAGGGAAACGATGAACATACATACACACATACATCGCGACCAATTCAAATTTAATTTTAAATTTAATTAGCACATTTCAAAAATATATATTTTGTTACATCTAAATTGCAACTAAGCTTTTATGCACACAATAATTTTGAATTATTACATAATGGCAATCAATTCAAATTAATCATCGTACTTATGTTTATTGTGATAATAAATACTGGTGTGTACTGCTAACCGCAGCTATCTGTGGGTCCTTATAATTACATTTACGATCATCGTTTTGATATTTCAAGAATTATTAGTCGCTTTCCAATCGAGTGAATTGATTGTAACCAATTGGTCTAATATTGAGTAAATCATCAGCAAGAGGTAAAATATATGAAAAAGTAATTCGACATTTATAAGATACATAGCCAAAATCGAAAATTTAAACACACACAAATATGAACGGATATAATTTTTAGATATTAACGTTTGATCACAAACCAAAAAAAAATCAACGACAAATGTTGCCGTTAATCTTTACTACTGCTAGTGTGCACAAGTTGCAAGGGTGCACTCTAGATACAGCCGTTATTGATTTGGGGAAGTCATTATTCGCTAAAGGTGAGCCCTATGTGGCCATCAGCAGAGTCAGGTCTGTAGATAGATTATTTATTTGTTTCTTGGATCATAATAAATGAAAAATCCTCATGACTCACAATCTGTTGAGGAATTGAAAAGGTTAAGAAATCATCCAAGTTACAAAACAATAACCTATGAGTAAGTTTGGTATATTACCTATAAACCTAACCTATGCACATATAAAACAAAAACCCTAAAGAAAAAATTTAAAGCAGATGTGCAATTACTTTATTACAAAATTATAACCCCAAAATAAATTAAATAAAAAAAGAAGTTCAAAAACTAAAACCCGACTTTGGTAGTCACGTTCTAAAAAAATAAAACAAGAAAATACTCTTATCTAAAATCTGAAATTGCTAAGTACAATAGAAACTATTCAATATTTATTGTCTATTGAATAAACAACTTACACATACATAATTTTAATAAATTTAATACATATTCATAGTGATTTTCAGAGGATAGCGGTAGTCGTATGCCACCTACCCTAACAAAACAATACATTCTAAGAGTATAGTAAGTGATCATCCACTGTATGGCATCATGCTATACATCTCTCTTGAGCACTCTTTAGATGTATAGCGTGATGCACTTTTCCCCAAAGCCGATAATAGCTTACTACTGTTAGAAAGTATTGTTTTGTTAAGGTAGGTGGCATACGACGACCGCTATCCTCTGATAATAACTATGAATTTGTATTAAGTTTATTAAAATTATTTTTGTAAGTTTTATTTATTTATTTATTTATTTATTTATTTACTCATTAACATGCCTTAAGCACACTCGGGCTTATGATTGACATTCATAGAACTTATTTATTTAGAACATTTACATTTTACGTCTAAAACTAAAGCTTAAAATATAAATTAAAATAAAACTAAAATGATATTGATTGATATGAAATAATAATATGTTTAATAAGTTTAATAATACGATGAGTTGAGTTTGCAAACTTTTATTTTATATGAAAATACTGAAAATAGTTCCTGCGAAAATTGGCTATAGTTGTAGAGTTTTTAACGGTATTTGGTAAAGAGTTCCAGTATGTGATGCCTCGCACAAAGAATGATTTATTCAAAATATCTATTTTATTAGGTCTTATTTGTATGTTCTTAGTCCGAGTAGATTTCAATCTTACCAACCTTCGATACAAATAAATTGGTTTTTTGAACTTTAAAATTTTAAAAACGTGAAGGTAAACCCGAAACTTGTATAAATCAAACAAATTACATCCTATAAGACTTTAAACGAACCGTGACACATGATCAAATTTTCTGAGTTTAAATACATAACGAACATACCTATTTAGAAGCAGCCTAAGTTTTTTCAGTTGCTTAAAATTCATACCAAAGAGAATAGTATCGCAATACATAAAGTGGGGAAACAAATCTCCAAAAAATATTTTTTTACGAGATTTAGTGTTTAATTCCTTACTTATTGACCACAACGTTCTTAGCATAAAGTTAATTTTTTAACTCAAATGATTTACGTGATTGGACCAAGATAAGGTTTCGTCAATAAACAATCCTAAGTTCTTAACAACATTAGAGTAATCCACACCTATATTCCCCACCATAACTTTAGAGAGAGCAACATTTCGTGATTTAGAACTTTTGATCATAATAGCTTGGGTTTTTGATTCGTTCATTTTCAAACAATTATCATTCGACCATTTTAGTATGGAATCCACATCAATATTGATGCGCTCAATACTTCTAGAAACATTGTTCTTTGGAACCATCCTATAAATTTGAAGGTCGTCGGCAAATATATGATATTTAGAATGTCTAATTACAGGCAAGTCGTTGATATACATTAGAAATAGTAAGGGACCAAGAACGGAGCCCTGCGGTACTCTTACTGTCATTTTTGTACGTATACTCCGCTTACAACCCACCTGAACCTCCTGGTATCTATCGCAAAGATAAGAATACAAAAAATTCGCTGCAGAAGAACTAAAATCAAATGTATGTAACAACTTTTCTAAGTTGTTTATTCAATAGACATATATGGAGGGGCTGAAATCTCACAGCTAGCTCTGAGATATCAAGACTTCGGTCTGGGTTAAGGATTTTGATATAGTTTTCGGCAAAAAACTTTTATGAGGACATGGTTTTTAGTTTTGGGCAGCGATGTATATCAAACATAACTCTTTGTTAAAGTACAAGTATTTTTTATATCTGTTTAAAAATTTATTACAAAACTAACACAAAACATCAATACGTTGCCGGAAAATTATAATCAAAATTCCAAAAATATTGTTAAATTAAATAAAATCAACATTTTTCAAAATTCCAAAAATATTCCAAAAATTAGAATAAAATCAAATATTTAAATTTTTTCTAAATTCCAAAAATCCAAAAATTCTTAAAAATTCAAACTTTTTCCAAAATTCTAAAAATATTGCAAAAATTATTACAAAATCAAAAATTGACAATTTTTTCAAAATTCTAAAAATTATAATAATATCAAAAATTAAAAATTTTTCAAAATTCTAAAAGTATTTCAAAAATTCTTACAAAATCAAAAATTAAAACTTTTTCCAAAATTCTAAAAATATTGCAAAAATTATTACAAAATCAAAAATACAAACTTTTTCAAAATTCCAAAAATATTTCAAAAACTATAACAAATTCAAAAATGTCCATGTCCAATTTCATTTTCAATTACATTTACGTCATAAAAACAGCTACATTTTTTTCCCAAAAAGTTGGCTAAAAAATTAAATGAAATCATTTTTTGACACTTTTGACATTATTTTTTGACAAACTGCATTATAAGTTTGTCAAAAAATAATGTCAAATGTGTCAAAAAATGAATTCTCTATAATAATAATAAAATATCATGTCATACGAACTATTCATTTTATTTTTTTCTAAATAAATAGGGTAAAAAATAAATAAAAACCTTTTTTTGACACACTTGACAACATTTTTTGACAAACTTATAATGCCATAATTCTCAATAATAATAATAAAATTTCATTTCAAACAAACAATTTTATTCTTTTTTCCAAAAAATAAGTAAAAAACTAAATAACAATCTTTCTTTTGACACACTTGACAACATTTTTTTGACAAACTTATAACGCAATAATCTAGTTTTTGATCTCATATACCAATCCCGACCATCAAGATATCTCCAAATTTAATGTTCCTACTCGTAATCACTTAAAATGAACGTTTTTAAGCCAAAAATATGAAAATTTGCTATTTTTGACACACATAATGATTTTTTTGACACAGTGCCGGTAGAGTTATCGAACACAGCGTCCTTTCGGAGCTGTATCTTGTGAATACTTATTTTTAGAAAAAAAAATTTTTGAAATCCCTCGAGCCGTTTTCCCTGCAGTGTAGGTAAAGAGGGCGGCCGGCCTACAGACAGACACATATTTTTTTTTTTGCTTTTTTAGAATCAGTAGGTCCTAAAACGTCGAGAAATGCCAAAAAAAGTGGGGGTAGGAATTTCACTTTGAGCTCATGAATGTAATACTTAGGTCTTTCAGACCGAAGTAATAAATATTGAATAGTTTATATTGTACATAACAATTTCAGACAAGAATATTTTTTTGTTTTATTTTTTTAGAACATGATTTTTTAGTAGTCGGGTCTTAGTTCTTGAACTTTTTTTTTAGAAAATATAGTTTGAACTGAGTAGTTAATTTAAAATTTTATTAATTTTTGTAAAATTTAAAAAAAAGTGGCATTGAAATTTCAGTCAAAATGAGCAACAAGAGTTTAATTAATTTTTATTATAATATATTATAATTTTTTACAAACAGAGGATGATATGAATATTCTAGAAGCTTAAGACTCCAAATAGACGGTTTAAAATCATACGAGTAAATATGATTACGACACTCATTGAAGTTTGTACATAAATTGGTTATGATTTTTTGAAGTAAAATTTCCTTAGGCGCAATATGACAAGTTTTTGAACGGAAATAACATTTTGAAAAAAAAAATAAAATAAAGAAGAAATTCAAACAACAATGAAGTAAAAAGGCAAACGAATATTATGTTCCGCAAGTATGAGATACAATTCGATTATGTGCATTGTGTGTGTTAATTGTCATTCATTTGTTAATGTTATTATATTTTTTATTCAGTATTGTACTAAATATTATATGAGTTGGATATTTCGATTTTGAGTCTCGTTATTTTTTAAATTTATATTTTGAATTATTTTAGTTTTTTAACCGACTTCAAAAAAGAGGAGGTTCTGTGTTTCATTATGGGTTTTTTATGTATACTGACCGATTTCCCATAATTTTTTATGAGGAGAAAAATGCCGTTTTCATAAAATTGGAAAAACCTGTATTTTTATGTATATTAGGCGATTTAATTACAACATCTTAATCTGTTTGGATAGTTTAAGTTGTATTATATTGCTATAGATGTCGAGGTGGTCGTATATAATTTTCTATGAGTATGCCGAATGAGTATTCTATACGCCATTTTTTTAAAGTCTATTTTTAAAAACAAATATTTGTGTTTATTAAATTTGTTTTGATAAATAAAACAATGAGTGTGTGTAATATTTGCACGCGGTTAAATTAAATTTCTTTGGCTACTGTGGCAGGTATTACTAAAAAGATTAAATATAAAATAAATATGTCATATTGCAATTTAGAGTTGCATTTCTTGAGAATATAATTTAAAACATGTGTAATAAAAAGCAATATTTACATAATGTATTTCAAAGTATAAAAATATGAAATTAGAGGTTTATGATAACTAAAGTGAGAAACCTAAACTTTACTTTGAAAATTTGCTAAATTTCTTGAAAAACTGCATCCTATGTTGTACCAAATCTTGTTGTTGAATTAAATGGACATGTATACATCGTAAAATTAAATTTGTAATACGTTGTAAGACTTTGTAAAACATTATGTAAATACGGATTTTTATTACACATTGTTGTAAATTATATTATCAAGAAATGCTACTCTAAATTTCAATATGACATATTTATTTTATATTTAACATGTTTAGTAATACCTGCCACAGTAGCCAAAGAAGTTTTACTTCAACAGCGTGTAAAGATTACGCACTTCAATTTTTTTATTTGTCCCGTTTTTTACAAACTTACAAACTGTTACCATGGTTTTATTTTTACTTGTTATTTGTTATATCATAATAAAGCATGTGGGTCATAATAGCTATTTATGTACCAAGGGCGTTATGTAGGTTATTGCGCTCGGAAAGTGACATAATCTAGCCCGAGGGCCTCTGGCGCGAGGCATGGATGTCACTTGATGGGCGTAATACCCAATAACGCCAGTGGTGCATACAAGATTTTATGCTTCACCTAATAAGCTAAAAACTTAGAAAGAATTTAATTTGTTAGTCTATATTGCTATGCAAGTAAATACAAATGTATCCCAGTATGCCAAGAAAATAAATATTTTGAAGTGTAAAATAATTATTTGTTGTTTGTGCGTTGCTATAAACAAATTTTTCCATATTTTGTAGCGTAGTCTGCCATGAGAAAAAACAGTTTGAAGTTTCAAATAATTATTAATCAGAACTCTGAATTGGTCTTAAACAATAATGGATTTGCAATTACCAGAGTTTATTAAGAAAAATGCTCGAAAAGCAACGGAATCTTTATTGCCAATTACATAAATCCAAACAAAATATGATAAAGTTTACGGGATTTTTCGTTCATGAAAATCAAGAAATAAAGTACAGGCAGTGAATGAAAATGTGTTGTTAGCATACTTTCAAGAATTGGTAATTCTAATTTATTTATACATTTTAATGAGTAAATTTATTAATTCAATTTTTTATTTAGTCTGAAAAATATACCCCGAATTCACTGTAGACCAATACTCCGTTTTAAAATCTACCCTTACAGTTTACGAAAAAAGTGATATTTCAAAATATAACCAATTGCTTTCGTTTTTAAAAACAAAATCAAGAGGCTATACGCCAAAAAATCTCAAGTTTTAACCGGCAATCAAGTTATGGCTTCCATAAAAGATGCTTTAGATGACGTTTATCTGTTTCATAAGGTAGTTTTGGTTATGGGAATCTTTGGCGGCTTAAGAAGAGACGAAATGGTAAAAATGTCAGTTGAGGTTGTAACTGATAAAGGTTCCGTTTTGATTGTTAAAGTTTCAGAAACTAAAACAGGTACGTCAAAAGGCTTTACAATCATAGATGAAGAAGAAATGGGTGCTCTGAAAATAGTACAACAATATATGAATTTAAGGCCAAATAAAACAAATGGTTAACGTTTTCTTCTTACAAATAGAAACAGAAAGTGTACAATACAACCAGTTGGAAAAATACGATAGGCAGTGTTCCAAACACTATTGCTATGTTCTTAAAATTAAAAAACCCTCACCAGTTTACTGGTCATTGTTTGAGACGCACTTTGTCTACTCTCTTAATTGAGGGGGGTGCGTCTATCGAAACTCTTAAATTGCACGGAAAATGGAAGAGTGACACTGTAGCACAAGGCTACATAGAAGAAAGCATCAGAAAACATCAAATAGAATTTCCAACATGATTGCAAGTGCTGTAGGTTCATTTGAAGTAGAAACAAGTGCTATTTCTAGTTTTGAAATTATCTCAAATGTTCAAGAATAACTATCAACATTATCAACCTACACCATATCAAATGAAATCATAACTGTATCGGACAATCTTTCCAGTAAATCTGTTGATTTTTCTGGCAAGTTTGAAAATTGCCATTTTTATTTCGAAATGCAATATTCTGTATTGAAAATTTTGATTTAATTTGAATAAAAGTTATTATTTAAGAAACATTTTTTAAAATTTTTAAATCAAAAGCAAAAACACAATTTACGACAAAAACAAACTGTCTAGTATGCCATAAGAATAAACATTTTGAAGTTTAAAATATTATTTTTGTGTATTAAGAGCGGGCGTTATGAATTCATAATGCCCTCTCATAACGCCCCGGTTTTTATGGATGCGTTTATATATCGCGTATCCAAGACTTAACAATAACATTATATGCATGTGATGTGGAGTATAAAATTTTTAAAAATCAAAACAAATCATTTGTGGTAAATAAAACAAAATAAATTATTAATTTTTTTTAAATATTTGTAAGCCAACTGTTACCATAACATTTAACATGTATTAAAATTATAATTTTTATATTATCAATATATATATATATATATATATATATATATATATATATATATATATATATATATATATATATATATATATATATATATATATATATATATATATATATATATATATATATATATATATATATATATATATATATATATATATATAAAATTGAAAGTATGTATGTTTGTCGTTTATGCATTAATAAACCATTCATCCGATCATCATGAAACTTTGGGAAGTTGTTGTGTACAACTGCATAGGTAACAGGCAATTTTTTTTTTTAATGGAACCCCAGGGCCATTATAATTTTCTTAAGGGGTTCTGCCTAAATGTTGATAATAATTTAATTTGATTTTTCTTTAAATATCGTTTTATACGGTTAGATTCCTTTGATCAATTTTTTTTTGCTGAACATATTTTTTAGTATTAGCTCCGAAAAATGATTACTTTTAGAACTGTTTAGAGTCTGCAAAATTGTATTTTACCGGCCTAGTACTTAAAGTCGTTATGACAACACCTTAGCGGATTCAAAATTTGTTTTCATTTTATATTATAATTATTTTCAAATTATAATCACAATTGCTTTGATAAGTTTTGTTCAAAAATTAAATTTTTAGGTACGCAAGAATACAAATTAAGCGATAAATTAGAAAAAAATCCTAAGAGCTAATACTAAAAAACGTTGTATGCAACACGTACGCAAATGGCTTTAGCAGACTCATCTTCATATTATGGACTCGGCTAGCGCCTCGTCTGGAAACATTACGATTCGTCCGCTAAAACCATATTTTGCGTACTTGTTACATAAACTACTATTAATGAAATTGAAAAATGAAAGTATAATCTGAAACAATTACATTTGTATATCAAAACTATATGTATTTGAATTAAACACATAATGATGTTACAAATTTTATCATCTATACAATGTGTTATTGTTATTGGTAATAAACTAAATATGTTATTGGTTTGCAATTGTATGTAATGCATGTTTCTTCAACTAAGAAAGATAGTTGATAACATCGATTAAAAGCTCAAAATTACGAAATGGAATCCGCACAAATACTATACAAAAAAGCATAGCTTATGTATAATCAAACATGGATAGCAATTATGATAAACAAACTAATTAAAAATGCGGCCCTTAGCCGGCAACACGTTTGCAATAGTGATTTGCAAACAGTTACAATGCATTAATACCAATGAATTTATAATATATGCCCGCCCGCAGAAACATATGTAAAATTTAAAATTTTGGATCAATGGATGTGATAAAGCGGCCTACTTTAGTAGGCTGTACCTGCTATTGGCAAATCAGTAAACGTGAGATATCGTATATTACCGACAATGGCAGTAAGATATCACTTATATTAAGGGGATAAGTGATATTTTAGGTGTGCTGGCGGATGTGCTTTTTTCAATCAACGATAGTACCCTTAGTCTTAGTTATGGATTATTCTTTGACGATGGAGTGAAAAACGATGACGATGGAGTGAAAAACATCGAACGGAGATTTGGGGTAGTGAAATCTGAAATTCTGCGTCCACGGCGTACTACCTGGGTAACGCTAACAGAATTAGGTTGGTGTAGTTGAGAGGGGCAGAGTAAATACTGCTTGTACTCAATGATTCTGCACCATGGCGAGTCATTGGCGCCACAAAACCAATGCAACTCAAGCGTCTGTTCTCCATGTTAGGGGCGGCTTGGAGCGAGCGTCTGTCTTGGATCAAGCGGCTCGCTATATAAACGTGTAGCAAGCGTCTGTTCTCTATGTTAGGGGCGGTTTGTAGCGGGCGTCTGTCTTGGATCAAGCGGCTGGCTATATAAACATGTAAAAAGGTTGTTTCTGGTGACTGTAAGATGCAGAACGAACCCATTCATGAAAATTTGGGGTGGGCGAAGGGCTAACACCCCATTTCCGTAAAAAATTACTTGTCATGAATTCTGTACACAGGCCTCGGATTATCTAGGATTCATTATTAAAACGACCTCGGAAATTTTACCCGGACTACGATTTAAAAATGGGAACCTGGAACGTGCTAAGCCTCAGAAGACCAGGAGACCTACTAAAACTTCCAAACCAAATCAATAGCTATACACTAGATATAGTGGCGTTACAAGAACTAAGATGGCCAGGCAGTGGAATCCACGAAATAGCCAAGGGATACACTCTCTACTATTGCGGTCATGAAAACGGAGAGGAATTTGGAGTTGGCTTTCTCATACATCGTCGCGGAATCAACATGTTATCGACTTTTGCCCAATTAGTATGCGGATATGCACAATGAGAATCCGCACGCAAAAATTTAATGTAACGATCCTCAATGTTCATGCACCTACTGAAGACAAAGCAGATGACATTAAAGACCTCTTCTTTCTAGAACTCGAAGAAGTCATCAATAACATCCCGCGGCACGATATAAAAATCGTGGTAGGTGACTTCAATACGCAAATTGGTAGAAGTGCAGAACTTAAAACACATGTCGGCCCTAACAGCTTGCATCATACTAGTAACAATAACGGCTTTCGCGCAGCCGCACTGGCTATGATGTATGATCTAGTAATATCTAGCACTTTCTTCCCTCATAATAGAATCCACAAAGCAACGTGGAAATCAAACGATGGAAGAACTGAAAATCAAATCGATCATGTCATGATTTCTAAGAGACACTCTACAAGTGTAACTGACGTTCGATCATACAGAGGTGCTGATATGGACACCGATCATGTGCTTGTCATCTTTAAGTATAAGTGCAGATTATCATCTACATTTAATAAGCAAGCATAAAAGACCGTGCGCTGGAATGTCGAAGCATTTAAACACCTGGAAACACTGAATAGATATCAGGAAATTGTAACGCAAAGCAGAGAAGAGCATGACATCCCATCTGAGATGCCATTAAACATACAAGAAGAATGGGAAACGCTTCAATCAACCATCATATCCGCAGCACAAACTACAATCGGAAAACGACCACCGAAATCACATAACGAATGGTTTGATGACGAGTGCCGCGAAAGCATTGAGCACAAACAAAAACTGCGAGAAAAATGGTTAACAAGAAACACCCGAAGCTCCCAAACTGATTATCTATGCGCCAGAAAAGCCTCAGCAAAACTTCTACGGAAAAAGAAACGCGAACACATGAAGAGCTGTATCGAAAACATCAACCAACATGCGGCTATTGGAAATTCGAAAGAGTGTTTTGCCAATGCACGAAATCTGACAAAAGATTTCCACTCAAGATCTACAGCCATCAAAAATGGAAACAACGAGCTTACAACAAGTGAACGTGATGTGCTGGAAGTATGGCGATCCCACTTTCAAGACCTGCTGAATAGGACGAATGAAGTTCATTCTATTAGAGCAATTGTTCCATCAAGTGAGAAGATTTTTGTCCCTTACCCAACAATAGAAGAAGTGGAAGCTGCCATCAAAAAATTAAAAAATGGCAAATCACCAGGTATCGATGGAATCCCTGCAGAACTATTTAAGAATGGAGGAGCAGCTCTGGTCTCACGTATATATGATCTGATTCTTGCAATATGGGACCAAGAAAAACTACCTGCTGAATGGAAAACAGCTCTCATTGTTTCGCTACATAAAAAACGTGACCGTCTAAAGTGTGCGAATTATCGTGGAATCGCACTGTTGAACACTCCATATAAAATATTAGCTAACGTCGTACTCACTCGGCTCATCCCGTTCGCCGAATCTATCATCGGCGACTATCAGTGTGGTTTTCGTCCCAACCGCTCAACCACAGATCAATGTTTTACCTTAAGGATGATTCTGGAAAAATGTTTGGAGTACAACATCAGCATTCACCAGCTCTACGTTGATTTCAGGCAGGCATATGATAGCATTATCCGCGACAACCTCTGGTCTGCACTCATATGCCTTGGTATTTCAGCGAAACTTGTTTCACTGTGTAAACTCACAACATCGGGATCAAACTGTAGAATAGTAATCGAAGGGTCAGTTTCTGATCCTTTCGATATAACATCAGGTGTTCGACAAGGTGATGCACTCGCGCCCGTACTATTTAATTTGGCGCTTGAGTACGCGATAAGAAAAAGCCGCATTGAAACACAAAACTGTATATTTAACAAATCTTGTCAAGTTCTTCGCTATGCAGATGATATTGCGCTTCTCGGACGTAGACCAAGCGATATTAAGGAAAGTCTCTCTCAGCTTGAAAGAAATGCTAAACGACTTGGATTATCCATTAACACCGGCAAGACTAAACTTTTAACAACATCCAGGAATATACCGCCCGGCATTCTTAATACTGGCGACTATGAAGTAGAACGTGTAGAAAACTTCAAATACCTCGGGTCTGTAATAACATCGTCAAATGACATGCAGGCAGATATTAAAGCCCGTGTCTCTGCCGCATACAGAGTTTTCTACGCATACTCAAAACTTTGGCGATCCAAACATCTTTCGCAGTCCTGCAAACTCACACTTTACAAAGCATTAATCCGACCTGTGCTTACATTTGGAAGCGAAAGCTGGACACTGACTTCCTCCGATTGTAGAATTCTATCAACATTCGAGAGGAAGGTCATACGAACAATTTATGATCTATTTAAACAGATTTGCGTCCATTAACATCCTTTGAACGCATGTTGTTGTGGGACCTTGGTCTTAAAAGATTTTTATGTGTTGTTGTGACATATATTGTAATGCCTACTACACATCACATTTTATTAAAAAAAAAAAAAAAAATAAATGTAAAGTTGTTGAAAATCAGTATAGAATGAATCATGAAATCAGACAGCTTCTTGGAGGCTGTGATGTAATCGGATTCATTAAATCTAACCGGATTGGATGGTTTGGTCATGTAGAAAGGGCACCATTAGATAGAATGATTAAAAAAGCGTCCCAGCAACAACCAGCTGGTGTTCGTCGAAGAGGAAGACCTAGACAACGCTGGCGTGATGACATCATTCAAGACCTTTGTGATATAGGATGTCGAAACTGGGGTCAACTGGCGAGAGATGAGATGATTGGAAGCTGATTGCACAAACGGAAAAATCCCTCCATGGGATGTGAACGCCAGAGAGAGAGAGAGAGTAGACCAAAAATATTACTTATGTTAGAAATAAAATTAAGACTAAAAAATTTTGAGATACAAACAAAAGAAACGCAAGATTTAATGCCTCCAAAACTATCCTATGGCCGATTTCTTCCATCATATTTGTAATATATTTGTAACTTTTTCTGATTTGAATTGTAAGAATATACATTTGAAAATTTTACACCACTAATATTGTTATAATTATAAAAACATTGACATCTTTTTGATAATCTAAATTGGACTATAAATGGAAAATACACATTTTGTGAAAATAAGTATTTTGTTATTGTGTTGACAAATTGCATTGCATTAAATTATATCACACTTTTCTACCATAATAATAATAAATATTTAACATATTTAAAGTTATTACAACTAAATTTTGTAATAGCAATGTAGATGTCCTAATTTTAAATCTGTTTGTTGATTTTTTATATATAACAGTCTTAGGTTATGATTTATAAATAAAAGTTTGATAAATAATTGAATATTAAATATTCGTAAGAAATAATTATATTTTTTTCCAATTTTTAAATTTAAAATCACAAAATTTCTAGATAATAAAATAGTTTAAACATAAAATGAAAATTGTTAATATATTTTACATTATATTTAATAATTCATTTGCTCGAATGGAATGGCCGATGTTTTATTAGCGAGAATTTTCTACTTTCGTTTCTTTTCAAATATACATTAATCTCTCCGACGAGCAATAGTTATTCAGAATTTCTATCACATGATCCCAAAAACAAAACTGGTCGTATGAGAAAATGGGGGGAAAAATCATGTTTTTCTTTGGCATATTGTAAAAACAACATCTCTTTAATGCTATTTTAATCATGTCAATAAAAAAAACAATACACATACCAAATCGAAAAATTTCACAACTAATAAAACCTGAGGCCAGAGCGAATTAGTAACAGAAATTAGTAATAAAAATTAGAAACCTGAATAGAGGCGTGATCAGGGCGTGATCAGGACCAGATAGGGCAAGCCCTATTAGGCAACTAATGTAGGACTTACCTTATTTGAATATATCCGGTTCTGATTTGGTTTTTGTATTTGACCCCTAGGTGGGAAATCTGATCAGGGTCTGAAACAAAATGCCTAACCAGGATTTATCCTATTTAATTTTATATGGCGAATTTGATGAGGACCTAATTCGGCTATTCCAATCAGGGCCTGCGTTATAGTCATAATCAGAGCCCAATCAAATTTCTGATCGGGTGGTTTATAGATAATATCAACAGCTAAAAAGATTATATTAGATTGGACAGGTTACACGAGGCAGAACTTGTCCTGGCACGCAAAGTCTACGTTCGATAGCGTCCTGTCCGAGTTTGGTCCCATAACAACTATTCCACAAAATTTTCTGTAAGCTTAATGAAATCTAAAACCAGGTGGTGATAGATTGTAGTACTGGTGATAGATTGATTGTGCCAGCCTCAAACAAAAGTGTACAGGTATACACACAAAAAGAGTATACACACAAAAAGTGATCCAAGTTCTCCTCCTCTTCAAGACAACACCCACACAATGGACTTTCACTACAACCCATGGTGAAAAGGTGTTTATCTAGAAATTCATGTTCTGTAAGGACACCGACCAAAGCACTACTCCTACTGCTCGTGTTTACTAACCCTTATTTAATTTAATTTTTAAATTAAATATCATTGTTTTAAATAAAACTTCGTTAATGTAAATAATTTAATTTTACTTAAGCCTATGTTGAAAAAATATATTAACTTAATTAAAAGAAAACATATATGTAACTATCCAAACAGCCAATTATAAATTTTTTATAAAAATATTTATAACAACCAACAAGGAATGTTTTCAAATTTATTTGAATAATAACCACAAACCATAATCGATGCTCCCTTACATAAGTTTCAAAATTTTGACCATTTATTTTGCCCAAAGCTTTCACAAAATATTGTTTTAGCATAAATCTGTTAATTAAATATAATTCACATACTCAAACCAAAATAAACAAAAGTTTCAAAAATCTAACAAATTTAGACAAATAATCCAAAATTTAATCTTTTCGTATTAAAATCTTATCTCTCAATAAAAACGATAAAGATAGAAAAAAAGAAATTAAATATTCTTCTACCCAAATAATCACTTTAATCCAAATTTGTTCTATTTTGGGTAGATTTCATATAAAAATCTACCTATTGCAATGTGCCCCATCTCAAAATTTCGGAAAAAATTTGTTGCCAAACGACTATAAGCGGAGACGGAAAAATTGTCAGCAAAATCTGTCACATGGTTAAGAAACTAGGGACTTTTTACTAAAAAAAATTGATTTTTTAAAATCGTTAGAACGGCCGTTTGGATTTTAATATTTAAAAAAATTAACAAATTTAGAATCTTTGGAACCATTTTTATCAATTTCTTTTAAAAATAGACCATTGCCATTAGAGGTTCCTGAGTACAAAAAAGCTTGCAAAAAATTTTTTTTTAAACAACCGGCACTCTCACGGTCGCATTTGTGAAGCCAGATCAAACATTTTTTTTTCTACTCCTATCACAGTAAATTATAAATTACATTACACTATCCATGACATGTAAATTGATTATTTCAAATAGCGTGCGGTAAGTAAAAAAAAGCGTGCGGTAATGGATTTTCATATATATATTACCGCACGCTTTTAATAAAAAGAAAAATTTTTATTTAAAGAAAAATTTGATTTTTAAATATTTCAATTCATTTTGACACAGAATAATGGAAAGCCTACCACAATTTGTAAACTATTTGCATTTAATTTATAATTATTAGTTCATTTTTTCATGTAATAATATGTGTTTGGGCATGAAAACAAAGTCGTAGAAAAAGTATATAACAAATCTCGAGTTGTAAAGCATTTTCCATGCTCGTGAAGATACTGCACTCGACGCTACGCGTCTCGTGCGCAAAATTTTCCCTCGCATGTAAAATACTATTTACAACTCTAGATATCTTATATATTTATACGCTAACGAAAAAGTTTGTGGAGCCTAAGGCTTTTTTATTCGCAAATGGATTCATTTCAAATTTTTACTGCTAACTGATATTAGTGTAACTGATGTTTGTGTAACTTTTCACACAAATCGGGTCATAAATAAAAAAGTTATAGCCGAATTAAATTTATTTTTGAATTTAAGCGAACTCCCCCATACAATATGAAATGGACTTGCCCAAGCCATATATTTTTTTTCACAAAAACGAGAAACTTTGTTATTTCAATTAATTGTTTGATATAAATAAATTTTGTTCTGTTTTTTCTTTATTTCCGATTGATACTGCTGCTAATATGAGAATGAATAGAAATGCCAATGTATGTGAAGTTTTTCTTATGCGTGAGATAGATTTTGAGTTAGATCGTGTGATTCCTTTTGTTCGTTTTTTTAAATCAGTGCATGCATTTTGTGAAAGACCTGAGAATGTTATTGCTGATGTGTCAATGGTTATAAAAGTTAACAGAGAATGTGGTATTCGTCGTTTTAATGATGCTGTTCAAACTGAGGTGGCTGCTATTTTTAAAAATGATGATGGTGAACCACCTTTTGAAAGAAATATGATTGCTTTTTCAAAAAATGCAAATGAATTTCGGTCTGTTTCTGTCCTTGATTCTTCTTTGGATCCTTTAGCTTATCCTTTATTGTTTCCAAATGAGGATACTGGGTGGCACGTTAATATTCCACATAATTTAGTTTCCACTTCACGTGCTAATGTGCCACGTACAAAAGTTACAATCTTGCAATATGCACTTATCGCCTTGCTATACGTGATGGTCTTAGTCTTTTGCATCGTTCTCAAAAATTATTTCTTCAATGGATTGTTGATATGTATGTTCGTATCGAAGGTACACGGCTTCATTACATTCATTCAAATAAATCTGCTCTTCGTGCTGATTTGTACAATAATTTACCAGATTTCTTGCATCAAAATCGCAATGGCGATGATAATATGCAAGTAGTTGGTCGTAAAGTAATTTTGCCATCTTCTTTCACCGGTTCACCACGTAACATGTATCAAAATTACTTGGATTAAATGTCTATTGTACAACATTTCGGTAAACCTTCTTTATTTATAACAATGACATGTAATCCTCAATGGCCAGAAGTTGTTGATAATTTGAGTAATTATGAGTCTTCGAATTTTAGCGGAATCTACCTGTTTTTAGCGGACATCTTGCTGCTCGGACTTTTTTTTTTAAACTATTCTGATACATCTAAATCTAGTTGTACACACAAATGTCTGATCCCGAAATCAACCTATTTCTACTGGATATACCTGCCGCTTGGACTTTTTTGCTTGCAAAGTATCTGTTCGTTTACCTATAAGTATATTTAACAAAAAGTTTTTAAAAATCTGTGTTATGCTTGAAATTGTGGTTTCCATCCCCACCCAGAGGTGTTTTTCAAGAGTAATGTTTTTAAACAACAAAAATTAAAATAGTTTTAAGCTTCATGAAATTCGACTTAGTTGGTTTGGTTTTTGTTCGATGATATTGAAGTTATTACCTTTTTGTTATGGTATGGTAAACAAAACATCAAAATAAGTTCTTTTTCTTAAAAAGTTCTTAAAAATTATTACACAAACTTGTTGCAAAGCATTCTGTGTGCAGCTTATTGCTTATATGACTGGTTTTATAGTTTGCAATACACTTAGACAACGATAATTCAAATTAAGGTTAAGCAATAAGCACCAAAAGTTTGTAGCTTGCAGTGCAGTATTGGTTCACATTCAAACACGAAACATCATCAGATCGCCAGTTAAACGGTCAAAATTAAATGTAGAAAAACAAGGGTTAACGAAAGGTCAGCTTCGAAAAGTGGGTCATGTCAGTTTATTTTTTCAGTTATTTCTTCCTTTAATTGTATAAACAAATAAGTTAAATATCATTGCTCTGAAATTAAAGAAGAAATGATTAGATTTAAGGCAAAGATATCCCGTAAAACCATTTTGAAAAAACTGCGTGAAATTTGCATGGATTGTGGATGTTAAAAATGCCCCTTGCACAAAATTGTGCATAATATATGTCATGCACATGCAGTAAAACGCCTTAGCACATACGCGCCCAAACACTTTCGCCTCTTGCTTCACGAATAATAAAAACTAAGCGAAACGAAATTTATTTAATGATAAGAAAATAAACAAGGAATAAAATAGTCCGAGCGGCAGGTTGTCCGCTAGAAATAGGTACAATTCGAGATCATACAGTTTTATGTACAAATAGAATCTGATGTATCAGATTAGTTTAAGCAAAACAAACTAATTGCAAACAGATGTCGATAAAATTTTAAAAAGAAAATTAGCTACATATAAGCAAAACTACATCTGTGCAATTTTGAAACAGACAAAAATCAAATCTATCACAGAACATATGAGTGACAATTTATGATACTATATGAAAAATTCACGGCAAACGTACTCTATATCATATGTCGAGCAATTACTGCAAAATATCAAAGTAGTTTATTTCTAAGAAAAAAAATTAATTTCTTCTATTCAAATCTTTTTATATTTTTTCAATTGACTGTTATAAGGTTTTTGCCAGTTGCTGTTGTTGGGGATTGTTGCAAACATTTTTGTTGATGCCGACAAGTCAAAAACCTCTAACAGCAGAGGTTTATATTTAAAAGAAAGGGATTTAAATGTTTCCAAAGATTCTAAAATTATGAAGATTTTAAAAATATTAGTATTTAAACGGCCGTTATAACGGGTTTAAAAAAAACATTTTTGCCTAGTAGAAAGCCTCTTGTTTCTTAACCATGAGTCGGATTTTGCTGATTTACGAACTAGTTCAATAAATTAATAAAACACGCATTTTTACAAACTTTTTTTTGATCTGGCTTCACAAATACGACCGTGAGAGTGCCGGTTGTTTCAAAAGCATTTTGTGTTTTACAATCTTTTTTGTTGGAGCCGCTCACTCAGGAACTTCTAATTGCAGAGGTCTATTTTTAAAAGAAATTAAAAAAGATTCCCAAGTTCTAAATCTTTGAAGTTTTTAAAAATATTAGTATCCAAACGGTCGTTATTACTGATCTAAAAAACAGACTTTTTCTAGTATAAAGCCTCCAGTTTTTTGGCCATATGTCGGATTTGGCTGATTTACGAACTAGTCCAAGATATCAATAAAACACATATGGTTTTACAAATGCGACCGTGAGAGTGCCGGGTGTTTCAAACACCGCTCACTCAGGAACCTCTAACTGCAAAAATCTATTTTTAGAATAAATTGATAAAAAAGATGCAAAAATTATAGATTTGTTAATTTATTTTAATACAAACATCCAAACGGCCGTTATAACGGTTTTCAAAATTCAATTTATTTTTAGTAAAAAGCCTCTAGTTTCTCAACCACATGTCGGATTTTGCTAATTCACGAACTTGTCTAAGATATTAATAGAACACTTTGGTAATAATAAATTGTTGATTTTTATTTTGTTTTCATCTAAAATTATGTGCGAAAGAAATTGAAGGTTAATGTAGATATTCATAAAAAACAAACAGTCACTTTGAATAATTAATTTTAGTGATTTCAAAAAATTACTACATATATTTATTTATTATGTTTTGTTTGTCATTTTTCATGTGGTTTTGCTAATATTTAAATTTATTTTTTTATAATATTAAGAAAATTGTGGCAAATTAACATATTTTTTATTTGTAAGCCAAATATTTAAATTTGTTGAAGTTAAATTTTTTTTATTTAAATTATGTCGTTAAAAGAGCGAAAAATCATTTACAAATGCAAAAATCCACATACATCTTCATTTTACAACTTAAAAATACGACTGCAATCTACATATGTATGTCGTAAAGACGTTACCAAAAATATTTGCTTAGGAAAGATGTATAATGTTGTCATAAAAGCCATTATTTATGCCTGAAAGTTCTATGCACAAAAACAAATAGGTAAGACGTTAGTACCGAAATACCGTTAAGGTTCAACTTAATTTAAAATATACACTATAATATTTTTAAAAAAATTAAAAATTATTAAAATAAAAAAGTGCACCATGCACAGACTGTTTGTCGAGTAGAAGGCAATTAAATTATTTTATTCATTAAATATTAATAAAAATGTCATAAATGATTAATATTGCTGCGTTTGTTTTCTGTAGTTTGTATAATTTGTTTGTCGATAATACAGTTTTCTTTATTTTTATATTTGTTAGCACTGCTGTTAAGAGAGAAGAAATAACACGATTGGAGTAGATTTTTTGAAAAGCATATGAATTTGTGAGAACAGTTTATCTTGTAATTCTCATATAGTTTCTTCCAAAAAACTTATATTAAACACAACCAATTTTTTGAAAATTTGTTTTAAATCATATTTTTACAAGAAATGAAGATTCAAGCTATTGAATCCAAAATTAAATACAAAATTGTTATTCTAAACCATTTTTGGTTAATTTTTTGTTTCCAGTTTTAGGGCTCCGTACTTTAAAAAAGTAAAAACAGTACCCTATTGGTGAGACTTCTGTGTCCGTTCAAATTTCTAGATAATCAATTTACTGACAAACTAAAAGTGCTATCAATTTGAAATTTTCTACAGTGTGTATGCTTCCCACGTCTACTGATACCAACAAAAATTCACATATTTGTTTTCATCTATATTTTATGAACATAGATAAGGAGAAAGTAAATGTATAATTTATAATGCATAATATATAATTTTATCGAGGTTGGGGATCTGTTCTTTTAATTAGGTCTGATACAGTATCACTACTGCAGAAAAATAGTAGCCACCATCACTTTGATTTTAGCTCTGCTGGCAGTCATTGTGAATGTTCAACTAGCTTGAGTTCAAATCCTGTTGGTAAAGCGATATCCCCAATGCTCGGTAAACAAATCACTCGACTGTGTTAACAATGCACTCGTTGGCAATAATTTGACGATACTTTTTTCTCCAACTATTGTGATATGATGATATTTAATGTTCGTTTCAACAAAAATCCTTAAAACTGTCTCAAACTATTTTCTACAAAAAAATTTACAAAGAAAAAATCATGAGTCAACAACATTTGAAGCTACAACAATTGATAATATATTTTCCAATATAAATAATTTATAAGCTGCCGTTATTGAAGCTTTCTTTAGCCACCATAAACATCTTTGGGTAAGATGCAACCCAACGTGAAACTATGCTCACAAAAACTGTTGTTTTTGCAAATATTATATACACGAAATCCTCAGCGAGCGAATTATATTCGCACTTGCCTGACTTTTTAAAGATATGGTCACGAACAAAGATCAGAAGCATCATGCCTCAAATATATTATATACCCTATTTTACTAGTCCGTAGGTTAGTAACTGGAGATACTGGACAAAGGGTGAAGAACTTCCCGAAAAAGGTCAAATTGCACCGAAAACTTTTAACGCATTCTGAAGAAAAATGGAACATGATGATGACTATTGTTGTCTAAAGCAACATTATCAACCCTTCACAAATTGTTTCTTAAAAATTTTTAAATATTTCAATTCAAGAATATCAGTAAACAAAATTATTTCTTATTTATTTATTCAAACTCAAAAGTTCATGTTCACCTGCTTAGATATTCCAACAAATTTCTTTATTACAAAATGTTTATATTTTATTTTCAACTTTCTGTTTTCCTTATACAAAATTTTAATTTTTTTCTCCATTTTTGTGAAAATTTAGAAACTAATTTCATATAATACTCAAATATTATTTCATTCCATTTCCAAGATAATATCTTGAAATATTTTTATTGGTTTAGATATTAAAATGTTTGTTACAAAATAAAATATTTGAGTTTTTTATTTATGATTCATAATTTATGAAAAATACTGATTAATTCATTACAACCTTATGTTTCATTTATTATACGTTAAATAAGATTTTTAAAAAAATTGTGGAAATTTTTGAGGAAAATGCAAACAACGAATACATATAACTAGACAATTTTTTCCTTAAAGTAAATTTACAAACCCTCACATAATCAGTTTGATCATACAGAATAACATAAATATCGATTCAATTATACCAAACAAACAATTTCAGTACAGTTGTTTAATTATTTAAAAGAATTTTCTTTAAAGACGTTTTTCGTGTTTTTTTTCTCTGAAAAAAATTTCAAATAATAATGTTGTAAAAGCTACTAATAACTTAAAAAAATGAATTGTTGGTTGTTTTTCTGTAATTATATATTTGTTTTATTGTTACATTTTAACATTCACCACACGCGATTATTTACGTCATTAACAAGACTAATAAGTTCATAATCGTAGATTTTTAATTTGTGGTTCAT
Source organism: Diogma glabrata (assembly GCA_963693315.1). Taxonomy (NCBI): domain Eukaryota; kingdom Metazoa; phylum Arthropoda; class Insecta; order Diptera; family Cylindrotomidae; genus Diogma; species Diogma glabrata. Next base: position 197,487,242 of record OY856186.1, on the reverse strand, counting down.
AAACAATTTACAACGAACATGGAAATTGTAATTTGTTTTCGTGACATTTATTATAAGGATTCATAACCGTGGTTGTTAACTGAATTGATTAATTAGTTTAAATGGTTGTTTTATTTTTGATAGGAAAATTATATTATGAGAAATATTTCTTTGATAACTTACCTTAAAGTATTTCTTTGAAAGCTTTTTATATTTTGATGTTTAAATGAATTTCTGTGATAAACCCGATATGATCCCATACAAGGTTGTGCAACCAGTAGTGCAACCGCTAGTGCAACCAGTAATGCAGCAATGGGCGAGTACCACGACTGTTAGCCGTTAACATAATTTTACTGGATGATAAATTCGTACAATAAATGGCTGCATTCATGGGCCGGAGAAAAAACAATAGCAATGGCCCATACAAGGTTGTACAGTTGTCCTAATAACGGACCAATAATGATGACCAGTATTGTAGTAAAGGCCAAGTACTGGCAATCATGACTGGACCATTAAAAAATATATAAAATAATATCTATTATATGATGTGATATTTGGCTTGTATATTATTTTTGTAAATAATAAATTTTTTTGGTTAAAGCCAATAAATAAAACAATATTTTTTAAAATTGTTTATCCTACAATTGTTTCGGTTTTAGAAAACCATCTTCGGGGATAGTATATAATGAAAATTTCTTATACAAAAAATAAATACAAATTGACAAATGAAATAAAAAGCTTATTATGAAAAACTAACAATCAAAAAGGAAAAGGCTAACTATATAAAAAATAATGAAAGAAAACATAAAACAATAATACAATGATAAAAATTAGAAAATAGAAATTGTTTAGTAGAAAAAGCTCCATGATGTTTAATTTGTTTAAAAACTTTTTTAAAAATTGCAGAGCAAAATCATAAGTATTTTGAAGAAAATCCGTATCGGTTTGAATATTTATACAATTTTTATTTGGTTTGATGCGAATCATTTCCAAAATTCTTCGTTTGTTTAAATTTTTTTCTTTATCCATTTTATAATTTTGAAGTAGTAGATTTGTATGGCTTTTTTATGGTTGGATAATGCACTCATGTTGTCATTATTTTGTTTTTTGGCGTCGTTTAGATGTTGTTTTATACGTTACTATGTAAGATTTACCACATCCACAATTTGCTGGATACACTAAATTGGATTCAATATTCATTGGTATTTTATCTTTTAATTTTGAAAAAAATAGTATCATATAAACTATTATGAGCTGTTCCTACAACTTCGAAGTTCAAGTTTTTCAACAAGTGTTTTATTTGTTCGAAAAAACTTCTGACATAAGGTATAGTCATGTAAATTTTGTTGTTATTCTTCAATTTTGATTTTTCCAGACAGTGTTTTCATTACTGTAAATTTCTTAATTTTCTAATTTACGTATAAATTTTTCTGGAAAGTCATTTTTTTGAGGAGTTTCAAAAAGTAAATTAAAATTTTTGTTATGAAATTTTGGATCAGAAAGGCTCAAAATTTTTTTAACCATTAAGGTGTTTCTCTGATAAGATTGTGGTAGCCATGAATCACAGTTCAAATATCTACCAGACCATGTTTTTTTATGGAACCAATCAGTTATTAATTTTTCATTACTTTGACGATGTATCAGATCTAAAAATGGTAGGAAGCAATCAATTTCTGTTTCAAGCGTGAACTGGATTTTTTTGCTAAAATTATTAAATTTATTGAGAAATTCTTGTACTTTGTTTTTGGGACAAGCACTTAGAATGTCATCCACATACCTAAAGAAAAAGGGTGGTTTGAAGTTCATGTCATTTAAAACAGTTTCTTCAACATATTCCATTATCAAACTAGCACAAGATGGACTAACAGGCGAGCCCATTGGACTACCAAAAATTTGTTTATATGCTTGTTGATTATATGTGAATTCACAGTTGTTTAAAACTATTTTTAATCCTTCCATAAATGGTACCTTTGTTAATTTTAGCTTGTTCAGTTTTTTGATTTCCATCCAATTTTGTTTTACAATTTGAACAACAAGATTACTATCTACGTTTGTAAACAATGATACGACATCTAAAGAAATTAAAATGTAGTCATCAGGAAGTTGATATGCACTTAATTTTTCTTTCAAATCTTTTGCATTTTTGATAAACGTGTTGGTTCTTCCCACAAATTTATTTAAAATATTAGACAAAAACGACGACAAATTGTAAAGTGGTGTTCCAATAGAACTCACAATTGGACGAAGAGGTAAACCAGACTTATGAACTTTAGGTAAACCATATAAAGTAGCCGGGACACCATAATAAGACCTCAACCACTTTCCTTCATGCACAGATATTCGTTCTTCAGTTTCCCAAGTCATTATCATTTTATTAAGATATTTCTGTATACTGGCGGTTGATACTTTAACAATTTTCAAATAAGTTGCACCATCTTCTAACAATGTTTGAATTTTAAGGTCATAATCACTTTTTTTCATAACTACTGTGATATTTTTCGTATCTTTTAAATCATGAAGCAATTGTATTTCTTCATTTTTTAGCAATTTTTTTATGGTTGTGTTTATGTTTAAAGTTTGTCAATATGTTGACAAAACGATTACGTAGATTTTACGTTGTTAAATCATCAAATTGATCTTCACAATGTAAAAGAACACTTTCAACACCACACACTATCTTATCGAAAGGTATTTTTTTTTGGAATAACAAGAGGAGCAAATTTTTCTCCGAGTTCCAAAACATTCTCAACATTTTCTGGTATTAATGTCAGGGAAAAAGGGAATGGGAAAAATGACTTCAGCTGCAACTCAACTGTAATAATGTTTATCTCTTATTTTATTTTTATTTTCTCTGTCTTATCATGAAATAATGGTTTTTGTCATATTTTCACACTTTAGAACGCACATTGCTGCTGACCTAGGTCTTAAAAGGTTTTTATGTATTGTTTTGACGCATATAACGTTATTCTTACTGCACAGTACATTTAATTAAAAAAACCACAATTTTATTGCCTAGGATTATGGTCACGAATGATATTAATGATAACGTTTAATGATAACTATTAATACAAAACATAAAATTCCAAACAATAAATTTTTAATCAATTACTAACGATTGACAATTAAATTTGTATTGAAAATTCTCAAATTTTCATTGGTTGGATTGGACAATGACCATTAAAATTTTAATTTTAATTATTTTATTACTTATTATAATGGAATCAAAATTTTGCTTGTTTTATAAATATTATTGTTGTAGAATAAATTATTTTATAATTTTGGTTTTGGAAATATTTCAAATAAAATCAAAGATAATTTGTTGTTATTGTAATCAAATTCAATCATAAATTTCAATTCCTAAAATATTAATAGAAAATCAGATCAATAAAAGTGTACATAAATAATTCAATGTCGAAATAATTTTATCGACAATAGCAATGGGAAAATTATACAAATTGTAATGTTTGTAGATCGATGCTGTTTTTTTCTACTCTATACTCGATAAACCATAAAACTGCCATCTGTTCTTTGTTTCAAGTATTTTGTTTTACTTTTTAAGAAAAACCATCCAATTAAATTTAATTTTACAAACTAACATTAAATTGTAACAACTTGAACTAATCCATAAAATCACACAGCTTGGGCAATGCTACGAAAACGAACTAAAACCCAAATCTACATACGGTTTAACTTAAAGCAAATAAAGTATAAAAGTTCAAAACCAAAATTAAAATGTCAATAAAAATAAAAAAACAAAGCACGAAAAACAGATGGTAAAGCTTAATTTTTTCGGTTCTTATGTTTTATATACTAACTTGAACTAAAAAAGTTCAAATTAAATTTTAAAAAAATGAATTGAACATCGACAAAGTTTCTCGTGAGAAATGATGAACCTAATCGAATAAAAATGATTGATTGATTCATTTTCATGAAATTCTACAGAAAAAAATACGAAAAATTTAATCAATAATCGTTTTATTTTTGAGTTTTTTATTTTATTCCTATTGTTTGTTACTGAAGTGGATATTTAAGGGTGGTTTGTTGTCCATCAAAGTTTTAATGTTTTATTTATACGAAACTACCGTTGATTTTTGTTTTTCATTGAAATTGCTCAAAATCAAATTGAATTTGTTATGGTTCCATTCCTACTTATTGAATTATACATATTTAATGTTTTCGATTTGGTCATGATGAAGTTTAATATTGATTATTGAGAATTCAAAACTGTGGTGTATTTTTAGTTCGATTTAAAATGCCAGTCACAATTCATGAGATTGCAAACATTTGTTGTTTATTTTTATATACGTATATATGCTATTCACTGTACATCATCAAGACGTAGTGGTTGAAAATACAAAAACCATGAACTACGTTTCACAAATTAACTTGAACGATTATAAATTCATAAAATATTTCATTAGAACTCGTAACATTAGTGACAGCGATAAAATTGTAGGGATATATGTTTTTCAGCACGCTAGGACTTCCATAACAAAAAGCAACTAAAAAATGATGGTTGTGAATAAATAGATACTTGAAAGAGATGAAATTAAGAAACAAAACGCGACTGTTGAGGAAACAACAAATCAACAAATTATTACTTGAAGGTTTCTGTTCTATACATCTGTATAAATAAAAAGTTTGCTGAAAAAAAGTCTACGAAAAACATTTATAACCAAAACATTGCTAAGCGAAGCTACGTTCAAGAACTCGGGTTAAAAAAGAAAATTTAAGCACATTGACACATTGACAAGGATCTTAAATTATTGCTGGGCAATGAAGTAGTAGAGAAAGTGGTGAAAATGTTTTCTAATTGAACATTTGTTATATTAGGTGCGTTCGATTTGACTGAAACAACTGAAAAAACAACAACAATTGCATTCAATTTTTCAGTTGTTTCAGTTGGTTCAGTCAAATCGAACACGGCTAAAATCTATCTATAGTCTTAGTTCAAAGTTTTGAATGATTATTATTGCGTTAACAAGAAGAAATTAGAAAACACGAAAACAAGACTTATTCGATTTTTGTTTTTGACAGAACAGAACTAAATCTAGTTCTTGATTAGTAAAAGAGTCCGCATATGTTGATGGAGACAGCAATTTTGCTTCAGTTTTCTTAATTTATTTTGAATAGCTTATTGCTTATTTACGTTTGTTTTCTTGACACATCCAGCAAATAAAGAAAATCATCAATCACAACGGCTTCACCACTATAAATGTACTGCTCTAGTCAGGAATAGCCAGGAATATATTTTTTACCTCTTGAAATTAATTTCTTAGCAGTTAAATTTGTAACTCCAACGATTTTATCTTAGTTTTTTAAAACTGGTCGGATCCAGTAATGAGTCCAATATCAGATTTTTTGTAATTATATCGCGTTTGTGGTGTAAAGCTAATATGTGGGCTTTGACTCCACTCCACTCTAGAATTTCTTTACGATACTGAAAGTGTTAAAACCTTTTTGGCTTAAATGTTCTTTTTTTATGGAAATACATGGGTCGGAATTGTAATTATATCTTTTGCATGTTGTTCGACAGATGTGCACCGTTGTCCACCTGTGTAAGTTTATACTTCATGACAAACAATTCATGACGTCTGATTTCGTATAAATGGAAGATCCATATGCGTGATGTTAAATAGCATTGATTAGTTTATAGCTGACAATGTTTCCTCTAGAGATAAGTTAAACACATTACGCGTAGGTTTGAACGATTTGATTGAAACCGAGGCAAACATTTCTATTAATCTTTGGATATAAATTTTCAATGAAAAATTATGTGAAGTTATTTTAGTGATATTAGGAGTATTGTTGTACCGATTTAAGTGAAGGTAAAAGTAAATTGTCATGTTTAATTCTTGAAATTAGAAAAAAACATAAACTAACCGAAATCACAAACAAAATATACATAAACAATTTGTATTTGACGTTTGTCTAAAAAAACCAATAAGTGGTGGACCGCAATATATTTCCTCATATAGTAAGAATTCCCTCATATAGTAAGGATATATGGCAGACAGATTCTAGACAGACATATAGAAATGGCAGACAGATAGAAAAATAAATTGTTCGAGGATGCCAGATGTGGAGACAGACTCATACTAGATACAGAGAGACTCTCGATCACATCACATGAACAATTAAATTCTGTTGAGATTTTGTATGGAAAGTCACAATAAATGCCAAACTATTGAGCGACATGAAACATTAATGAACCATTAAAATATTAAAAATTGTTTTTCCTTGATCGAAATATGAACCAATTTCCAAATTTATCTGATCCAACACAGCCCCCTCCCCCCACAAAGCAACAACATAATTATTTTTTTCAAAAGAAAATTCACTTGCTGATATGTACTGTTAAGAATTCTGGTTTTGATATTAATTTTACGACACGATTATTTCTACATTGAATTTTAACTTTGCCACACATAGTAATTAAAATATAGTTAGGAACTCGGTCTTTGATCTGGATCTGGATACAACAGCCATGTTTTTGTGGAATTAAAATTGGTTATATTTAAGTAATACCATTCTGTGACTTTTTAAGATTCTCCTTAACATATATGGCAGCATCTTTTCAGGACGGAATTATTTTCTTAGATGTTTAACCCTTTAAAAATAGGGAACAAATGACTTGTGGAGTGTAAAATTATCTCCAAAACTATTTGTGGTCATACGTTTTGAATTTATCCAGTTGGCTTACCAGAGTTATTAAAAATGCGTTGGAAATATCTAATGCAATTACGTACGTTTTACCATAATCTTTAAGAATGCAGTTCTAGCAATACCTCATCTCCATAAACAAATTTTTCGAAAAAATGAGTTAGCTTTTATTTATTAAATTCCTAAAAGAGCAGTTATTGATTTTGTATCGATTTCTGAGATCGGAATTTTTTTGTTTACTTTAAGTTTTAAGTCCTCCTGAATCTGTTTAGGCTATTTAGCTGGCAGTCTGTATGTGTGTATTGTCGTTTGTAGCTAAAATTTGTTCCCACGTATTGATTGAAAGGCGAAGGATGAATTATGATTGAAAATCATGTTTTGCATATATATTGAGAATGAAAAATGCTATCAAGGTTTAAGACCTACCATTTTGTTTACCATCAAGTCAATCATTTAAAATGAAATTTGTATTAACAAATGAAATGAAATTTTCAAAAATGTAGTGAAATCATTGAATTTGACCAATAATGACCATTGATCAATGTAAATGATAGTTTTCCTAGGGCAATTATCACAAATATTTTGTTTGTTTAGGGAAATATGACAGACAGCAGAACTATGAATTAATGAATGTCTTAAATTTTTTAGCGAAAAAAAATTGTTTTAATTATTTAGTAATGTCGGCAAGCCATTTTCTAAACGAATTTCTTGACCGAGGATAAATTGTAACGACCAACAAAAATCTGATCAGCGTACATTTCTTTTAAGATCTAAAGCAACATCTAAGTCATCACATTAATCAAACCTTCATTCCGTACATAATATCTGACCGAATACAACGTTTCACTGTTTAAATAAATTCATCTTTTAGTTAACTACTTCATAATGTTTATTTTGCATTTTAATTTGTTTTAACCGATCTTATATTTCGGTATATAATCAATTGTTGTTTTATTTTATTTTTTTATGAGAAAGAAATTTATTTTTTTTTGTTATACTGAAAACGAAATAGAGTATATTGATTCTCCGCAGGTGTTTGATCTTGTCATCAATAATAAGCTACTTCATTTTGTAATGTTTGAACTGAAATATGTTCGCAATATTAATAATTGAAAGAACTTCGAAGGACCCTATTGTTATGGTTTGAAAATGTGAGACGGGTTGTTTGAATTATTTTCCTCTATCTGTCTCAATTGTTTTTTTTTATACGGCGGGCTTTCAATGTATAGGTATGGTTTTTGTTTTTGAAAAATGAGACAACTAAATACAACGATGAGATAAATAGATTTTTGTTTTGGAAAAAAAGCGTTTTGTGAAACGATTTTAATTTTAATTTTTAGTTAAATTTTAACTGGGATACCTACTATTTAGCTGTCAAGATTAATGAAATAAATATTGTTTTGAATATTATAAACACAGATTGTGCTTTTTAAAATGATTCGATTTATTTTAAAGTATTAAAATTGTGGGAGTTGTGAAACAATTCACATTGAAAAGATTAAAAATAATTGTTAATTAAGTTTACTAGCAATAGTTGTGTAGCTAAATACACAAATTTAAACCATACAAAAGAAAAGAAATAAAAAAAAAGTACAAGTAAAGTAAAATAAAGCAAAAATTTTGAAAATAACTGAGTTTTAGTTCAAGTTATTGACGTATATAATTGTTTTTGAGGAGGGTGTACTCAAGTTGGCAGATTGGTTGTACGGCAGAGCGTTCCACCATATCAAAAAAGGAGGTGGGAAAGTTCGACCAAAACCAAAATATATTATTCTGAAATATTATAGTTATATAATGGGTAACTAAAAGATTTGAAAATTTTCTCGGGCCAGGGACCCGGTTTAAATTTTTTTTTTTATATTATTGCAATCCCAGATAAGAAATTCTAATTTGTTGGAAAAAGTTTTAAGCAATTACCAATCCTCGTAGAATTTTAACTACACGGAAACCTCGACGAGTGGGTTATATTCACACTTGTCTGAATTCTTTGTTTTTCATCTTATCTTCTATATCTGTTGAGCTGAACAGAGAAATTGCTCTCTAAATAAATTTCTATCTCATGATTGAGGATTTAAATGTCTATAGATGAGAGATAAGAAAAAATTTCAAAAATGTTTATGAAAAATGTCAATTTTCATATTTTTCACAATTTTCATATTTTATGGATTAAATAAAAATAATAGGTTTATATTATTCTTTAAATTTTGGGGTAGGATGGGAACTTTCATATTGTAAAAAAAAAAAAAAAACTCAAAAAGTGCTTATCCTTCCCCATTAGAGCCAGTTTTTAAAATTTTATTTCTCAATTAGTCTATGCATACAGACAGAGTATGCAAAAAGTCAATTGAGTTTTTAGGTCAGTATTTTACTTTTACAATGCACATAAAATAGTTGGTTTAAAGTGATCCGTTCCAAACCCAAGAATTAACTATCGATATTGCAAAATCAAACGCGTCAAATATCAAATATCAAATATCCGAAAAATATATATTGGAGTAGAAAATTTAAGTACGGTAGAAAATTAAACAATCATTTTTAACATTTTTGGCAAAAGATGGTTCAACCTTTTGCCAAAATGTTAAAAATGATTGTTTAATTTTCTACCACGTGCTTAAATTTTCTATTCCAATATATATTTTTAGTAGCTTATTAAAACATCAAGTATGTGCAGTGCCCAAATTACGCATCAACATGAGCGACAAAATTTGAGGGGCAGAATACATCCATACATACATTAAATGCATACATACATACATTAAAATAAAAAATAAATTTTGTTTTTTAATTTAAAGTATATTTTGACCACTAGTAGCAGACCAACACGACGATGATATTTTTTAAAGGTTCAAAGAATAAAATATACTACGAAAGATAATAATCTTTATATTATAATAATTACTGTAATAACTATAATAACTCAATTGATAGTTCATCAAAGTCATTGATATCGTTAAATCAGACACGATACAAAGAATTACTAAGGAAGCAAGTCAATTGTGTAGTGTAGACGAACTCAAATACGTTTTGATGTGTTTGAGCGTGGAAAATGATGTTCTAGGGAGCGATTGGTGAATCATTTTTGCGCAACCCTTTTCTTTTATCACTTTACACATTTTCATAGCAATTCTTTGTGTATCCATTTTTAGTTTATTTATGTAATTTTTAAAATGCACCCATTGATAGATTAATGATTTATCCTAGACCATGAGGTACATTTAAATAAATTACCTAGCAGCAGTTGCTATTTCTTGTATCGGAATGTTTTTGTTATTAAAATGAGAATTTGCCAGCAAATTCTTTATAAGCTTTCCAAAACATAAAGCTCATTCAACAAGCGGTCATCTGTCAGTTCTATTGGGTTTTATTTAAAAAATTTTTTTTGAAATTTTTTTCCGCTTATTCTTTTTCATGTTTTATCTTAAAATTGAAAAGCGATTATCATTTTCAGTATCTGTTGTTAATTTCTGCCCAACTCAGAGGTTTTAAATACTTTAATAAAATATATCGTATGTATCGCATGTATCTCGTTTGATTTCATCTTATACCAATGAAAAATTCAAGAAATGTTTATGGTATATGGCGTGGCACATACACATAAATTACTTCTCTGTTGTTCTTGCTGATATAAAATAAGTGCAACATTTATTCTTTGGGCCGGCCTTAGAGCTTCTTAAGATGTGGTGTTCCTAAAATTTGTGACGATGAATATGTCAGAGCACAAAACTGTATTTCTATGTTTCATATTATTAAAATTAACCAAACAACAATCTACAAATTTTAATGGGCATCGTTTTTTCAAAATTTTGTAGCAGAAAAGACCTAAAAAGTAAAAATGTAATTGCTCTAAAAAGTGGTCAACTAACATAAAATTTTATTTTTTTTGGGTTTTTGAGATCAATTAAGCTCAAGTTAGTAAAGAAGTAATTGGAGTTTTTTCAATTCAAAGGTATGGTTTGAAGTTTCTCAGAAAAAAACTCCATTTCATGTTTTTCGTGTTTCGGATGGGATTCGAACCTACCCTCGTCAGTGCCCGGCTCGAATCCTTGGGCAGACACGCTATCGATTACGCCGTTGAGGCGATGACAATTTCAAAGTTGAAACTTCTTCATCACTTATTTATTTTTACTTAAGTTGAATTTTTCCACTGGCATTAGACTCCATATTATGGAAATGTTTTTTTACATTATATGGGATTTTTTGCATTAAATTTCTTGATTTTATTACAGTCTATCCAAATTAAAATTGATTGTCTTGCAAAACTATCTTTGAGACACTCAATTTAATTAAATTGAACAAATCAAAATGTAAAATTTTCGCTCTAGTCAACATTTGCTGCCATGATCCTCCACAAACAGCTGATATTTCCTTGCCGCAAAATATTTCTTATTTTATTGCATAACTTTTGAATTTTTTTTTTGTTTACGATGCTTATGATCTATGTAATTTGTTAAATTTCTTGTTTAATATCTAATCATAAAACAATTAAAATCTAAATCACGTGCTTGAAGATATCTTATTTTTCATGTCATTCATTTTTAATTTACGAAATTCTTTTCTCTACGTTTTCATTTATTTCCTTTGAATATTGATTAGAATGCGAATTAAGGGAAAGGTAAAATATTGTAAAATAAAAGAAAAAGTAAGGTAAACAATTTTTCATATTAATTTTATTCGTGAGAAGATATGTAGGCAAATGGAATAAAATGAGGGAGGAAGGAACTGATCTGTCTGCTATTTTATTTTTATACTAAGAAAAATGTTTAAGGTTTTGTTAAGTAAAGAAAGATATAAAGATGCTTTTCAAAAACGTAAAGTTTTGATTTTTTATTTAAAACGAAATTACTTACAAAAACAATACAAATGTGAAATGATATATCTTAAAGGAAAAAAAATTCACATCTTTTAAAGTCGGGCTCAATTCGGTCAGCGATCAATCAGCATTGTAAATTCAAATCTGTTTTAACAACCGCAAAAAAAAAAATAATTTTAATAAATACTCAAGCTGGTTTTTTGTCACTCTTCTCAAAAATCTTTTTTTTTTTTAACAATTTGAAAAAACAAAATATGAGTAAAAACTTAGATCACAAAATAGTGCATCTCAGAAACGCTTTCGTCACAAATTATGGGGACTTTCTTTCCATTGAGAAGGTCTCAACTTGAGTCATGAGATAAGATTATGAGTAGGTGTGTTACGTCGATTCAAGTAACTTTATTGTATTTTGAAGCATGTGATTTAGATTCGGCTATAGAACCCATAGCAAGGAAAAGATTTGGAGTAATTTTGAGTAAAAATATAGCATATGGCTGAAAGACAACGTTCTGTAAACATAAGAATTATTTTTGCTTTCTTGTTAGTATTCTACTGCTAGGTTGCAGTTATCTCCTTATTAACGATTAATAACCCACATTATAAGATTAGACTAAATACTTTATAGTTAGCAGGTACGTTTTCTTGCAGATTTCAATGCGGTCATCGAATAAGTGGACTCGAACGTTATTTTATATTTGTAAAAAGTATTTTTTGAGTAAATGTAACAAGAGGAATTGAATAAATTTTTTTTCCCGTAAATTCTTTCGTCAAATTGTGGGGGAAACCCAAACCTTGGGCATATGTCAAGCTGGATGAAGGACTAAGAACATTACTAGATGTAGCATTTAGGTAGAACTAACTTCTCTGTGCGAATATCCTACTCGTGAAGGTATACTTTAGTATTTGCCTTGCCTGTCTTTTGCTTTGAAAGTTATATCAATCTTAGCTTTGGTATAAGGTTGTATAAATCGTTTTGCATGTGGTATTTAGAATTATTTTGTAATATTCGTTATCAAAATCATAGAGCAAGAACGCCCATGAAAATCTATCAAAACATTTTTGCAAAAATGATTGATTCTCGGACACTCATCAATGATGCTTTATCTATACATGCAACACAAATTTTCCTGACAGAATTTTATCGAACAAAGAGAGAACGGAGATATACAAGAGGCGAGAAGATTGAATAATCACAACAATGATGACCAATTACTGAACTCAACGAAAATGGGTCGCTCTAAATAAATCGTGAAATTATTTTAGCTTTGTTAGAAACACAAAAATTTGCAGTGTTATTTTCACGTAAGAAAACAAGACTCTCGTTTATTTAGAGCTTGAAGAAGAATTGTACTTCTCTGTTCCAAGTTATGTAAAGAATAATAGAAAAACGATGATAAATTACTTATACCACTGTTGCAAGTGGCTCGTTAGGTTAACAATACTGCTATACCCAGCAGTAGGTTAACAATTGTTAGGAAATGAAACTGCCATTTATCCATAATATATGTTACCCTATGGTACCAAACTTAGTCACACCATTACCACTTGAAGTTACATTACCTTAATCCCGTCCAAAACCTTCGTGGTCTAATTTCTTTTGTTTTTTAAAAAATTTTTATATATGTTATATCAAGTTTTCATGGACTCTACGATTACCTCTACGGTGATATTTGAATAAAATAACCTTCAGTTGTTCCTATTTAATTAGTCTGCAAGTTTCGGAAATGGTTTTTTATTTCTTACAAATCCGAAATTTTTATACTCTATAAAAAATTTTCTCATCAAAAATTGTCATAGTTTCAATTTTTTTCGTTTTTTTCCTGAAAATTTTAAAACTTCGAAAAAATCAAAAAGGCAGTTGGTAGTGTTGGTAGTAGTAACTAGCAAAGGTGTAACATATGTATGACTAATCTAATTGACATACATTACATATGTTATTCTTCCAACCAAATTATTCTAAACAATTAAATAAGTCATCAACAACTTAAAAGCCTAGATCTAATTTCCATAAATTCCCACGATATATATGTTATAACGAAATCCAAATAACTTAAAATAATATTAAAGTTGATGACATCACAAAAATAAATTTAAATAAAATTTAAATAAAATTTATTGAAATTCCTGCTGAACGAGGCAATTATATTTATTTAATATAATATTGACCGATATTAACTTTACATAATAAATCGATTGATAATTGGTTAATCGATTTAATTATTAAAATAAATGTAATCTTAAGAGGGGATTATAGCGGGGAAACCCTCTATCAATTTCACTATAAATTAAATGTAAATTGTAATGAAAATATAATTAATAAACTTATCTGAAAGTTTAAAGTTTTAGTTTTTCTTAAACCTTTAACTGGAAAGTCTGCCCAATAGGCCTAAGCCTACGGGTTAAACATGGTATTTCCAGTTACAAAGACTTTCTTCCCATCATAAATATAAAAGTAATAAGTGGACGCTGAAGTATAATAAGTCAACACAATAAGTCCACCATAAAGTGAACGTTGAACAAAAACTAAATTTAAGATTACTTAAGAATATAAAAAAATTGTTTAAAGTTAAGATTCCATTGAAAATTTAACAAGGTGAAGTAAAAATTATGCCAGAGTTTTATGAGTTAAATATAACGAATAATATTGATAAGTGAAGAATTTTATGACGTTTTACTTTTTAAGTAATTAAGAATTTTCAAAAAAAATAGTTTAGAGTTAACGTAGTCAATTGAAAATTCAACTCAAGGTGAAGTAAAATTTGACCGGTGCGAGAGTTTTTGACAGTTAAATATAACAAATAATATAATATTGAAAGAAGAGAAAAGTGAAACCATTAACATAGCCCATAAAAACAAACAAAACTTGTTACCGAATGTAATTCAATAAATGATAAATCAAAGTTAATTTTGGGAAATGGAAATGCAGTGTTTTAATTTATTACGGGGGATAGTAATCTAGGGGCGTTCTATTTACAAAACGGCAAGGGCAGTATCTAGAGGACAACAAAACCACCACTACGAGAGTAACGAACCACAATTTCTTAGTGTAAGTCAATCAAAATTTTATTTATTGTATAAATGTAAAAATAAATGTCCATAGCCGAATAGAAAGGCTTTGTTAAACATATGTTAAACCTAAGAAATTAGCGGTTACATTATGACCGATTAAGAAGAATTGTGTTGTGTGTATGCTTCGGGCATGAGCAAGGCTCGGCACCTTATTTTAATTATTTCAAAGTAATAGCTACTGCTATCCCAAGCTATTACCCAATACTCAGCATCAACTGCTGGCTATTTATTTTTCTTTGGTTCTTTGATATGATTGAAACAGATGTAAAGAAAAGCTACCCTTGTTTATATTCTGTAACAATTGAATATAGTTTTTCTTTAGTAAAAAAGCTTCAATGTTATAGTAATTTTTTATACATAAATTGCCTAAAAAATCTTTATATTCATTCAATTGTCACTTATCTAATAAATAATATACAACACAATATTAATAATATGAATAACCTTTACCTGTAAGAAATTTACACAATCTATTGTGATTCACAACCAAAAATTTTCATTTAATTATCCAATTTCCTTTTGATTATCTTCATTTATACACAATAAAATTCATCTTATTGTTAATGACATAAATTAAAAAAGTAAATGAAAGTTAACAAGCAAAAAAAAACTCCCAAAACCATAAAAATAAAAGAAAAGTCCAGAATTAATTGTCTTACTTAGAATGAAATGGAAACTACATAACGACATAGAAATAAAAACCAGAAAAACATGAAAATAGAAAAATGAAAACTAATTTCTTTGTAATAAACGAAAAACGGAAAAGAGGAAGGAAATTGAAATGATTTCCATGAGCTCAATAATATTGATAATATTTTACAATATTTCTTTTTTCAATTAATTTTTGTTCTATTTTTTCCGATTATATTTGAAGGACTTCCAGTCTTGACATTCATTTTGGTTGAAACATGGTAATTGGGATTTAAGGTTTAAATAAAGTTTCTAGCAATATTTCAACATCAGCTTCCAGTTGATCATATTCGGTTAAGCTGCTGTTTGGATATATAAACTACATTCACTACAGAACACAGTCTTCATTTATGAAGGGATTTTGATGATACTTTGGCCAGACAATATGAGAAGAAATTAATATGCTCTTCAGTCTTTAGTTTTCATCCTAGTAATTATAAGGTTTTGTTCAGCCTCTGTTTATGAATTAAGTTTTGTGAAACTTCGACAATTTCGTTATGGGACAGTGGTACGTTTTAAGCACTTTCGAAATAAATTAAGTATATTTATTGTTTAGATACGCCTTCAAGAACTTGAATTTTTACTGCAGCTTCAGTAACTAGTCAGCCTTTTTATAGCGCACCATAGTTTTTTCATTGATGTGTTCACATTAATTCTGAATTCTTAGTTTATAAAAAAACTGACATATACACCCAAGCTTTAATAACTACCAACGAAATTAATATTAATTATTTTAGAATTTTTATTTTAAGAAACAAAGAATTTCATTTTAAGTTTGTTTATGGTTTTAGAGCTAGCTAGAGTTTGACCATGCATCGTATAAGACGATAGTTTAAATAGAAATTACGAAGTGGATGTATACAATGAAAACATATAGCAGTCCATGAAAATCCATAAAAATTTATTTTATACAGTTAAAAAATTTTGATACAGTACAAAAGATATAGATGGAAAGGTTTCAATAAACCTTATAGTCAAGAATGTGATAGAAAAATTTGTTGGTCCTCCAAGCCGGATCAATTTGTATTCTACAATATATAGTAAAAATTACATAGTTTCAATAACGGTGTCATATTTCTCAATTAAACTCCAGTTTCCATTGTTTACTTTAAAAAAAAAAAATCAAAATATTTAAATAAATAGAAAAGCAAGAGAAAGAAAAAAAACTGTTTTAGCAGTATTGTCTCAATATTCATAATATGCTGTGTTGTCAATAGAGTTTGTATTTCCCGGCCATTTTTTAATACGAGAATTAGGAATTACTCAATCCGGGAGTCCCGGGAAAAATTTTAAATTTAAAATCTATTATAAAATAACATTTTGTTTTTTGTTTTTTTTGTTGAAATTTCATTAAAATCTTAACTGTTTGGCTAATTTTAAAGCAATAATGGATATTTAAAACTTTTGAAAACTTAATGTAGTGGTTTACCATTCATATAAGGGACTTAAAATAATTTATATTATATATTTTTCAGTAGATCTTAACCTTTTAGCAGTCCTGGCTAGGCATGATGATATATTTAGATGACAATAATTGATAATTTGTAAATAAATCAAAAGCAGAATCTAAATCGTTTTCGCAAATAAATTTTAGTGCATTCACAACAAATTAAGGGTTTCAAAATTGAACCCTCTTGTAAAGGGTGCCGTGTCGAAACCACTACTTTGACCTTAGTGGAGGAAGAGCTTAATGCCACGTTTACTGACAACAAATTACAAAACTTGTGCATAAGTCGATACGAAAAACAATTAACGAGAAATATCTACTTTTATGTGTAAAATGTACAGTGAGTGATTTCGATATTACGAATAATATATACGTACTTATTTTTAAATATTGGTTTTATTTCACACCCGAGACTGCGTTCCATTTGCTGCTAAACTTCTCATAACCTGTTAACCCAATATAGCCAACTGTACTTATTTGACTAAATTGAAGATACTAATTTTTTAAATAATAAATAAATGTATGTTTTAAACAATATCTGAAAATTATATTTATTAATTTGAATTCAAATTACTGTAAATTAAAATTGCATGATCTTGTCTTTTGAGTTTTGGATATCTGTCAGAAGCTCAAAATCCAGTTTGAATTCTTGATGAAATTGATAGAAATTCGGTCTTCTGCTGATGCTAATCTCTCAATAATTTTGTCAAGAGATTTATGTTTTGTAAAAATATCCTTTTTTCAAAAAGGGATGCGAAAATATATCGACATATCAATATATATATACATATATGGTTTTTAAAAAAATATTGATATATTTTATCAACCATAAAACTTTACTAGATACATACATCGATATTTAATTCGAAGTTACTTAAAGATATTTATATATTTAAATATTTATATTATATTTTTGTTTACATATTCAATATATCCGAACTATTGTTTGTTTGGCCTTTTGAGTTAAGCAATGATAGAAAGCTTTTATTACCTGATTTATTATGAAATATATTAAAACGTTTTCTTCGTTGTTAAAAAAGAAATAATGAAAGTGTTCAGCCGTGCAATATGATAAAAAGTATCGCAATATTTTACATATTACATCAAACTGGACCGGAAAAAATAATTGATTATACGCTAAACTTTATAGATCATTATAATTGTTATTGGTTTAGTTAAAACACACTTTTTTGATATCTATATGCTTATTACAACCGATCGATTTCGAAAGCTAAGCTTTCATTTTCAAGGATCGTTCTAAACTTTCGTTTCGATCGTTTAGAACGATCCTTGAAAAAGAAAGCTTAGCTTTCGAAATCGATCGGTTGTAATAAACATATAGATTTCAAAAAAGTGTGTTTTAACTAAATCAATAACAATTATAATATATTAATGATATCTAGATTCTAAATAAATAAGAAATTAACTATTTTATAGATCATTTTTATTTAATTATAATTAGGGCATTTAATGTCGACTATCGAGTACCCGGGTATCAGGGTAGTTTTGGCTTTTTCAACAAACTCGACTACCCGGGTATTTCCATTAACTAATCTGATCGACTGTAAAATATTAGTTTTCAACAAGCAATTAAAATATCCCTAACCTTGAATTTATATTGATTGGGACGTAGTACCTAGGACCTTTAAAGACTTCCATGGGACCTAAGTCTTAAGAAGGCTCTCTGTGTTGTTGTGACTCATATTATAAGTCCTATTACACAACACATCTTATTAAAAAAAATCGGACACGTGCGAATAAAATTCGCCTGCCAAGGGTTCCGTGAATGTAAAAGAACATAATATCAAAAATAAATGACATAAAGTTATGCTGTCAAGTCTGTATATCGCCAGACTATGGACGCATAATAGAATAAATGTTTAATCGTAGACGTCAATAGCAAATGTCAGTCACATCTACATTGATCAAAAATGTTACTTGAGGTTAAATCTTATCCAAAGCTGGATAAGATTTAACCTCAAGTGCAAATGTGAATTTGCACATTTTTTAGAATAACTCAAAAACTGTGTACCGCAAAATTCTAAAAAAAATTGTAATGTTTTGGAAATTTGGTGTTCTTTCAAATGACACCCCACTCGTTTGGGTCAAAAAAAGTTTTTTTTTACCCCCTTACACCCATCCCCTAAACACACAGAAATATAATTATTTGAGAGTTCGCTATAATTTTCGTTCAAAATATAGCAAACTGCCTGTCTCTATGAATTTTTCCAATTTTTTCTGTCAATCAGTGTCGAAACGTAGGGGGGGGGAACGGTCTGGAATTTGCACATTTTGTAAAATAACTCAAAAACTCTGTACCGCAAAATTCTAAAAAAAATGCAATGTTTTGGAAATTTGATGCTCTTTCAAATGACACCCCACTCGCTTGGGTCAAAAAAGTTTTTTTTCACCCTTCCCCACCCCAATCCCTTAAAAGCACAAAAATATAATTATTTGAGAGTTCGCTATAATTTTCGTTCAGAGTTTATTAAACTTCCTGTCTATGTGAATTTTTTCAAATTTTTCTGTTAATTAGGCTCGAAATGCAAGGGTGGGGACCAACTTTTTGTGTCACTTTATTGATAATAATTCAAAAACTATGCATTGCAAAATTCTAAAAAAGGCAATGTTTCTAAAATCAAGTGCTCTTTAAAATGACACCCCACATGACCTGGTTTTAAATGATGCTTTTACTCCTTAACATTCCCACCCCTTTAATAAATATAGTTATGAGTATCTGCCACTTTTCTATATTTTTCATTAAAAACCTACCCATTTTTCTATCATTCCAAATATATTTCAAGATTTTCGATGAAGTAGGGTCGGAGTTAATCGGGCCAATAAAACATCGAGAAAACGTCATTTTTCAAAATTATACAAAAAATGGTGAGGTGTAAAATTCCAAAATACATTTTTAAATAATGCTGAAATGAAGCCCTTTCATATGATATCCTACTCGTCTCGATAAAAAAATGTATGTTTTCAAAGGCTTTACATCCTACCTCCTTAAAACAAACGAACACAACTTTATTTATTTTTTAACCTGCCATCTTGTTTGGATAGGTCAATTTTATAAGCACACACCATACCCTTACTTTTATAGATTTATTTTGTTACTTTTTCAACTAGCCGGGTACCCGGGTAATCCAGGTATTTCAGAAATTGAATACTCGACTACGCAGATAGATGCAAAGTCGAGTAATTTGAATACCCTAATTATAATTAAACTATTCAGCATTTCCCGAGAAATTAATAAAAATCCCGGTAGTCGGGATTATATAAAATAGCTAATTTCCCCTGGAAATTATTGAGGAATCATATAAGAAAGAATGGTGTGCCTTGCCTTCAAGCAGTTAAATCAGAAGGAATTTTAATGCCCATAGCATTTCAAATAATGAAGCTTTATGAACTTCGAAGCATTTTATCAGATGCATTGAATTATACAAAAGAATTGACTTACCCTAAAAATATGGGGCATTGTAAAATCGAAAACATTGTTCAAGGAGATATTTGGGAATCTAAAGTTAGTTAACCTTACTGTAATGATATTTTAATACCCTAAATCCTTTATTACGATGACTTTGAGACGGGCAATTGTATCGGTGCCACGCAGTTTCCCAATCTATATCCGCATGTTATTCATTTTATTATAGCTTTCCTACCCTTCCTTACAAGAACTTGCGATTAGAAAATAATTTTGTAGCCTTATTGAGGGAAAAAATAGTATTTAAAAACATTTGGAATATCTAACGTTTTACCCGAATTAATAGCTATTTTAAGAGAAATTGAAATTGAGAGTGTTGCGTAATACAAACTCCAGAAAAATCTGTTACAGTGCATTTTGTTTTAGGTCTCGTAATGGGACAACTTAGCAATTAATACTCTTTTTGGATATTCCACCTCATTTATTCATAATCATTTCTGTAAATTATGCATGAACCTCGCAAAACAAAATTTAATTTTACTAAATGTAAAGCCTGATCTTTTATTATAAAAAATAGAAATATACAGTATCTATTTATCCAAAGGAATCAATTATTTTAAGCAATACATAAATTTACGGATAATGCGCGGACTCTACTAAGGAAAAATATCTAATATAACACGAATAATTTAATAATATAATATTAGAATATAATACCACAATTCAAAATAAAATTGAAGAATTTAAAAAATTTGAATATGAAAAATATTGTGGGGGCTGAAATCTCACAGCTCTGAGATATCAAGACTTCGGTCTGGGTTAAGGATTTTGATATAGCTTTCGGCAAAAAACTTTCACGAGGACATGGTTTTTAGTTTTGGGCAGCGATGTATATCAAACATAACTCTTTGTTAAAGTACATGTATTTTTTATCTCTGTTTAAAAATTTATTACAAAACTAACACGCAACATCAATACGTTGCCGGAAAACTATAATCAAAATTCCAAAAATATTGTTAAATTAAATAAAATCAAACTTTTTCAAAATTCTAAAAATATTTTAAATATTAGAATGAAATCAAATATTTAAACTTTTTCTAAATTCCGATAATATGCCAAGAATTCAAACATTTCCAAAATTCTAAATATATTGCAAAAATTATTACAAAATCAAAAATTAACACTTTTTTCAAAATTCCAAAAATTATAATAAAATCAAAAATTAAAAGTTTTTCAAAATTCTAAAAATATTCCAAAAATTCTTACAAAATCAAATATACAAGCTTTTTCAAACTTCCAAAAATATTTCAAAAACTATAACAAATTCAAAAATTTCCATGTTCAATTTCATTACTTTTTTCAATTACATTTACGTCATTAAAACAGCTACATTTTTTTCCCAAAAAATTGGCTAAAAAATAAATGAAATCATTTTTTGACACACTTGACAACATTTTTTTGACAAACTTATAATGCAATAATCTAGTTTTTGATCTCATATACCAATCCCGACCATCAAGATTTCTCCAAATCTAATGTTCCTACACGTAATCACTTAAAATGAACGTTTTTTAAGCCAATAATATGAAAATTTGCTATTTTTGACACACATAATGATATTTTTGACACACTTCCGGTACAGTTATCGTACACAGCGTCCTTTGGGACCTGTATCTTGTGAATACCTATTTTTAGAAAAAAAAATTTTGAAATCCCTCCAGCCGTTTTCCCTGCAGCGTAGGTAATGACGGACGCCCGGCCGACCGGCCGGCCTACAGACAGACACACATTTCATTTTTGTTTTTTTAGAATCAGCTGGTGCTAAAACGTCGAGAAATGCCAAAAAAAGTGGGGGTAAGAATTTTACTTTGAGCTCATGAATGTAATACTAAGGTCTTTCAGACCGAAGTAATAAACTTAACTTAATTGTTGAGAGTTGACTTCATGTTTCTTGCAGTGCTTTAATTTTTATATTTTTTTTTCTTTATAAAAAGTGTTGTGTAATAGGGTTTAGAATATGTGTAAAACAACAACACATAAATACCTTTTAAGACCTAGGTCCCACAACAACTGGCATTCTTAGGTGTTGATGAACACTTTTTTTTAAACCTCTGCGGGTTGAAGCCACCTTAGACTAAGGGTTCCGGCAAACTATTCCATTTGTATGCAGGTCGGACAAAGAAGTCTTTCTGCGATCTGCCGATATAAAAACACTAGTTCTGTTACGTTATTCGATCATCCGGAATCGTGATGATATTGTTTTTTTTTTTAAACCAAAATGTGCTTTTTTTATTATTTATCAACGAGCACGGTTGACAAAAAAAACAATTAAATATGTAATAACGTAATTAAAAAACAAAAAATTCATTTTTTTTCCTTTTCTTATATTATTATTTTTTTTTATTTTTATTCATTCATTTTTTTATTTTGTAGGCAATCTAACCAAACATAAAGGACACGAAACCTTATTAAAAATTATTTCCATTTATAAACCTTTTCTTTTCTTTTAAATTTCTTTAAAATTACATTTATTAATCAGAGTTATAATAAATATAAATATTATTCAATAATAATTACAAATATTTAAATTAAAATGAACAAAACTATCAATACATATATTTATTTTTTTAAGTATTTAATCACATTTTTGTTTATCTATTCTTTTTGTTATATATCAACAATAATTTGACCGGACAAAAAGATAATATTTATTAACAAATTAATTACAACCGTATCGAGTAAAAGCTCACAGCGGACTGCCTATGAATTTATTTTAAATTCCAAATTACAACTCAACTTAAATTGAAAAATGTTTGCTATTCGTGTATTTTTAATTACTCTAAACAAGAGGTTAAAAATGTTGATTGCATATATTCTTAGCTCATCGTGCATATTGTTGTAAACAATACATTTATAACGAAACCCGTTAACAGATTGTTTCATTTTTCTAAAAACATCCTTACTTGTATTCAGTTAATTGTAAAACAGAAACAAAAAATAGGGACCACCCTCTTGTTAACAAATAATCATATCATATCATCAACAGGTTCATTGCACACATCGATCGCAAAAAAACATCTCACACATCGAAATGTAAAATGAGCATACATACTTTGAGTTTTTCTTCTTGTATGTTTTAATACAACAAAATTATACGAAAAGAGAGTTCTTATTATCATCTCTTTTGGCTTCGTTTTAATTAAGCAAAGAGATAATGAAAGAAAGCAAATAAAATTCGAAACGTTTGTCAAAAGAATGCAAGTATATAACAAAAACTATTATAACCTTGATGTTTCGACAGTGAGTCAAAAATTTATTTATGCGGACTGATTGTTAATAAAAGTGTTAATGAAAAATTGCAATGGTGTAGCATCACATATGAAAAAATAGGAAAGTATGTGTTGCTCCGGAATTAGTCTTTACTGTTAGGTTTTAACTATAAAGAACTAATTCCTTTACTAACACATTTACTTAGAACTCAATTGGTTTTGTATCAAATTGTATATTGTTACAAACGATATATGTTAGACATCACGCAATTTGTGGGCATAACACGTAATACTTTGAAAATTAACTAATACGTAATACTTTGAATATTCTGGTTCTCCAGCTTTACTAATACATATACCGTTTAGGTTCTTTATATGTTTTTAAGGTGATGATGACCATTTGCTGCTTTTGTTTTTATGCTCTGCAGCCAAAATATGCTAAAATTTTGTAGCGAACATTAGTTTATTTTTAAATTAATAGTATATCTAGTATTGCATCCAAACGAAACTAAATAAATGGATTTTATTCTTAAAAAAAATTAATTTTAAAGATAAGATCGAGTTAAGCTTTATAGATACATATATTATAGAATAATTATGATTTATAGATAAATTGCAAAAATTTTCAGAGGGACTAATTACCAAAAATTAATGTTATCTGTAAAAGATGAAAGGATGAGAATGATAAAAGTAAATTATTTTAGTATTTCGATTCAGTAATTTTTTTATTCCAAAACGCATTACATATACGTTTAGATGTATAACAAATATTTCAAACTCGGACATCCAAAATGTTATCTTCATCTTTTGAAAGTAAATGGAGACATATATCATCTTTACTAAACCCTGCATTACGAGTAGGTATGATTAGTGGATTAGTTTTTATTTAAGGATATTAAATCTAAACAAAATATAATAACAATAAAACCAAAAAAATTATCCAAATCAAAACAAATCATTTTAAATTAAACTGATATACCCAAATTAAGGTTTATTCGTTTATGAACAAATCGATCAAAACGAATTTAACTACCAAAAAACAAAATAATAAATTCTAATTTCTCCTGTTTTCCACCTTTATTTTGATTTCCTCTTTAGTTTTCTAATTATTCTCTTTTTTCCAAAACATCGTTTTTTCGTCTTAGGTTTTCATCATTTTTCATACATAAAATAATAATAATTTTCTTTCTATTCTTTACTGTAAGCTTTTTCTGTTTTCCTTTTTTATGTAGTTTTTCTTGGTTGGTTGATTACGGTATAACTCTTCTTCGGTCATGCTTTTTTGTCAGTTATAACATTTTTGTCAATGTGATCGGATCAAAGTTTTATTCGTTTCGCTCGTAATAAATATAATAAAAATAATCTCGTCAATAATTTTCTTTATGCGCAAAATAAATAAAAAAAAAAATAAGAAAATTTATATCTGAAAAACGAAACACGTGAAAATTATGTAAAAATAAACAAAAGCAATTCATTTTATGCTTTGATCAAGTGTTTTGTTTTCCTTATATGAATTTTCCTCGTTTATCTTTTGCGTTTATTTTTACAGTGTGTGTTGTGTGTGCAAATTGTTATTGTTTATTTGTATCAATTACAAACAATAATCTTATTCCAAAAGATACAGAAAAGGGAAAACAAAAATTTGTTTTTTTCCCGAACAATTTGATTAGTGTTATTGTTTTTGTGTAGTTTGTGTGTGTATAATAATAAGTAAATAAATTTAATTAAATTTGGTTTTTCTTTGTGATCATTACAAAAAAATTATTTGTGTCTATAATTGGAAAGTTTTTTATATTTTTGTTGTGGAATTCAAGCAATCAATTTTCAATTTGGGATAAAAATAATAAAACTCAAAAAAGTTTTAATAACAGTAATTGTAAGTTAAATTTATTGATATCTTTTTGTGTTTGATAATTAAAATATTTCCAATTAAAAAACAAAACTGAGTTTATGAAAACGAATAGACCTCGAAAAGTTTTGGTTATATTTTTTTGCTATATTATTGGGGTAATATTACAATTTATTATTTGAGATGGTTTTAGTAGTAATATACAGGAAAAGAAAAATGTTTACGTATACTTTAGATGAACAGTTTCTCAAACTACCCAAGATTTTAGGTTTTTTATATTGATTGTGTTGAGGATATGTTTTTGTTTCAGTACGATTTAGTATTTATCATAAACCATAACAATCAGAATTGAGTTTTCATTTATACTGCACTTTGATGCAAAGTTATTATAAAGTCATAATGCTCACTGAATTGATATCGCCGGCCGCCCCAAATTTTGTATTCCTCTGTTTTTTTAAATTGACTTTATTTACCCGGGATTTTGTGAGCAATTCATCTCAAGTAACTAAGGAAGCAATTTAAATTGTTTTACTTTCAAGGTTGGTATTTATATTTATTTTTTTATTATTTTTCTATTGTTCTTCTCTTCTTTTATCTATTTGTTATTATTTTCTTTTATCTTTATATTATTATTTTCTAAACCATGGTCCTACGTATCTTTTTTTCTCGTTCTATTGCTAAATAGAACTACATCGTCTCCTAATTCAATTCGATTTTGGTTGGTTTTGATTTTATCATAACGATTTTTGTGCATATTTGCGTGTTATAGGCGAAAATTTAAATTGTTGATATAATTTTATAAATTGTAAACTGGTTAAATGTCATTGGAATTTGGAGAAAGCTTTGCTTCCCAACCGAAAACTAATTCAAACGGGGTGTACCCGTAAATAAAATTTAGTTGTTTGTTCTAAAAGAATGTGCTTATTACCCATTTATAACAATCAGCGTAATGATATGTTAGAAAGTAATTCCTTAAGTGCATTGTGAAATTACGCTCCCAAGCTTGGATGATGATAAGCTTTGGAAGGGAAATATTGAAACCCAAAAAGATCCTTTAAGCGCTTTGAATACTTCATTCACCTCGCGAAGATCTGTCTCATCAGACTTCTTATATTTGTTATGTATTGAGCCACTATGTATTATGTATTTAGTCATTATATCAAACATATAATTAATATTATGCATTGAAATCATTGTTTTGGTAATTTTTGTTGTTCATTACATAAAGTTGTGTCTTTGTGTTTCACAATAAATATGAATAAAATGTTAAATAAAGTTTTTTTATTAAAATATATATTCTTATAAAGTCTATTTAAATATAATAAATATAAAAATAGTTTTGAGCAATCTCTTTATTTTAGCATATGCAATTTCATTATTATTTAAATCACAATATTCATTTTTACAATTTTTTTTATTATTCTTATCAAACATTTGCACGCTAAAATTTGCCTTAGTGAATTTCTTAAAGTTTTGGCTATTATTTATATATTTTTCTTCATACGTTGTTCTTTTTTTAATCATGTTTCTTACTGCTATTTTTGTTCCATTAATATTTCTTATTATTTACTTATATTTGTTATTATTTACTTAAATCTTTACCTATACAAGTTTTTAAATGTTCTATAATTGTATCTAAATTATAACTTACATTTTACTTATATCTTTTAGCTCATGTGTTAATTCTGTGCAACAGCTACTACGTTAGTTTCTCCTCTTAAATACTCAACATCGAAATCGTTTTCTTTTAATCTAGTCGCATTATGGTTAATTTTGAAGATTGGTTTCTTAACGGGGATAAACAGAATAATGGTGTATGATCTGATTTTATTAAGAATCTAGATCCGATGGTCTTCAGCTTTGCTTTGCTTCTACAATGTGTTGGTGTTAATTCTATAGTTATAATAATTTTTTTAGTAAAATCGAATCAAATATTGTAACGTAACGTTTAAGGACTTACTGATTCTAAAAAGCAAAAAAAAAATGTATGTCTATCTGCCGTCCGTCACTACCTACGAGATCTAGAAAACCGCTGGAGAGATTTCAAAAATGTTTCTAAATTTTTCTAAAAATAGGTTAACTCAATAAACAGGACCGAAAGGACGATGTGTTTGATAACTGTACCGAATTGTGTCAAAAAAATCATTAAGTGTGCCAAAAATAGCAAATTCTCATATTTTTGTCTTAAAAAACGTTTATGAGCTGTAAATTTGAGTTTGGAGAAATCTGGATGATTGACATCCGTATGTAAGACCAGGACCTTGATTATTGTTTTAGAAGTATGTCATAAAAAATCGTTAAGTGTGTAAAAAGATTGATTTTCATATATTTTGTTTCTAAATTTTTTTGAAAAACATATTATATGGGAAACATTACTTCGGTTTTCAACTAAAAATATATAAAACATAAAAGTAATTATTTGGATGACATGAAAAGTAATTGAACATTAAATACGACACATGAAGTGTGTCAAAAGATCGTTAAGTGTGTCAAACAAGAAAATTTAATTTACATTGTTTTTATTTAAAAATGTTCATTTTAAGAGAAATTGAGTAGCATTTAATGTGGAGAAATCTTGATGTTAGATTATTGCATTATAAGTTTGTCAAAAAAGTATTGTCAAGTGTGTCAAAAGAATGTTTCATTTATTTTTTTACACAAGTTTTTGGAAAAAAAAAATTAAATTAATTGTTTGTATGTATACAATGTAATTGAACATGCAATTGGACATGGAAATTTTTGATTTTGTTATAATTTTTGGAATTTTGAAAAAAGTTTGTATATATGATTTTGTTATAATTTTTGCAATATTTTGAGAATTTTGGAAAACGTTTGTATTTTTGGAATTTTTTTAAAATTTTGAAAAATTTTCATTTTTTGATTTTGTTATAATTTTTGAACTATTTTTAGAATTTTGTAAAAAGTTTGTATTTTAAAATAATTTAGTTTAAATAAATTTAATAATTTTTTGCTTTAAAACTTTTTAATAATATTTTGTTACATGTTTCAACCATAAATGGTCATTCTCAAACATTTGAAAATATTATTAAGTTTTTAAAATAAATTATTAAATTTATTTTAAATAAATTATTTTAAATTAATTTAAACAACTTGGAAACCAATCCATCATTATTTTAAGTTATTAAACCAACTTAAAATTGTTTAAAAAGTTTGTATATTTGATTTTTTATAATTTTTGCAATAATTTAAAATTTTTTAAAAAATTTAAATTTTAGATTTTGTAATAATTTCTGGAATATTTTAAAAATTTTGAAAAAAATTTAAATTTTTGATTTTATATAATTTTTGGAATATTTTTGGATTTCTGAAAGATCTCTAAATTTTTCATATTGTAATATTTCTCGAAACGCTAAATGGAGAGGTTTTTGAGTAGTTTGCTGATTGTATCATCTTTTCACTAAATTATGTTAATATTTGATCTGTTATAATTTTTTGTTATAAAGTTATAAAGTTTCGTGTTAGTTTTGTAATAAAATTCAAAACATAGATAAAATACCTGTACGTTTATACAAAGAGTTTTATTTTTGATGTACATCGCTGCCGATAACTAAAAACAATGTCCTCATAAAAGTTTTATGCCGAAAACTATATCAAAATCCTTAACCAAAACCGAAGTCTTGATATCTCAGAACTGTGAGATTTCAGCCCCTTCTTATATAATAACTTTATTCAAAAATAGTATCTTGAAATAGAAATTATTACTTCGGTCTGAAAGACCAAAGTATTACATTCTCGAGCAAAAAGTGACATTCTTACCCCCATTTTTTTTTTGGATTTCTCGATGTTTTAGGACCTACTAATTCCAAAAAGCAAACAAAAAAGATGCATGTCTGTCTGCTGGCCGGCGGGCCGTCCGTCATTACCTACGAAATCTAAAGAACCGTTGGAGGGAATTCAAAAAATTTTTTTCTAAAAATAGGTATGCTCAATGGACATGTCCGAAAGGACGTTGTCTTCGATAACTGTACCGGAATTGTGTCAAAAAAATCGTCAAGTGTCTCAAAACAAGGAATTTGCATATTTTTTGCTTAAAAAATTTCATTTTACGTGATAATGAGTAGTAACATTGAATTTGGAGAAATGTTGATGGTCGGGATTAATATGTGACACCGAAAACTAGATAATTGCATTCTAGGTTTGTGGCAAAATGTTGTCAAGTGTGTCAAAAGAATGACCTTTATTTATTTTTTTACCCAATTTTGAAAAACAAAATAAAATTAGTTTTTTGTATGACATGAAATGTAATTGAACATGAAATTGGACATGGAAAATTTTGAATTTGTTATGATTTTTGCAATATTTTTAGAATTTTGGAAAAAGTTTGAATATGTGAATTTTTAATTTTTGGAATATTTTTGGAATTTTGAATAAAGTTTGTATTTTTGATTTTTTTTATAATTTTTACAATATATTAAGAATTGTTGAACAAAGTTTTAATCCTTGATTTTGTAATAATTTTTGGAATATTTATAGAATTTAAATATTTGATTTTATTTAATTTTTACAATATTTTTGGAATTTTGAAAGAAATATGAATTTTTAATTTGGTCATATTTTCTTAAAACGCTAAATGGAAAGATTTTTGAGTAGTTTGCTAATTGTATCATCTTTGCACTAAATTATGTTAATTTATGATCTGTTATAATTTTGCGGCAACGTATTGATGTCTCGTGTTAATTTTGTAATTAATTTCTAAACAAAGATAAAAAATACATGTACTTTAACAAAGAGTTTTATGTTTAATGTACATCGCAGTCTAAAACTAAAAACAATGTCCTGATAAAATTTTTTTGACAAAAACTATATCAAAATCCTTAACCCAGACGACAGTCTTGATATTTAAGAGTTTTACATTTGAATTTTTCCATTTTAATGCTTTGACTTGTACAAGAAAGGCCAAGATAGGTTAATTCTTCTATAATATTTGCACATTGGGACCAGTTTTGCTAATTCTTGACTTAGTTATAAATATTTATGGTTCTATTTTACCTTATTTTTTTTATATTTGAAATTTTTCTAATAATCTCACATCTTGGGGGAATAAAGAGTATTCCTCGTTTATACTCATTAATATTGGAATCTTAAACGAATGAGGTTCTTAAGCTTTATATAAACAGCCAGAAAACTATATATAAACAGCCAATTTTAAAACAAAATCTTTTCCTATTATATCCTCCCCTCCGTTGGTATGATGAAAGTTTTCGAAACTATATAAAATTCGTGTTTGATTAAGTAGCTTTTTACAAATATTTCTATTTTCATGGTACCTAGCGTTTTTATCGCATCTTCTGTACTGTTTTTTTCTAATGTAAAGATGTACGTACATATGTCTGTGTACCAAGAGTCTTTTAGTTTCCCGAAGCAACAAGAGTTTATTCTACTATAGGTCTGATCGGTTTATTAGAACTATTATTACTTTTATTAATATTATTACAAATACGTCTATTTTCATGCCTATTAAAATTTTTATTATAATTGTTATAACCATAATTACCACTTATACTATTATTAAAATTTTAATGACATCTGTTGAAATGTATGGTTTCTATTTTGACTTTATTGACTGTTTCTGTGTATTAGCTGTTCGATGCTGTTGAATTCGTTGCAAAGTTCACTTTGTAGCACTAAATCATATATGTTGTTTTTCTTTATATTCTTAACTGTAGCCTGAATAGCCTTCCACTCTAATAAAATTAATAAAAACCAACAATTTAAATTTTTTTTATTAATTTCAAAATTTTTATTTTATTTATTTACTTTTAATAAAAAGAAGTTAACACTTCGAAAGCCAAAATAAATCTAAAATTTTATTTCTAAAATTTATCTTACAATAATACTTTAATTTGAGTGATGCACATATATGCATCACAATAAAAAATAATTCAATTCCCAAAACCATTTATTTATTTAATTCCCAAAACCATTTATCTATAGTAACTTAAACAATAATTTGAAAAATGGGTAATGTGCATTTCGATAAGATGAATTTTGTTTTATTGTAATTTTAGATTTTGTAACTTAATAAATTTATAAGAATTTAATGTTTACAGTTAGTGAAAAATATTTTATTTTGCTATTTACTAATTTTATGGAATTAAACATTTAAATAATTTGGAAATGAAATCTGTCTCAGAATCTTGTTATTTAATAATTGAAAACTTGTTAATAAAATTACTGATAGAGAAACATGCATTATGGTATAACCAATATAACTAACATAACTATATAGGGTTGTGTCATATGACATTGATAGATGCGTATGATAGAAATACAAATGACATAATTATTGATGTTATGTTGCAGTCTGCGGATGTAACTCCGTTATTTCGTTTAATTCGTTGATACATTTTGCTAATGTTACTGCTATTTGCCATGATGGTTCTCCTTAACACTTTTCCTTTTAGCCTTACTTACTTTCATCTATGCAGCTGTGCAATTCGATTTTAACTCCCAAGATTTTGAAGTAAATTTAGATTTTAGCAATGTTTCTAAAAATAATTGGTTATCTGGATGATCAATTGCCCATTTAATCTGTTAATTTTATCTACGTATAATACTTCTTAGTTCTAATAGATCTCCATTGTAGTTTTAATTTGGTATGTCTGACGTTAAATCTATTTTCTCTGTTGAATTGATGACTTGAGGGCTGTCACTATGTTGTTTGTTTTCTCAATCAGTACAAAATTATTTGCAACCACCTCAAAGGGTTTTGTTTCTATTAATACAATTTGTTCTTTTAGTTTATCTATTATTTTTGTACTTTATTATCTTTGATTGATTTACTTTGGACGTCCAATTGTTCGTTTGATTTTTGTCTCAATTGAGTTAATTCTCTCTCTCTCATACATAAGTCTGTAATATGGTTCTTAAAGAAATGTTGATCAAGATGCGAATTTATAAAATATAGTGCTAAACAGTTAATGTTGATACATATCACTTTGTAAATCCTCTTCTATGTTGTTCATTTATACTTTTATTAATAATACAATTAATCCCATTGCACAAATTACTGCTAACAAAATAATTATTTCAGTATTGTGGATATCAACCTTGTCTTTTATTTCTAATATCAAGTTATTTTTTACTTGTCATTTGAAAGTTTTTTCTCCTTCCTTTGATTTCGTGTTTTGCATTTATTTCAGTTAATAAAAAATATTAATTATCAACTCAAAATAACTCTTAAATAATTAAACCAAATTTTCCATAAAATAATTTCAGTTAATTGTCTAAGACTACTTTTGCATATGTTAATAAATTGTTATCTTTCTTTTCATTTTAAATTTTTTTTATGCTAATAAACGGCATATTTAATATTTTTAATTATTTATAATTTTTGCATATTTATAATTTTAAATTGTAAAATATGGAGGGGCTGAAATCTCACAGCTCTGAGATATCAAGACTTCGGTCTGGGTAAAGGATTTTGATATAGTTTTCGGCAAAAAACTTTCACGGGGACATGGTTTTTAGTTTTGGGCAGCGATGTATATCAAACATAACTCTTTGTTAAAGTACTAAATACTTGTATTTTTATCTCTGTTTAAAAATTTATTACAAAACTAACACGAAATATCAAAACGTTACCGGAAAATTTTAATCAAAATTCCAAAAATATTGTTAAATTAAATAAAATCAAACTTTTTCAAAATTCCAAAAATTTTCCAAAAATTAGAATGAAATCAAATATTTAAACTTTTTCTAAATTCCAATAATATTCCAAAAATTCTTAAAAATTTAAACTTTTCCAAAACTCTAAAAATATTGCAAAAATTATTAGAAAATCAAAAATTAAAACTTTTTAATCAAAAATTTTTCCAAATTCTAAAAATATTCCAAAAATTCTTACAAAATCAAAAATTAAAACTTTTTCCGAAATTCTAAAAATATTGCAAAAATTATTACAAAATCATATATACAAACTTTTTCAAAATTCCAAAAATATTTCAAAAACTATAACAAATTCAAAAATTTCCATGTCCGATTTCATTTTCAATTACATTTACGTCATAAAAACGGCAACATTTTTTTTTTTCAAAAAATTGGCTAAAAAATAAATGAAATCATTTTTTGACACACTTGACAACATTTTTTTGACAAACTTATAATGCCATAATTCTCAATAATAATAATAAAATTTCATTTCAAACAAACAATTTTATTTTTTTCCAAAAAATTGGGTAACAAAATTAATAAAAATCTCTCTTTTGACACACTTGACAACATTTTTTTGACAAACTTATAATGCCTTAATTCTCAATAATAATAATAAAATTTCCTTTCAAACAAACAATTTAATTTTTTTCCAAGAAATTGGGTAAAAAATACATAAAAATCTTTCTTTTAACACACTTGACAACATTATTTTGACAAACTTATAATGCCATGATTCTCAATAATAATAATAAAATTTCATTTCCAACAAACAACTAATTTTATTTTATTTTTCCAAAAAATTGGGCAAAAAAATAATTAAAAATCTTTCTTTTGACACACTTAACAAGATTTTTTGACAAACTTATAATGCAATAATCTAGTTTTTGATCTCACATACCAATCCCGACCATCAAGATTTCTCCAAATTTAATGTTGCTACTCGTAATCACTTAAAATGAACGTTTTTTAAGCCAAAAATATGAAAATTTGCATACATACTAGAACCAATTGTATTATAAAAAGTCAGACAAGTGCGAATAAAATTCGCTCGTCAAGGGTTCCGTGAATGTAAAAGAACACTATATCAAAAATTATTGACAAAAAGTTGTGTTGTAATGTCCTTATATTTTCAGACCATAGACACATAACAAAATAAATGTGAAATTGTAAATGTCAATAGTAAATTACAATCAAATCTACATTGATCAAAAATGGCAAAAAAAATTTTAATCCAGGTTAAATATTATCCATAGATGTTTTTGGTAATTTAAAAAAGATTCAATTACACCAGCTTGTAAATGAATTAAATTTGATTATTATTTCGGTCAATCGAGTGTTGAAATTTAGGGGTGGGGAAAGGCTACATACTAAAAATATTTTTTTTTTAATAACACAAAAACTCTGCATTGCAAAATTCTAAAAAAATTGTAACATTTCTTAAATTAAGTGCTCTTTCATATCATGACACCCCACTCATTTGGGTCAAAAATGGTTTTTTTCCCTCCCCACACCCATCCTATAAACACACAGAAATATAATTATTTGAGTCTTCGATATGATTTTCATTCAAAATTTACCAATATTCCTGTCTCTGTGAATATTTTCAAGGCGGCGGCACGATCTGAATTTAGCCCTTTCTTATCCATAACTCAAAAACTGTGCTGTAGTTTTCATACAAAACTTACCAAATTTCCTAACTCTGTGAAATTTTCCAAATTTTTCTGTCATTTAGTGTCGAAACGTATGGAGGGGAGGACGGTCTGAATTTTGCACTTTTTCAACAGTAACTCAAAAACTGGGCAACGCAAAATTCTAAAGAAAATTGCAACGAATTTTAAATTAGATGTTCTTTCAAATGACCCCACTCGTTTGGGTAAAAAAAAGTTTTTTTTACCCCCTCTACCCCGGTCTTCTAAACATACAGAAATATAATTATTGGAGACTTCGCTATAGTTTTTGTACAAAATTTACCAAATTACCTAACTCTGTGAATTTTTAGAAATTTTTCTGTCTACCAGTGTCGAAACGTATGGGGGGGATTTGAATTTTGCACTTTTTTCACAATAACTCAAAAACTGGGCACCGAAAAATTCTAAAAAAACTGCAACGAATTTTAAATTAGATGTTCTTTCAAATGACACCTCACTCGCTTGGGTAAAAAAAAGTTTTTTTTTACCCCCTCTACCCCGGTCCTCTAAACACACAGAAATATAATTATTGAAGAATTCGCTTTAGTTTTCTTACAAAATTTAGCAAATTTCCTAACTCTGTGAATTTTTGCAAATTTTTCTGTCAATCAGTGTCGAAACGCATGGGGGAGGAACGGTCTGGACTTTGCACTTTTTCGACAATAACTCAAAAACTGGCCACCGCAAAATTCTAAAAAAAAATGCAACGCATTTCAAATTAGGTGCTCTATCGAATAACACTCCACTCGCTTGGGTCAAAAAAAGTTTTTTTTTACCCCAACGCATGGGGGGGGAACGGTCTGGACTTTGCACTTTTTCGACAATAACTCAAAAACTGGCCACCGCAAAATTCTAAAAAAAATTGCAGCGCATTTCAAATTTGGTGCTCTATCAAATGACACCCCACTCGCTTGGGTCAAAAAAAGGTTTTTTTTACCCCCTCTACCCCGGTCCCCTAAACACACAGAAATATAATTATTGGAGACTTCGCTATAGTTTTCGTACAAAATTTAGCAAATTTCCTAGCTCTGTGAATTTTTACAAATTTTTCTGTCAATCAGTGTCGAAACGTAGGGGGGGGGGAACGGTCTAAATTCGCACTTTTTTTACTATAACTCAAAAACTGGGCACCGAAAAATTCTAAAAAAAATTGCAACGAATTTTAAATTAGATGTTCTTTCAAATGACACCCCACTCGCTTGGGTAAAAAAAAGTTTTTTTTTACCCCCTCTACCCCGGTCCTCTAAACACACAGAAATATAATTATTGAAGACTTCGCTATAGTTTTCTTACAAAATTTAGCAAATTTCCTAATTCTGTGAATTTTTGCAAATTTTTCTGTCAATCAGTGTCGAAACGCATGGGGGGGACGGTCTGGACTTTGCACTTTTTCGACAAGAACTCAAAAACTGGGCACCGAAAAATTCTAAAAAAACTGCAACGAATTTTAAATTAGATGTTCTTTCAAATGACACCCCATTTGCTTAGGTCAAAAAAAATTTTTTTTTACCCCCTCTACCCCGGTCCTCTAAACACACAGAAATATAATTATTGGAGACTTTGCTATAGTTTTCATACAAAATTTAGCAAATTTCCTAACTCAGTGAATTTTTACAAATTTTTTTGTCAATCAGTGTCGAAACGTATGGGGAGGAAACGGTCTGGACTTTGCACTTTTTCGACAATAACTCAAAAACTGGGCACCGAAAAATTCTAAAAAAATTGCAACGAATTTTAAATTAGATGTTCTTTCAAATGACACCCCATTTGCTTAGGTCAAAAAAAATTTTTTTTTACCACCTCTACCCCGGTCCTCTAAACACACAGAAATATAATTATTGGAGACTTCTCTATAGTTTTCTTACAAAATTTAGCAAATTTCCTAACTCTGTGAGTTTTTACAAATTTTTCTGTCAATCAGTGTCGAAACGTATGGGGGGGGGACGGTCTGGAATTTTGCACTTTTTTGATAATATCTCAAAAACTGGCCACCGCAAAATTCTAAAAAAAACTGCAACAAATTTTTAATTAGGTGCTCTTTTAAATGACACCCCACTCGCTTGGGTCAAAAAAGTTTTTTTTTACCCCCTCTACCCCGGTCCTCTAAACACACAGAAATATAATTATTGGAGACTTCGCTATAGTTTTCGTACAAAATTTAGCAAATTTCCTAACTCTGTGAATTTTTACAAATTTTTCTGTCAATCAGTGTCGAAACGCATGGGGGGGGAACGGTCTGGACTTTGCACTTTTTCGATAATATCTCAAAAACTGGGCACCGCAAAATTCTAAAAAAACTGCAACGAATTCCAAATTAAGTGTTCTTTCAAATGACACCCCACTCGCTTGGGTAAAAAACAGTTTTTTTTTACCCCCTCTACCCCGGTCCTCTAAACTCACAGAAATATAATTATTGGAGACTTCTCTATAGTTTTCTTACAAAATTTAGCAAATTTCCTAACTCTGTGAATTTTTACAAATTTTTCTGTCTGTCAGTGTCGAAACGCATGGGGGGGGAACGGTCTGGACTTTGCACTTTTTCGACAATAACTCAAAAACTGGCCACCGCAAAATTCTAAAAAAATTGCAGCGAATTTCAAACTAGGTGCTCTATCAAATGACACTCCACTCGTTTGGGTCAAAAAAAGGTTTTTTTTACCCCCTCTACCCCGGTCCTCTAAACTCACAGAAATATAATTATTGGAGACTTCTCTATAGTTTTCTTACAAAATTTAGCAAATTTCCTAACTCTGTGAATTTTTACAAATTTTTCTGTCAACCAGTGTCGAAACGCATGGGGGGGAACGGTCTGGACTTTGCACTTTTTCGACAATAACTCAAAAACTGGCCACCGCAAAATTCTAAAAAAAATTGCAACGAATTCCAAATTAGGTGCTCTATCAAATGACACCCCACTCGCTTGGGTCAAAAAAAGTTTTTTTTTACCCCCTCTACCCCGGTCCTCTAAGCTCACAGAAATATAATTATTGGAGACTTACATGGAGATTGGGAACAGTCTAAATTCGCACTTTTTTTACTATAACTCAAAACCTGGGCATCGCAAAATTCTAAAAAAAATTGCTTTGTTTTTTAAATTAAATGCTCTTTCAAATGACACCCCATTTGACCACATTTTAAATAGTGTTTTTACCCCTCCTCATTTCCACCCCCTTAATAAATCTAAGTATGGAAATATGACACTTTTTTATATTGTTTATTAAAAACGTACTAATTTTTCTATCATTTCAAGTACATTTGAAAATTTTCGATCAGATAGGTTCGGAGCTAATCGAGGTAAGAAAACGCGAAAAAAACGTCATTATTCAAAATTATACAAAAAAGGGTGAGGTGTAAAATTCCAAAATAAATTTTTATGGAATACTGAAATAAAGCCCTTTCATATGATACCCTATTTGAATCTATAAAAAAATGTATTTTCTCAAAGGTCTCACATCTCAGCCCTGTAAACCAAACGAAAACCACTTTAGTTTTATTTGTATCCGTCATTTCATGTGGACAGGTTAGTTTTATACACATGCCAAATTTCAAGTCCATAGCATTTATTGTTTACGAGATAATCGATATAATGTGAAAAACACGTTTTACTCTCACCAAAAGTGTTCCGTATAAAAAACGGAACCCTAAAAATGAGATAAGTAGCCCACAATAAGGTGATTGTTGTTGTTTGTGTATTTTTGTTCGTAAATAATAGCATAATATTTCATTAATTATAGGACACTGAAGAGGGGGACATGCAATCCCAGAAATATTTGGAAAAATAATAAAATGAACGCTTGTTCATTGGATCTAATGCTTGTAATTGTTTTTAATTTTTACTTATAGTTGTGAGAAAAGTTAAAAACAGTAATCGACAGTACACTATGAAAATTTGCTATTTTTGACACACATAATGATTTTTTCACACACTTCCGGTACAGTTATCGAACACAGCGTCCTTTCGGACCTGTCCCTTGAGTATACCTATTTTTAGAAAAAAAATTTTTGAAATC
The DNA here is from genome assembly GCA_963693315.1 of Diogma glabrata. Taxonomy (NCBI): domain Eukaryota; kingdom Metazoa; phylum Arthropoda; class Insecta; order Diptera; family Cylindrotomidae; genus Diogma; species Diogma glabrata. The sequence continues at coordinate 197,448,670 of OY856186.1, read as the reverse complement.
CCTTCAGCGGTTTTCCCTGCAGCGTAGCTAATGACGGCGACCGGCCGGCCGACAGACAGACACACATTTTTTTTTTTGCTTTTTTAGAATCAGTAGGTCCTAAAACGTCGAGAAATGCCAAAAAGTGGGGGTAACAATTTCACTTTGAGCTCATGAATGTAATACTTAGGTCTCTCAGACCGAAGTAACTTCATTTCAAACAAACAATTAATTTTATTTTTTTTCCAAAAAAATTGGGTAAAAAAATAAATAAAAATCTTTCTTTTGACACAATTGACAACATTTTTTTGACAAATTTATAATGCAATAATCTAGTTTTTGATCTCACATACCAATCCCGACCATCAAGATTTCTTGAAATTTAATATTCCTACTCGTAATCACTTAAAATGAACGTTTTTTAAGCCAAAAATATGAAAATATGCTATTTTTGACACACATAATGATTTTTTCGACACACTTCCGGTACAGTTAGCGAACACAGCGTCCTTTCAAACCTGTCCCTTGAAAATACCTATTTTTAGAAAAAAAATTTTTGAAATCCCTCTAGCCGTTTTCCCTGTAGCGCAGGTAATGACGGCCGGACGGCCGGCAGACAGACACACATTTTTTTTTTGCTTTTTTAGAATCAGTAGGTCCTAAAACGTCGAGAAATGCCAAAAAAAAGTGGGGGTAAGAATTTCACTTTAGGCTCATGAATGTAATACTTTGGTCTTTGAGACCGAAGTAAAATTGTTTGCTAAGATTTCTTGAATTATAAAACTGCAATTAAAGTTTTTACTTCATCAAATTTGATATAAATTGTATTAACATTAATTTTTAAGATTCATGTCCAATTTTATATACAATTACATTTCTTGTCATCCAAATAATGACTTTTATGTGTCAAATGTATCTAGTTGTCAAGTTATTTATCTAGTTATCAAGTTATAACTTAAAAGTAAATTTTATTAATCCCCGCACTGTTAAATACATTAATTTTGTTGCACATCAATATTGAAAAAAAAAACTCTAGTAGTCTTTATATCCATTACCAATTGGGAAAGCGTGAGGATATTACTATAAATAAGAGCATAACTATAATTTCTGTATGATTTTTGAAAAACTATAGCTAAGCTTATTTCGGAATTTTATTTAAAAAGAGAGGCTTCAGAACAACGTCGATTTTTATAATGACGTTCAACAATAAATAATTTTGCTTTATTTTCAAGCAATGTTTCAGATACTTTGCAAATTAATGAGCAAGTTTACATGATGTACTCTGATTTTTGCAGGTCGTTTGATAAAGTTAAACACCCTTAATTACTACTCAAGCTTAACAAACTTTAATATGAAATGATTACTATTAGATCATAGTAATAGTATAGTATGTATTCCAGCGTAGTTAGTATGTTAAAATAAGTGATGAATGTTCTTCGATTTTCGATGTAAATTTTGATGTCACTGTTTTAAATTTCTCAAAATATATATTTTTTAGAAACAAATTATATAAGGTCTATGTTAATATAAAAACAATCAATGACACCAAACATTACCAATGTGATTTGAATAGGTTTTATATTTCCTTATCAGCAATACAATTTAATACCATTGCAGAGCGCCTATCCCCAGCCCAATGTAAGAATTGAAATGAATGAAAACATTGAAATCGACGACAAAACCTATAATGCAGTTTTTTTAACATATACATTTTAGAATTAAAAATTAATTTAAGTACAAAGCTCGATAAACTAGATCTAAAATTGTTTGCATAATAGTTATTAATGCAACAAGTGTAAAAATTGTATTTGTATTGCACGCGATGTGAAATTTTCATCACATCAAATGCAATGAATATTTTTCACCTTTGCACGCTTAACATGTTTTTTATGTTAATGCAAATTAACATTTAATGTTGTCTTGAAATATTAACAAGACAACATTAAATGAGATTAAAGGGATGCAACTTTGAATTAAAAATTTAAAAAAAGATATAAAAGCATTGGAAAATGATTTTAATGAAAATATTTGATAATTGCAATATGTTTCATATCGGCATTTCGGAGAAACTTGTGATGCCAAACGATTAAATATGATAAGCGGAAAGCAAATAAAAATCATTTTCATATAATTATGAAAGCTGTCACATCTTTAGATATCAAAGATGAAAACAGGGCTTCTGCTGTGATCTTTAAAAGGTTTAAAGTCTTTCAAATCTCCAGTTTGATGAAGCACATTAAAAAACACACCCAAAAAATTCAGATTTTATGATGGTAAAATTTTTTGATTTTACTGGTACGAGGTAATGTTTTAAAATGCTACACAAATAATTACATCATCTAAAAATTGCGTGTAGATAAAATGAATAGTTTATGTTTACTGAGCTCGCATATTTAGCAACCGCACTGGTCGAAAACCGATTTTTGTACGCCTCATGATCCGGCTTGAAGGACCAAAATTTTGTTGAAAAAGTTAATGTTAATAAATTTATTCACTTTCAATATTTATAATTTATTTATGATTACAAATTTGGTTTTAATAAAATTATTAATACAATAAGATCCAGGATAATTGCACAGCTCTAAAACAATTTTGAGTCGTTGATGCATGATTATTCGCTTACTTAATTTTTTCCGACAGTTAAAATGCGAATAATTTCGTTCCACAATATACTTTTAACATTTTGAACAAAAATTGTAGTCTTATGTAACATAGAACATTTTCGCTGACTTATCTTCAGGTCAGCACAACATCTTTTTCAACACAGTTCAACAGTTCAATTTAAATTATTGTCAACAACTAAATAAATCAATCTCCATTATCCAGAACCAACCTGCTTTGTATTTAATTTATTCAATTTAATAATATCTAGCTCAAAATTAAACATCGTTCACCCATTTTCATTTAAATTGCTATATTTATATACATTTTCCCTTTTGCTATACTTCTTATTGAAATAATAAAATAATAATTTGTTTTTGATTACGTCACCATGAAAATTTTATTAAAACGAAAACGAAAAAATAAAGAATAAGGGATTGATTTAAATTGAATTTTCCACTGTGACGTATATCTGACAAATATTTACTTTTTTATTTCATCTTTGTTTTCTGGATGCTTTAATTTGCTTTAACATTGGCTTGGCACGGCATGTCTTTTATTTTGATTGTCAGAAAAATAATTTATTTTAGGTTGTTATGGTGCGTGCTCCATACAAGATTTTAAATTCTATTTATTAGTTTTAATAGAAATTTTCATTGTTTGAACGAAAAAAAAAATAATGTGAAACATTCCGAAAAAGCAACGAAAGAATAGTATGTTAAGCTCTTCAAATTGGAAAAAAATGTATTTGTTGAAAGAATCCCAGTTTTTTATATATCGAATGTTACTGCTTTTTAAATGATTTTCTGTTTCTGTTTTTATGACAAATGTGGATTGTTTATTACTTATAAGTGATCAACTGGTCTAAAACTCCTGTTTTGTTGATCGTTGGTTGCCAGAGCTAATATACTGAGGACTCTCTGGAACTATTGACCAAAAACAATTGGACTGTTTTATACTCTTTAAGGCAAAAATGGCATTTTTGACATTTTCCCAATTTGTCTACATGATGATGAATTTGCAGCAGTGCCATCATTAGTCGAACAGTCTTAACGGCTCATAATTAACAGAAAGACGGTGGTTTGGTGACTCATTTTTGGAGGGAATATTTAGGACACCTTGCAGCCATCTGTATTCTTAGAACATTGTAGAACTAATTTTGGCTTAATAGTGTAGTTACCATTTGGAAGTTGCAGAGAAAAATCTTAATTTATGAAGAAGGCTGAAACTTTTGCTTCTTTTTCAGTGAGTGACCCATTTGTGTAAATGTCCGATAGCAAATTAGATGCAGACTGATTTTTTAATCGATTAAATTACAATTCTGTGCTTTTTTTTATTAATCGTATCAACATGGTTAGCACTGAAGCCCAACCAATTGACTCGCTCGCTTTGAATATTGCTAGATATCATGTTGACTATTTTCTTTTACTATACATTCAGAATAATTATTTACGACAAGATCTAAAAACGCATTCTGAACAATGCATATGAAAAGCATTTTCCGTCGGGAAGGCAGTGCAAAGTACTGTTATTAGTCGGTATGTGAAAATCTGTCAGGTGTTCCATCAGATGCCTCAACGTTTGAGGATTTTAAGTTTCCTACAGCCTCTGGTTCAAAAAGTTTAAGACTTTTAAGGAAGGCACTAGAACCTTCATATACAGGCTAGGGAGGAAACCCTAATGCGAAAAATACAATTTTACTGCCTCCAGATTTTTAATCGCATTCTCAAAAAAAAATTCTTGAAAACCATGCAAGGTACCCACCACTAACAATCAGTCGAGCAACTACTTTATATAGCCAGTATATCATATTCGGAGTCAGTCCCAATTAGCCACCAAAAGATTCAACATGAACGAGTGGCGAGTTTTTTTGTATCAAATGTGAAAAAGATGACATACTTATCCTCTTAACTGTCGTTGTTGCCACAATCTCCAGCCTGTATTTTAAGCTTTCTGGAAAAATCATCTAAAAATTAATGAGGCAGGTGATCTCTTGCCTCTTAAGGCCCTGCGTATTTGTATATTTAGATGATCTTCTGATGGTTGCTGGCGCCTTTTTAAACCATATCGGTGTATAGAAAGAAGTCACCAAGTGTTTATGACATGCTAACTTGACGATCAATGTTGAGAAGAGTAATTTCTTAATCCCCGAAGATAAATACTTGAGCTAATTATAGTAGATAGAGGTGTATTAAAAACTTGGTAAAGATAAAATCACCGCGATTGCTGGGGTGTACGGGACACTGATTACTTCATCGTTGGTTTATTTCTACGTTAGCCATTAATGGCACCAATATCGGCTTTGTTAACAATATTTCCTAGCAGATTAGTGTGGACTCCGAAGCTGATGTGATTTTTAACTCGTTGAAAAAGCATTGATTTCAGCGTCAGTTCTGGTGAATCCTTACTATTCCCGGCTGCTTATTCTACAATGTGACGCGAGTAACGATGGTGTAGGCTGAGCATTGGTTCACCTGCACAAGCAGGATATTGTACCCGTATTGCATACATGTCCAACAAATTTGAGCTCAGCTCAACGTTATTACTCAGTTAGTGAAAGGGAATGCCTTTCTGCCATACTATGTACTAAGAAATGCCACTCCTACATCGAAGGTCACCCTTTTAAGATCATAACTGATCCCGCTTCTCTTAAGCGGATGATGGAGCAGAAAGATCTGTCAGGTCGTCTGGTACGATGTAGCTTGCTACTGCAAGGATTCACTTTTGATATTGAACGTCAACGTTTAATTTACTTCAATTTACTTCTTGGTTTTTTAATGATTCTCAGGACGAATGTAGTTAGCCATACTTCCTCCTTTTGTCCAGTCCTGTGATGGACAAGATACTCCGTATCAGCCGTACTTCCATTTTCCGTTCCCTTTACTTTTACACGCTATAAAAATATACTACAGCTTTATTCGAAAATGTGTGTATAACATTTTTAACCATTTTTTAACCCATTTGATTGTAAAAACCTAATTATTTTAAATATTTCGAAGCACATCTGAAACGTTCGGGAAGCCTGTATTGAATTATTTTTCTATTTCTATTTTTTTCGCATTATTATGGAAAACTTAAAAAAATGTGATATAACCAATTTGATACTAAAATTAATGCTGACGATATTTTTTTTGAGTTGTGACCTTGGAACTTTTAGGTTATAAAACAGCAGTTGGCTTTTAGACATTTGATTGGAGAGGTTGCTTAAGTTTTTGGCGATATCTCTGTAGGTCCGTACCGCCACTGGATGAAGTGTAAGTGTATGGTTTGGTCCCTGTAATATTCCGGATCTACCCTGAAAGATATCTTAATTTTAGTAATCAATAAGATTAGAACATGAAGTAAACCTTTAGGTGTCCTAGAAAGAAACTTCACAGTACCGATTAGAACGCTCAATCGATAGATAGATACAGCGAAAGAAAAACCATCAAGAAAGAAGCAGTCGTCGTCAAATGTTAAGAAATAACTACTCTTATGAAATTCGGAACCACAGTAATCAGAAAGAAAAGTCAAAAATCAAACGCATAAGTTAGAAATACTACACTTATAGCAGAACGGATAAGAGACATTGATATAAAGAACAAAAGAATGAAACCCAATCCAGTTTGTTGGATATTGTTAGTTCATTTGCTGTAGCACGTCAGCAGACAATTAAAGAAATATTTGTGGAGAAACACATAATTGACACGGGCGCTAAGATGTCGATTCGATGTCAAGCACCAAGAAAATACCATTAATGATACGGAAAACAACTGAAAGAGTTGTGAAGGATGTAAAAAACACTGCTGCTACCACGCAATCTGAGAGTGCATGAATTGACTAAAATTGAATTGAATTGAATTGAACGAATTGACCAAAGAGCAAAAAAATACGCTTATGGAACTTCAAAGAAGATTATGCACTGCACTAGTTTTTGCTATTTTTATACCAAATTTAGATATATTAGAAAATGAGACCAATAATAATGGAATATAGAGGAGTATTACCTCAGAAATTAATAACAAAGAGAAAGTAATAGATTTGAGTAGTAGTAAGTAGTAAGCAATTGGAATAGGTATTGTTTAGTTCCCTCTATCGACAGCTAGTGTGGTTACACAATGTAAAGCGGGGTAAAAAAGTATCTCCAAAACTGAAAATACATGAGAAAGTAATTTAAACCATCATAAAAAAATGGTGTATCGAATAAAAATGTACATTGCATCTATAATCTAGATAGACTTGCACCCCACAGAAGAAGAGATCAAAATACTGTTTGAAACGAACAGAGGTAAGTAAACGAACGATGTAAGTAAAAAGTATTGTCCTATAAAGTGGTTCTCCTAAAGCAATTAAAAATGCCTGAATAAATATCTTAACATAATAAAAACAAAATGTAATGCAAAGGTAAATGAATAGGTTTGTCTTACAGAAAAATAAAATTAAAACTACGCGATCTATGATAGCGTAGGTAAATAAACAAATTATAAAAAAAAAAGATTTCATCCTTATGTGCAAACTTTTGAAGATTGTGATGGTCATCTGAAGGTAGAAAAGAAAGCAAGCAACTCTTCCAAGTTGCACTGTTTATGTCTCATTAATTAGTTATTTGAGTTGTTACCTAAATTTTATTACAAGAGAAACCACAATGTTGAGTATACTATAAACCCAAAAGCTTTTTTTAAAAAAATTATCGCACAAAGTTATCTAACCATTATATAGCTTATATTTTTTTCTCTACTTACAAACGCTTATTTAGAAAAAAAAACACACACACACACACTTTACAAAGTACACTTCACATATTTATTATTTTATAAAAATCTATAATTTATATAAAAAGTAAAACTAAATTATGGTTTTATCGATTCAATTTCAATCACACATCGTTGAACATCAGTTCTTTACAATTGAGTGAATTTTTGATTTTGTAAAAATAATTTGAATCACTTCAAATAGAAAGTGGATGATATAAAATGATAAAATAAAAGCATCATGTACAGTGTAGTGTAAGTGGAAATATAATCTAATAAATTATAAAAATATGATGAATATTTTGTTCTGTTACAATTAAGTTAATATTTCCAATTTCGATATACAAAATTAGTTATTTTTCACTTAAAAGCTATTGCTGCTCGTCGTTCAACTACACACGCATAATTTAATTTATCTTTTTATTTCAAGTTTCGAATTTTTGGTGTAAATTACTCACTCAAAGTGATACAAATTTTCTATTTTTCTCATACGTTATCACTTTTGTGTCATTATTATTATAGTTTTTGAAATTCGTAAACGAAATTTTTGTTGTTTCTGGAATGTACGTGATTGAAATTTATAATTAAAAGTTTGGTCTTTATTCTATACATTTAATGCTTTTCGTATTAGTTTTGTGTTGTTTTAACGTCTGTTGTTCCGTGTTGTCTAATTTAATCATATAATCTAATTGACAAATCAATTGAAAAATCGAAGACTAAATTTCTTTTATTCTCTTCCATTTAATTATATCAGCTTTATTTGTATGTTTTTTCGATAATAATAGTATGTATTATTGTATTGTTTTCTAACCTATAGCCTAATGAACTTAACCTATTGCCTAATGAAAATTTTATTCAATTGGTATGATTCCAATTGGTCAAATTGTTTTGATTTCATTAAAATTATTTTCAAATTATAATCACAATTGCTTTGATAAGTTTTGTTCAAAAATCATGATCTAAATATATACAGGTCTGCTTGACAGTTGACACTTAATTAAATGTGACGTCATCCAGAGTCGGTAAATAAATATAAAGTAAATTTATATTCTAATTTCACAAGACGAATAAATTTTATAATATAAAATTTGTAATATTTATATAAATAACTTATTATGCAAACATAATAAATAAAGTATACTATTTTTTAATAATAATAAGATAAAGAAATACAAAACTTGATTATAAATTTTAAGTAATTGTTTTTATTATTTTTCTCTCTATATAACCAGCTACATATTCAAGGGTGTCAGTCGTGAGTTCATCAATTGCTATTTCATTTAGTTATTCTATTTCATTAAATTCTTCGTTTTCACAACCATCATCAACCCTGGTTAAGCATTCCAATTGAAACCAATTGAAAAAAATTAATTGGATTAATCGGAATTCTGCATTGGGAATTTTCAATTAATTCCTATTCAAAAAATCTATTTCCAATACAATCCTATTCATTCCTGTTAAATATCTCTATTTTATTTTTCAACCAGAATGGATAGGATTCTATAGGAAATGTATATAAATAGGAATTAATTGGAAATTTTCATTGCAGAATTCCGATTAATCCTATTCATTCCTATTAAATCTTTTCCAATTAAATCCTGTTAAATTTATAAGATTGTTTAATTTTTTTCTAAGTTCCTTTTTCCTATTGAATCTCTTAATTTCCGATTGAAATTCAATTGGAAATTTCCTTTAGAATCCTACAGAACCTCTTTTCCTGTTAAATCCCATTCATTCCGATTGAATTTTAGTTGGTAGATCGAAGTCTTCCTATTAAACCAATTCAACCCAATTTAATCCTATTGAAATTATATTGGATTTAATAGGATTCAAAAGGTTTGAATTGGAATGTTTAACCAAGAGATTTCTTCATCAGCAGAAACTAGGTTTTTATACATTACTTGCGAAATCAAGGACTCATTATTATAATGTATCTTTAAAAGTGATGTTTTATCTTATTCTATATTACTAGTTAAAGAAGAGTGTATTAAGGTTTCATTTCTTCCTGTAACCATAGAACAAAAAAACATAATACAACATAAAACATTGACACAAAAGATACGATTTATTATAAATACTTATATACAATTTAATTCTTATATCTATTCTATAATATACCTAATAAATAAGCTCTTAAACAGCGTTGCCACTCAAAAAAATTAAAATGTATCCAATTTTATAAAAAAAATGTTTCCAAATGTATCCACGTTTTTGAAAAAATGAAACATGATTATTTGATATTGCTAAAGGACTAATTACAATATATGTTTAGTACAATTCAGCATCCTGATCACATTTATTTATAATATAACAAAAAAATCACATTAATTCAAATTTTTATCTGATGATTTTTATATGTGTTTTATTTGATGAATAAATTCCATATACATTTTTTGCACAGTTTTTGTCACCTCCAAAAATTCCTCTTTTTCCAGTTTATTGTATGCTAAAAATGATTGTACTGCATATCCCATACTTATTTTAGACAATTGTATATGGTTTTCTTCATTTTCAAAACCTAGCTCATTTACATTCCTCAGATTTAAGAAACGATAAGGGCGATAAGTAAAATTGTATAAAATGGACTTTTAAATCATTAAAAAAATGTGATCGATTTTCAAAAACTGTTTAAAATTAGTTACACTGCTCGCCAATTTCTGATACTTTTTCTTTCACAAAAAGAGAATAGATGAACAATATAACAAATTTCATAAACATTTTCAAAGTTTTTGGAAATCCAACACAGCTAAAGGCATATTAATAAAATGTATCAATTCTAGCAGTTTTGTGATTTTTTTGTATCCAGTATCCATTTAATAAATTTTTCAAATAATGTATCCAAATGGATACAAATGTATCCAAGTGGCAACGCTGCTCTTAAAGGATATATAAATTCCAAAGCTGATGGATGGTCATGCATTTCACCTTTACTTCTTATTTCACTAAAAAATTTCGAACACGTCTTGGTTTAACCGATAAGTCAATATAAAAGGAAAGTTATGTTTTTCTTGCAAATCAATGTAGTTTTACTGCAAAAATAAAATATGAATATTTAAATTTAATTCTAAGTTAAAAGTAATATGCTTTTTATTTGTTTAAATACTTACATAAAAACTTTTTTCTTTCTGTCAACAAACAGAAACAATAAGAATCGACTCTGAATGACGTAATATAAATAAAAAATGGCGATCAAAACGAAATGTCAAGCAGACCTGTTTATATTTAGATCATGTTCAAAAATCAAATTTGAATTTAAATTCTCTTATTTCGTTTAGTTGAACTTGGTTGATTATATGAGAAGGGCGTTTTTTATCATCAGGGTTTTTTTATTAAGAAATTTGATTTATCAATTAAAACAATAAAGATTTATTGTTTTAATTGAAGAAAATGTTTTTATTTTTTATAATACACAATTCTTTTTTATAATAAAATCTTTGTCAGAGAATAAAGTATTGTAATCGATTCGTAAATAATGAATTAATAAAATTCATTATTTACGAATTTACTCGCTCGTGCCTCGCTCAAATTTTAAACTTTTGCTTGAAAATAAACTACTTCATTATTCACTCATTGATTAAACTACTATTAATATATAAAGATTGGGTAAATGAACTCTATTGCGTAATTGGCAGCCAAAAAATATAATCAGATCCAGTGGCGAAGCGTCGGTATAGACACACTAGACAGTGTCTACCCAAACATAATATAAATATGAAACTTTATTTTCATATTGTTCGCATAATGTCGACTTAATATTATTATGTCAAACGTTTAAAGAAAATCATTAAGCTTTAATACAATAATTAGAACAAAAACAATTCAGCTATGTTCCTGAAACTTTAATACAAACGTTTCCCAGTTTCATACAAACAAATAGAAATGTTTTTCTCGAAGTAGACGTTTTAAATTATGACTACCATAATAAACAATAGCAACAACAACAAATTTTCAACTTTTGTTCCTTCTTGGATAGACAGTTTTGTTTGTGTCTATTTTTGTTTATATATTTTGTTTCCAAATTTGTTGAGAAACATCAGTAGACGTTTCAAATTATGACTACCGTAATAAACAATAGCAACAACAATAAATTTTCAATCTTTGTTCCTTCTAGACAGTTCTAGATAGTCCTTCTAGATAGACAGTTTTGTTTATGTCTATTGCTGTTTATATATTTTGTTTCCAAATTTTTTGAGAAGCATATTATGGAAAACATTTTTGACAAAAATTGTAATTATTAGTTAGACTTAGATGTTTCTTGAGCAATTTTTGTGTTCTTCCAGATTCGATGCCACGACTTCTGAATAACAGGATTTTGGATTAATTTTTGGAATATTTTTAGAATTTTGAAAAAAGTTTCAATCTTTGATGTTGTTATAATTTTTGCAATATTTTTGGCATTTTGGGAAAAGTTTGAATATTTAATTTTGTTATAATTATTGCAATGTTTTAAGAGCTCTAGGAAAAGTTTGAATTTTTGATTTTGTTATATTTCTTGCAATAATTTTGAAATTTTGAAAACAGTTTCAAATTTTTGATTTTTCAATAATTTTTAGAAAATTGTTGGCATGTTGAAAAAGTTTAAATTTTGGATTTTATTATAATTTTTGGAATATTTTTAGAATTTTGAAAAAGTTTATTTGTTTTTTCAAACAATTTTGGTGAACATCCCCAATAATATTGTGTGAATAAACTTTTTAAATTTATTAGTTTTTATTTATAATTTTTATTTATATTAGTTTTGGATGCGTTCGGTTCTTAAATTTTCTGTTTTTTTATTATACCAATTACAAAATACAAAATATTTTTTCACCTACATTTTCAAACTTGAACTAATATTTAGATCATGATTTGTGATCCAAAAACAAAGTTGGATCTCAATTTACATGTAAAATTTAAGCAGATCCGGATCACACGGTTTCATGAAATGCAGCTAATATCCTTTATCTTTTGTACAAAATATTTTTATTTCAAAATTTTTAAAATTTTAAATTTTGATTTAGATTGAACAATCTTTTTTAAATATTTTGCTTGTGGCGAAAAGAAAATATAGTATATGATGCACGGACGTAAGTTATTTTAAACTTAATGTTGATGCAAATCTCGGTTGGCGCTTCTACTCGCAAACTCCACATACGTCCAAAAACCTTAGCTTTCTGTCCTTTCATCTTAATGTACTATAATTAGTTTCTACTGACATATTAATAAAACTTTTGAATATGTCTACCCTAGTTTCAGAACCACGCTTCGCCACTGATCGGATCAATTCAACAAATAATTTGTTAGGAGTCATGCGTTTTCTGCTGTGAGTAAAATATTACAACAATAAGAAGTATTATAATGAATGGCGTCAGAGTAAAACAATATAGAATTAGTCATCAAAACAGGGAAGTTAAGTTATGTACTGTTTGGTTTTGTCGTTTATGATATAGTTTTTTACAACTGTATCATAAAACCGGTCTTTAGAATGTACTATTGACAATCGTGTGATAGTTTTTATTAAAAACCACTAGCAAGTAATAGACCAAAAACTTCTTTGTTCAATTTTTCAGTTTCGTTATATTATACGTCTTAAGATCTTCCAGTTAGCATTTGTGTATTTTAAGAAAACTTACCATCAAAGTGAAATAAAGAGTCAACATTCCACATCTCTTTATATTTAATCCTTTCCATCTCAATTCAATAGTTTTAAAATATTCTACCATCAATCTAATTGATCATTAAAATACGCCTGATAAACAAATAAAATGTGAGAGTTGATAATAAAAATATCAATGAATATCCGCTTTATGTAAATTTTTTGCTGATGCTGCTTATTCTATTTTAGTATTTATGCTCAACTGAAGACGTTGTTTGATCTCTTACTATAAAATTATTTGAATCATCATTATTTCACATTGTTTTGAGAAAAATATTTTTCTTATTTCGGAAAAGCGTTTAATGTATCTCCTATGAAAATGCTGTTGCGAATTCAATGCATTAGTTTTATTTTTACCCAATAACGTTTTGATTACTTGTTTTTTATTCTGCTTAAAAACCTGGTACCACCACAACGTCTTTTTGAGAACACATCATTATTTTTTTTTTTTTTTTTTTTTTTTTTTTTTTTATTTGCAGCAAACAGTTTCCCAGTTACATGCTACAACAATTTATAATAAAAACTAGATGGTACACCATTGAGAAATACATTTAAAAATAGAAAATAAAAAAAAAATATTAATAAGTAACAATAATAACATTAAATATTTAGCAATTAAGTTTTTTTGTCAAGAGACTCAAAAGTTGCATCAAACGAAAACATCTAAACTTAAATAAAAACATTAAAACAATAATTAAATAATAAATTATTTTATGCAGAATTTATCAGTATGTGAATTTACAAAATCATTTAAAATAATACGACAATTCGATCTGAATACACTTAACGAAACATGAAATAAATCAACACTTGAAAAAATCTCATTATGATAAATCTGAAGTCTTGTTATTGGTGAGGAGATACCTATATTTGTTCGAGAGGCCGATGGCAAAAACAGCTGGTTTAATCGAGTTCTATAGGACGGTGCATAAAAATTAACATAGAATAGAACCTCAGTATCAATAAGAGAATTAACAATTTTATATAAGAGGACTTCATCAAGTAGATACCTTCGCGACTCCAAAGTAGTCATACTTAACTTATCAAGTCTGGTATGGTATGAGAGTTTCCCAGTGCATGGTATAGCATTAAAACACACAATTCTCGTAAATCTTCTTTGCGTTCTTTCAATTAACTTAGAGTATGTGTCATAATAAGGGTGCCAAATATGACAACAATATTCCAGAATACTCCGAACTAGGCTATTGAATAATGCTATTAGCACTTTAGGATTACGAAATTCTCTGCACCTTCTGCAAATGAAACCCATAAGTCTCATTGCCTTTAAATTGGTATAATTAATATGCTCATCAAAACGAAGTTTAGAGTCGAATATGACACCTAAATCTTTAATGCTGTTAACATGATCAAGCAAAATTCCATTAATGTTATAATCAAAGACAATATTTTGACTTTTACGTGAAAAGGTTATGAACTTGCACTTATTAACATTTAATTGCAAATCATTGATTACACACCAGTTATAAAGTTCATTTAAATCTCGTTGAAGTTTAAGACAATCTTGCACACTTTTAATTGATAGAAAGATTTTTAGATCATCTGCATAGAAGAGATGAGCACACTGAAATATCTTCGATAAGTCATCAATGAAAAGTAAGAATAGCAGGGGACCGAGAATGGAGCCCTGAGGTACACCAGACGAGGGAATAAATCCTTTTGATAAGTTTCCATTGAATTTGACATACTGCATGCGATTCGTTAGGTATGAAGCAAACCACTGAATAAGATTATAAGGTAAACCAAAAAGATCAAGTTTAGAAACCATGATTTCATGTTTAACTTTGTCAAAGGCCTTTGAAAAGTCTGTATGAATACAATCTACTTGAATATTCTTATCAATTGAGTTAAACGCATAGTTAGAAAATTCAAGAAGATTAGAAGTCGTGGAACGACCAGAAATAAAACCGTGTTGTTGAGGGTTAATTTTATGCTTAACCAGTTGAAACACTCTAGCATGCACAAGTTTTTCTAGAATTTTCGCAAAAGCATTCATAATAGATATTGGTCTATAATTCGCAACGTTCGCCATGTCACCTGATTTGAAAATCGGAATGATGAAAGATTCCTTCCATTTATCCGGAAATGTCGATTGTTGAAGTGATTAATTAAAAAGCATTGTTAAAGGTTCAACTATACCAGAAGCAATATTTTTTATAAATAAATTAGAAATCAGATCTGGACCAGGGCCCTTATCACTCTCAAGTTTGGATATCATTAGAGACACATCATCTTCTGTTATTATGTGAGAAGAATCAATATGATGAACGGAAAAAGAGCTTATTGGGGAAAGAAAACTGTTGGTATAAACCGAATTAAAATTCTCTTCAAACAAGTTACAAATCACTTCAGGCTGATTAGACTCTTTTTTACCAAAGAACATTACAGAGGGGAATTCAGATTTAGACCTTAACGCCTTATTATAGTCCCAGAACTTTTTAGGTTTCTCTACCATTGATCTCTCCATTAAGAGAGTATATGCTTCAAAACAACTGACTATTTCTTTTTTAATATTGATTCTAAGGGAAGAATATAAGATTAAATCAGAAGGATTTTTGCCTTTTTTATATTTTGATCTAATTCTTTCCTTTTTCTTAATAAGGGATATCAAGGATTTAGAATACCAGCAGGGATATTTCTTAATTGATGGTTTAACTGTTGCAATATATGGTTTAACGATCGCCATAAGCTTGTCATAGAACAAGTCAACTGCAATGTTAACCGGTGAACCGTCAAAATATGATTCCCAATCAACTAGATTCAGGCTAGATGTAACCAGCTCATAGTCCACTTTACTTAGGTTAATTGAAGGAAATGAGAAGAAAGATTGAGTTTTAGGTTTAATTGAATTAAGGCAAACACTCAATGGAGGATGATATCGATCGATTTTGGAAAGCGCAGTAATACTTCTGCTGACATCATAATTCATGATTGGAAGATTGGTAAATATTAGATCTAACAATTTATTTTGAAAATTTTTGACATGATTGATTTGAGAAAGCATTGACAATTCCATTGTCTCAATCAAATACTCAGACATTCGACCTTCAAAACGCCGTGCAGTTATATATTTAGGATTATTCACTAAGCAGTCGATGCATGATAGGTTAAAATCACCAACTACTAGAAACTGTGAATTTTCACCAGAGGTGTATCGTAAGTTTGACAAGTGGTCCAAAAACCGCTTGAATTCATCAAAAGGCGTACCACAACTAAAATAAATATTACAAACGAATAAATAAAACCCATTCAACAGACTGATTTTGATCCAAACATCATCAAAGGCAAAAGAATCCAGAGAAGGAAGTGCAGAAAATTCAATATTTTTGTTCAATGCTATAAGTGCTCCTCCACCATCAGTTTTGTTAGACAATTGTAGGTTTCTATCCTTTCTTACAACTACATATCTTTCATCGAATGCTTCATTTGAATTAATAGAATCATTTAACCAAGTTTCAGTTAAGCAAACCAGATCGAAATTATTTAGTCGAACCGCTAATTTAAATTCGTTCAATTTAGTTTTCAAGCCTCTAGAGTTTTGATAATATAATTTGATGAAAGTTGACTTAAGGTCTGATACATTCACGTGATGAGATAAGACATTAAAATTTTTAGAGTTTATAGATGGCATAGATGATGGATGTTGAGTTTGATTAGCGTTCACTATTTGACCGTTTCTTGAGCACTTATTCGTGGAAAATTTCTTTCCCTTGGATAAAATATAAATTCCTTTATTAATAATCCTGAAGGCCAGGAGAGCGGTAACAAAAGTTTCTCAAAGTGCAACACATCAGTAACTCCAATTTTGTATGAAACATAAGGACGATTTTCACCTTGATGGTTTTTAGACTCAATCCTAAAACATTCAGTGAACTGAATTTGAACAGTTTCCGTCAGGTACTTTTTAAAATCTTCATCGGATGTAGCAGAAGACAATCTAGACACAAATACCCATTTTTTTGGAGGCACCACTGCAATTAGTGTATTCATTGAGGGAGATGCTGAACCAATCACGATGTCACTAACTTGCCTGGATCCAACAGCTAACGATTTAGCTTCACTGTTTGAGTTGTTGTTAGAAGTAATGTTTTGCCGCATAGCATACGACTTTTTCCTAGGCGGGCTAGGCACCGTTAAATCCAACTCCTTGCTGGTTAATGGACTCTCTAATAAAGTCTTCTTTATGATGTTTATATCAGCCCTCAACTCATCAATACTTTTTAATATCACTTCCATTGAGGACTTTTCATCGTTAGCAGAAGCGGTAGCGGTAGCAGTTGACGCATTAACTCCAGTCGATGAAAGTGTAGACGGAATTGACACATTCCTTCTGATTTTGGAAACACCATGATCAAGGCAATCGTCAAATAAAAATTTTAAATTTTTCATTGAGTTAACAATGTTAAGAGCCTCATCCGATAAACCACCACACCTGATGGCATGGAAAACATTTTCACAAATCAAACATTCCATCATTCCAGAGTCCTCCTCAGGCTTGTTGCACCAAAAACAATCCTTCATAATGATTTAATCGAAAACAAAAAACAAAATAAATTTCACGTTCGAAAATATCAAAAATGTAACACAATTCTTTCCAAATATTTATATTGCTAAATTTAACTAACAGATTTTTAATTTAGTTTTAGTTCTTGATTATACAGTTTATCATTAAATGTACCAATTATAATGTACAATCCTAACACTTTAATCTTTCACTGTATTTTTATTGTAAGTAAAAAAAACAAGATAATATTGATGATGATACAATGTAAAACAGTTTATGAATATGACAATAAAACAGTACCGTATTATGATTGAAATTGTGATTTTAATTAAAACATACACATGTAATTCTTAAGTTCGTTCATTTAATTCTTATTTAAACTACAAATCCTGTATCTTATGAACCAAAACGTTTTCAAAAAACTAAAGACACTACGACACTTCAAAAACTGCACAAATAACTTTAGAACATATAATCAGGAAAAACTAGCTGAATTTAATTAAAATGTAAGAGAGCAAAATAAAAACTTGACCAATTCATCCAAAATAATTTTGATTATTGATTATCGCCACTATTACCTTTGTAACCAGGTTTTTTCATTGGTAAAGCGGATACATTTCACCAGCAAAGAGAGGAAGAGGGTAGGGTTTCATGATTAAAATATAGCATATGTGGGTGAAAAATTTTCACGTTCACAATTAGAGGTCTGGTGATCCGTGAATGTCCACCAGTTAGTCAGCACGCAACACTATCTTAACCCATCTCTAGTCTACGTGGGCGTGAATTCAATTGACCTTGTTCACAAGAAAATTTTGATACTGAAGAATCTAATAAGCGTGACTAAAATACCACTTAGGTTATCAGGAGAAATAAATCGCGACACCACTTTCCTTATGTTTTACAAGTTCACTCTATATCAAACTAAACTAACTAAAACTAAAATACAAAAATATTTACCTAAATTCAAAAATATTGTAACGACTCTTCGTTGGTTCTTTTAGATTATTGAACAAACACGACAGTAAAAGACAGATCTTTTAGTTAACAGAATCTCAAACTTTATTTGTCATCAAATTACAGCAGCTTCCGTTTTTCCTTACAATAAATTCCAGGGTCTCCAATTTATGTACACTAAACTTCACCGCTTTTCCACAATTTGAATCAATAATATTCGGAATGGTAAAATCTGTATTTACTATTCCACTAATTTCAGATTCTTTCTCTATTAGTACCCAGGCTCAGATACCACCGATTATTCCTTAAACTTGCGAATATTTATAAACACTTTTAATTGCAAAAGTAAAACTGACTATCTGATATTTTTGTTTGCTTATTTATATCGAAAAATAAATAAATCGAAACTTCTATAATCCACTAGAAATCAATACTACGTAGTCCGTACATCTGAAATAGGCCACACCTGTTTTCATTCATACTTGCATTTGTATTAGCGAACTCAAATTTAATTTATGCAAAATGTATTAGGTTACTCCTTTTAATTAATGTAAACATTTGTATAACAAATTTAATTTACATTAATTTATGCAATACGATTTGCAATACAAGTAAAAGATTGAAAAAGGAGTTAACTTTCAATTCATGAATGAGTAAATAAAATTAACCCATTCTGGACGAAGTTTATTACATTGCCCTCCATTTAGTTTTGTTCGTCCCGAACAATATCAGAGATCGCATTGGTGCTGTTACCTTGGTACGGTGCCAACCTTTGCAGATGTATCACTTTCATCTTGGTACGGGGTCCCTTTTGTATGCGGTAGATAACATCATTAATTCGTTTGATTATTTTATATGGGCCTTCCCAATCTGGCTGCAGCTTGGGTGATCTTCCCTTAGTTCTTCTGGGGTTGTATAGCCATACCAATTCTCCTTCTTGAAAACCGCCACTATTTGCATTTATGTCGTACCTGGTTTTCATTTTGTCACTGGCAATCTTAATGTGGTCTCGAACCTGCTGATGGATTTTATTCATCTTCTCCCTTAGTTGTCCCACATAATCTGTTTTCGTGGATACCAGACCTCCAGGGATGCCAAACTCGATGTCACTAGGAAGATGTAGTTCTCTTCCGAACATGATATTCGCTGGCGTTTCACTTGTCGTATCGTGCACTGCGCTACGATAGGCCATCAAGAATAACGGAAGATCCTTGTCCCAATTTCTTTGGTTGGCTTCTACTACCTTTGACAAATGTTCTTCCATGGTTCGGTTGAATCGTTCTACCATGCCATCTGACTGCGGGTTCATAGGTGTAGTTCGTGTTTTTCTAATGCCGAGTGTTCTGCACAGCTCTTCCATCAGTTGAGATTCGAAATTCCTTCCCTGGTCGGTATGCAACTCGAGCGGTGTTCCATATCTGCAAACCCATTCATTGACTAATGTTTCCGCGACCGTAACTGCTTCCTGGTTCGGTATTGCATAAGCTTCCGGCCATTTTGTAAAGTAATCAATGACCACCATGATGTATTTGTTACCTTTTGTCGTTTCCGGAAATGGCCCCGCGATGTCTATAGCAATTCTCTCCATTGGGGCACCCACATTGTACTGTTGCATCTCTCCTCGAGTTCTAGTTTTTGGTCCTTTGCTCGCCGCACAAGTATCACATCGCCGACACCATTGCTCCACGTCGGTTCGATACCTTACCCAATAAAACCTCTCCCTTACCTTAGCCAGGGTTTTATTGACTCCCAGGTGTCCTCCAGAAATACTTCCATGCAGCTTTCCCAGTACCTCTTCTACTCGACTGGATGGCAACACCAGTTGCTCTAACACTTTCTTTCCATCAGCGGACTCCCATTTTCTTTTTAGTATCCCGTTATCCATCAATAGCGAGTCCCATTGCGCCCAGTAGCATTTCACCTCCGTACTTAAAGGTGCTACCTCTTTCCACTCTGGTCGCCTCCCCTCAGTTTTCCATTTCAAAATTGGAGCCATAGCTAGATCTTCTAGCTGCTCTCTTTTAATTGCCTCGGTACACCAATCTTCAGGAGTTTGGAACTTGATTTGGTTCACTTTCATTGCCTCATTTCCCTCAGTTCTGCTACATGACTTGCACTCCTCTATACAGGGTCTTCTGGACAGGGCATCGGCGTTACCATGGATCCTCCCCTTGCGGTGTTCAACTTTGAAGTCGTAGTTCTGCAGGATCTCTATCCATCTTGCTGCTTGTCCTTCAGGAAATTTGAATTGTAATAACCATTTTAGAGCAGCATGGTCCGTGCGAATCAGGAATGGCTGTCCACACAAATACTTGTGGAAATGTTTCACAGCCTTGATGATAGCTAGCAACTCCTTCCTCGTGACACAGTAATTCCGCTCCGGCTTTGACAGAACTTTACTGAAGTAGGCCACCACTTTCTCATCGTCTCCAACTTTCTGTGACAAAACCGCTCCGGTTCCTACATTGCTTGCGTCTGTGTCCAGAATGAACATCTTTCCGGATTCTGGATAGGCTAGTATAGGGGTGTTGCATAGTTTTTCTTTTAAACGGCAGAATGCCTCATTACATTCGGTTGTCCACAGAAACTTGGTATTTGCCTCTGTCAATTTATGTAGACTCTTGGCGATATTCGCAAAATTCTCCACGAATCTTCGATAATAGGTGCATAAGCCAAGGAAACTGCGTAGCTCATGAACATTATTCGGTACTGGCCAATTTTTCACAGCATCAATCTTCTCGGGATCGGTTCTGACTCCATGTTCTGTAATGATGTGTCCAAGGTACTTCACTTCTTTGTGGAAGAGATTGCACTTTACCGGATTCAACTTCATGTTGGCATTACTTATTCTTCTGAGTACTTCTTCGAGGTTCATTAGATGCTCTTCGAAGTTGCGACCCATTATAATGATGTCATCAAGATAAACTAGGCAGGCCTTCCAGGTTAAACCATGCAACACGCATTCCATTAGACGTTCAAATGTTGCTGGGGCATTGCATAGACCAAACGGCATCACATTGAACTCCCACAACCCATTGCCAGTAGAAAATGCTGTCTTTCGTCGATCTTCTGGATGCATTTCAACTTGCCAGTAGCCACTCTTCAGATCTAATGTGTTGTACCATTTGGCCCCTGATAGTGTATCCAGTGTGTCATCAATTCGTGGCAGTGGATAGCTGTCTTTAATGGTTACCTCATTGAGCCTTCGATAGTCTACACAAAAACGAGCCGACCCATCTTTTTTTCTAACTAGCACCACTGGTGAGCTCCATGGACTCTTAGATGGCCTGATGACTCCATCACTTTTCATTTTGTCCAGCATTCCTTGCACTTCCTCGTGTTTAGCCAGTGGTAGTCTTCTAGGAGGCTGTCTGATAGGATGAGCGTTTCCAGTGTTGATCCTATGTCGCACGATGTTTGTTCTTCCAACATCTTCATCTCCAGTAGAGAAAACGCTGCTCATCTTCGTTAATACCCTCTTGATTTCTTTGAATTCGGCTGGATTCATTCTTTTACTAAGATCTTGAAGAATTGCTACTAATGCGGGATTGTTTCTCTGCATGAAGACCTTTTGCTCTTCTTCACAGCTGATTATCTCTTTTATGGTGCTGCATTTGGCGATTTCTTCTCCATGATTGATGACCACTCGTTTATTTGAGAAGTTAATCAGTTGCACTGGAACTACTCCCTCTTTTGCTGCAACTAGCGTTCGGCCAATCATAATGTTTCCCCCAAAGTCGTTGTTAGCTGGCTCAATCATCACAGGTGAATTTTGGTCACTTTTATCTAGTAGCTTAGTCCATATGATTTTCTCAGATTTTGCCGGGATCTCAGTTGGTCCGTCACTAATAACACGGACCTCAGCATTGTCGTTGGTGGCGTTTAGCACTATTTCTGTGTTTCCATATCTCAGTACGTGGCTCCCCAGATCTAATATAAAATTGTATTCTTTCATGAAGTCAAGCCCAATTATGCAGTCATCTTCTATATCTGCTACAATAAATCGGTGCCTAAATGAATTTCCTCCAAGGTGAACCTCTTGGTCGCTTTCTCCATGAACTAGAACTGTTTCACCCGTAGCTGTTTTTAGGGTGAATCGTCTTGCTGTCTCGATCTGACTATCACAAACCACATCTGGACGCACTATTGATCTCGAAGCACCTGTGTCCAAAGTCAACATGCACGATCTGCTTCCAACGGTTGCCTCTAAGACTAGACTACTATTTTCTCTTTTTACTTGTGATACCACCAATGTAGGGCATTGTAATTGAGCCAGCTTTCGCCCTTCAAAACTGGCACGATCTAGTTTCCCGAATCCGGAACGCTGCATCTGTCTTCCGGGTGCGGCTCCCATTTACATTCTCTTCGGATGTGCCCCAATTTTCCACAGTTCCAGCATCTTACTCTGCTAGACCTACTTCGTTGATTTCGCTCAGGCTTATCTCCCAGACTTTTGACACGCATGATCACTTCATCAAGCGCTGCTTTTAGAGGTTCTTCAGTAACTTCCATCTGACGTACTCTATCTGAACCGTACGCTCTTTTTCCAGCTTCCATTTGCAGGGCCAATGCTAAGACTTCTGCAGGTAGCTTCTTTCCGCTTAGATAAAGCTGATTCCTCATTTGTACATCTCGAAGAGCATTGATAAATGTATCAGCTGCCAATTCGTCTCGGTGTTCAGCGTTATAGTTCGGGTATGACAGGTTTACCAGTCTCACAATGTCAGCCTCTAATTCTTGCAAGGTTTCGCTGACTCCTTGTTTTCGTGTCTTGAGCTGCATGCGATGGAGAGCTTGCATATGACTTTCCCCGTATCTTACTTCTAAGGCCTCCATAATCTTGCTGTAATCACGTTCTGTCGCTGATAGTGTCTGCAAAATTTCAGCAGCAGGTCCCTTCAATGCCAATATAAGCGCATTTGCTTTTTGCTGGTGATCGAACCCAGTTGTTGCTATATCAAATTGCATCTTAAATATCTGGTACGATGTAGATCCATCAAATACGGGTGTTTTCACTCTAGCTGGAGCTGAAGTAGTTGACGGATTGATTATGTTACCAGACTTCACTTGTGCTATTTCTTGGCGGAATTCACTCGAAAGATTGCGTAATTTCTCTTCATGTTCTTCGGTAACTTTCCGCAGCTCCCTTTCCATGTGGTTGATTTTAACCTCCGCACTGGATATACGTGACTCGATTACTTCACGCAGTTGTTGTTGATCTAATTTTTGTTGGGCCATCAGATCAGCAAGTTGTCGTTGTTGATCTACTTTTTGTTCTGCTGCCAGTTTCTCTTGTCGGGCCATCAGATTGTTTCCTTGTTTGGCAATCATATCAGCAAATTGTTGTTGTTGGTTGTTTCCTTGTTTGGCCATCATATCAGCAAATTGTTGTTGTTGCTGTGCCATCATTTCTTTCATCAACATCATCATCGGATCAATTGCTGGGGCATTCTGGATCGGAACTTCCTCCGGCTCTATTTCTATGACCTCTGTATTTTGGCCTGCTTCTTCTAAAACTTTACGCAGCCGGAATGCAAGTTCTGCCTTTGTTCCATGGATTGGAGCATTCCTTTTCTTCAACTCATCCTTCAGCTGGGTCTGGCTGAGATCACTAATATTTACTGTCTTGACCATTGTTTCAATAATCCCACTTCTGACACCACTGTAACGACTCTTCGTTGGTTCTTTTAGATTATTGAACAAACACGACAGTAAAAGACAGATCTTTTAGTTAACAGAATCTCAAACTTTATTTGTCATCAAATTACAGCAGCTTCCGTTTTTCCTTACAATAAATTCCAGGGTCTCCAATTTATGTACACTAAACTTCACCGCTTTTCCACAATTTGAATCAATAATATTCGGAATGGTAAAATCTGTATTTACTATTCCACTAATTTCAGATTCTTTCTCTATTAGTACCCAGGCTCAGATACCACCGATTATTCCTTAAACTTGCGAATATTTATAAACACTTTTAATTGCAAAAGTAAAACTGACTATCTGATATTTTTGTTTGCTTATTTATATCGAAAAATAAATAAATCGAAACTTCTATAATCCACTAGAAATCAATACTACGTAGTCCGTACATCTGAAATAGGCCACACCTGTTTTCATTCATACTTGCATTTGTATTAGCGAACTCAAATTTAATTTATGCAAAATGTATTAGGTTACTCCTTTTAATTAATGTAAACATTTGTATAACAAATTTAATTTACATTAATTTATGCAATACGATTTGCAATACAAGTAAAAGATTGAAAAAGGAGTTAACTTTCAATTCATGAATGAGTAAATAAAATTAACCCATTCTGGACGAAGTTTATTACAATATTTAACAAACCACAAAAATGCTCAATTATTTCACAAAATTCAAACGTTCAAGACTTTCTATCAAAACTCAAAAATATTTAAATATTTAATAAAATACAAAAATACTTAAAAATATTCAGAAATACCTAAATACTCAACAAAGCTAAAAAATATTTGAAAAATTCTAAACTTTCTAAAAAAAAGATCTTCTAAAACAACTCCACAAAAAATTATTTCATAAAAAATAAGGGGAGATTTGTGAATGACTGTTCAATCCCTTTCATAAAAACCAGGTGGTTATCAAAAAAAATTTCTAACGAGTATTTGATAGAATGTCTGAAAAACAAACACATGAGGTATACCCATGGCTCAGAAAACCAAGGGCTAGCATTTTTCAACATGTGTTCCACTGTCGACCTAATGTCAACCCTGAAGCAACATGTAAGAAGAAAAAGTTGTTAAGCATGGTGTTGCCTCGGATGCAACGACCGTAGCACGTTAAACAGACGATAACATCTCTGATATCGATCATGGCTAAAACACCCATACCACACCCGAACTGGCTATGCTGTTAAGAGACAGAAAATTGAAAACAATAGAAAAAATTTATAAACGAGCATAGCAATGAAAAAATAAATTTCACGAAAAATATCTTAAAAAATTCTAAACAAAAAAATTATTGTCTCCAAAACAACACTGTTTGTTCAGACCCAAACATTGTCTCTCTGGAGGTCCTGTTAGACGCCATATTGTTCATCGAACATAAAAATAGTATTGTCATATATTTGTTTAAATTATAAGCATAATTAAAATTATTAGAATAGATATAGAATATTATCTAAAATGAATACAGAAGCTTATCTAAAAGAAGTATCTACATCTCTAGAACAAAACTATTTTAGAGAAAAGATTTCGAGATAAATATTATAAACAAATATCATGGACAGTAAATTAGAAACATATTACTTCGGTCTGAAAGACCTAAGTATTACATTCATGAGCTCAAAGTGAAATTCTTACCCCCACTTTTTTTGGCATTTCTCGGCATTAGGACCTACTGATTCTAAAAAAGCAAAAAAAAATGTATGTCTGTCTGTCGGCCGTCCGGCAGGCCGGCCGTCATTACCTACACTGCAGGAAAAACGGCTGGAGGGATTTCAAAAATTTTTTTCTAAAAATAGGTATTCACAAGGGACAGGTCCGAAAGGACGCTGTGTTCGATAACTGTACCGGAAGTGTGTCAAAAAAACCATTATGTGTGTCAAAAATAGCAAATTTTACCCAATTTTACCCAATACCCAATTTTTTGGAAAAAAATAAAATTGTTTGTTTGAAATGAAATTACTTCGGTTTTATTATTAATATTGAGAATTATGGCATTATAAGTTTGTCGAAAAAATGTTGTCAAGTGTGTCAAAAGAAAGATTTTTATTTATTTTTTTACCCAACTTTTTGGAAAATAATAAAATAGTTTGTATAACACTAGACAGATTATATTACAATTCAATATTACAACTACAGTTCGCTTTAAAATTGTGAGTACAAGTTTTACTTGTCTGAACTTGACGTGATCACAAAATTGATGAACTTTGAAAGCTGAAATACATTGCGATACCAGTTAGTGCTCTCTCATGGATTGTTGATTAATCCAAAGAACTGATTGGTCCTGAATCAATCTCAAAGCGTTGAATTAATAAAAGATTTTGAAACAAACTTGAAAAGTGACAGGTTTTCAAGCGTTCACTGATAAGCATTTCTTCTTCGTTTTAATATCGTTCAGAATATTAAAGTTTTATCTTACAACATCCAAATTTTTTATTAACAACTCAAAAATTAAATACCAAATGACGCCTTCACAACGACCTTAAAACATTTAATGGTTATCTTTAATACTAATAACAACAATTTTGAATGACATTCAAAAATAACAAATTCGAACGAACGTTTTCATTTGGAAAAGAAGAAACATTATACAGAAAATCATGTTCATGATGTTTCTAATAGACACATTAATAAACATTAATTACTTTATTATCAGGGAGATAAATTTAATTAAAAAACAAACAAACACACACGAACAAGATGATTTTAATTTATTTTTTAATTAACGAAATTTTTTATCCTTAAAACATCCTTCCATTGAAATAATTCTCAATAATATAAAATTTCACTTCTTCTTATATATTTCGGAAATTTTCATTTAATCATAATTACATTAGATTTTCAATTTAGATATTAGATATTTTCGTATATAAAGGCCGTAGAGTGAAAGAAAATGAAAAATAGAAGATTCATGATTTAAAAAAAAATGTTTATAAATGTATCGGATAATCTATGTATATATTCTGAATTGAGCTAATTTCCTTGATGATTTGTTTTTTTTGTGTGGATAAATGATAGTGAAAATTTGAATGAAATATTTGATTTAAATGGAAATTTTGATTTAATTCAATAGAGTTGTGAGATTTTAGAATATTAAAATATTTAGAGAATATTTTGTATTAAAATTATTTATTTGATATTGGACAGCTGAGTGATTTAATATATGATTAATGATTTCGCTTTTTGAAAACATGTTTTAACGATTAAAGAACTGAAGAACTTTTATCATATTTCTTTGGAAGAGCAATTAGAAGAGCAATAAGTGTAATGGTCATAAGTGTACAATGCATACTCACAAAATGCAGGAAATCTTCTTAGTCCGAATTGTATATTTGTAAAATCTTAGATGCAAATTATGTTTATGCTTTGTTGTGGTACTTTTATAATCGCATAATTTGAATTTTATTCAATGTAGAAAGTACAACATTTTTTTGGAATGATGCTTTTAATTGAATTTTAAGAATTTTAAGCCCTCATGTATTAAAATATGACATATGCTAATATTTTATGATAAAATGAAGGAAATCCATATAAATAGGAGATTAATCTAAAATTGGGTTGTTAATAATCCAGTAATTGGGCATTGACATATATTGAGCATGTAACACACTGTTTTCTTATGAATAATTTAAGACCACATACAGAGTAATAGGGGTTGATTTTATTGAGCAAACATTAGCCTTAATTAATACACCGCAGCTAAGATTGAGTGTCCTACCTTTGAAAAAATATATTTTATCCAGCACCCCGAAGGTATCACCTTGACTAGGGATATTGCACTGTTACTGACGATGGTATACGATATATTGGGTCAACTCATATACACAGAGAGAAAAAAAATTCTAGATTTGAGAATTGTGTATGATTGAAAATAGAAATTTCAGTTTCTTCTTAATTTGAGAAAATTTAAATCATTTTAATGCTCCGAAATTTAAAACTGAGATAAAAACTAACAATTCAATCACACAAAAAAGTGAATAAAATACTATTATTGAGAATTATATATGATTAAAAACAGAAGATACCTTTATTCTCATTTCGAGTAAATTTATATTATTTTAATACAACAAAACTTTAAAAGTGAGAAAAAACTATCAATTCGATCATCCTATAGAAGAATGAAATACTGAAGTTGTGAATTGTTTTTGTTCAACAATAGGAAATTCATTTATTCTTGTTTTGAATAAATAAAAAACGTTTTCATTTTTTCTGTATAAATATAAGAAAATTTTGAATCAGAATAAGATTTCCATTTCTCAAATTGAACAGAGAAGTACACATCACTTTGTTACTTCCCCATCAGTTATTTGATTCATAAATGTCAAAATGAGAGTAAAATATTTTCATTTTAATCCTTTTTGTTTCTTTTAGAAAATTAAAGATCAAAATAATAATAAGTTATACGCGAGTATTCTCAATTTGATCCACGAAGATAAAATTAAGAAAAAAAATTATCGATTTTATACCTTTTCTCTCAAATTGAACTTATGAGATCGAAATGAAACTAACTAATGATCGATTATTCTCGGTTTGATCAACGTATATAAAATTGAGAAAAAAAAATCTCAGTTTTATTATTTTTCTCTCAAATTGAGCTTATGAGATCGAAATGAAAATAATTAATATTCGATTACTCTCGATTTGATCTTACGTAGATAGAATTGAGAAAAAAAATTCTCGATTTTATACTTTTTCTCTCAAATTGAACGTATAAGATCGAAATGATAATAATTTTTTTTGATATAATACTTTCGAAGAAAAAACTACGATACGACATTATTCAGTGAGAGAATTTTTCATCAGATGAACGCGTACATATCTTGTATATATATATCTCGTATATATCTTTTATATTGTATATATTTTATATCTTATACATACATTCAGAAGTCAGGACCACTAAAAAAGCTTTGGTCCATGAGATTTGAATCGAAGCATAGGGAAATAAAGAATTATACTAATTCAACTGCTTCTAGGGTTAATATTGCTATCTCTGCAGCTAAAAAATCTGCCCTCAAATACAAAATACAAACCTCAAATACAAGGTACAAAATACAAAATCGGATATTATTTATTTATGAAAAAGAAGTTTTTTTGCATTATTGATATACTTATCTTTGATGAAAAGGTAGTTTTGATACTTAGGCTACGTACAGAGTGAAAGCGTTGAGCGGTGCTGTGCGCAAAGCGGTGCTGTTTCGCGCTGGAGCAAAGCGGTTGACTGCTCACAGTAATGCTTTACGCGAAGCTATATGCTAGCTCAAAAATTGATTTAATGGTCATTTTTCAAAATGAATCCATCATCAGAAGATGAGTTATTCTTAACTGAAAGTCTTTATTTACGGTTAAAAAATTTAAAAACGAAAAGTAGTATACATAAGATCAATTTAGATCGAAAAATCAAATGTGAATTTCATCAGTTATATCCTCATCTTCGGGAGGATAAAACTAAATTTTTTGAATGCACTAGAATGTCCATAGAAACATTTGATTATATTTTAATTTTAATTGAACCAAAATTATTAAAAATTTAGACCAATTTTATTAAAACGCCAATAACAGTTGTGAAAAATTAATAGTTAGTTACTTTGAGATAAGTGCCTAATTAAAAAAACAATTTACAATACTAAATTTGTGCATTTCAAACTAAATTATACTTCAGTTATAATATCCCGAGCAGAAATTTGTCAGGGCTCAAATAAGGTCCTGAGATCAGGTTTGCCCTAGTCCGGATCAGGCATTTTTAAGGCAGCCTGATTGGACTCTGATCATAAGTGCAACGCATTTGCCCTATCAGGTCCTGTTTGGGATAACCGGATCAGACCCTGATTGGGATAATCAGTTCAGGCCTTGATTGCGATATCCCGACCAGACCCTGATATATATTTATATATTATATACATAAATTAATCAAATTAAAATAAAAAAATTACAATGAAAAAAATTAAAACATGCATACCATCCTAATCACTATTATTATAGTCTTTCATCGGAGAAGCGTTAACTAAAATATGCATGAAACGATTTTAACTATATATTTCTATAATGCATAATACTCTAGTGAATTTTAACCAATTGAAATTTCAGTTAGGGGTCAAATACGAAAAACCTGATCAGCGCCGGATATATTCAAGTAAGGTAGTGTCGGTGATAAAGTTGTGTATCAACAAGGTTGTGTATTCACAATTTTTATTTTTTTTTAATTGCCGGAAGAAGCGCGACATTTCATTTGATCCTTAATGACGATTTATTTTCGTCAAAACCATTCGGACCGGCATCACCTGACCGTTCTACTGGAAACTTTTTTATTTGCTTCCAATTTTTCTTTAAAACTTCAACTGAAAAAATAGAGGTTTTTCTCGATCGATTATCACGTAAAAAGCACAATGAATAAAAATATACGTTAATTTAAATTAAAATAAGTTAAATATATAAAAATAAAAAACATATAACGTTGGCTCCAAAGCGTTTACGTGTAACTTCATTCTCGAAAAATTTGGAAGAGGCGAAGCAATCGTTCAATTGAAATTCAAAACAATCTTGAAAATAAAATTAACAATCAATACATCAAAATCTTTAATTACAGAATTGCACTTAAAGGTTTCCCTCATAAACAGATTTTAAATCAACAGATATTTTACGACAGGGACTTCATTTCGATCACTGTAATTTTCATTCCGAATATGTACTAATACATAGTAAATAAATTAATTTTTGGGACCCGTGAAACGTTGTACTACAAATAAATGACTGTTGCAGAACTTACAACATGTATTCTCACATATACAAAGAGTATTTTTAATTTTTAGAGTATTTAGAGAGTATTTTTAATATAAAGTAAAACATTTTTTTATATTCAAAGTTAGGCATTGAATAGCGACAGTCCTCCATCTTGTCACTTTGACCGCAAAACTGCTATTAATGCTCTGGTGTAACGCACGACGTTTGCAGGTTCAGGCAAAATCGACTTGATCTCCGCAGACACCCGTTCATCCATAATATACTTGTAAAATACCTTCAAATCAGCGACATCTCTCCTATGTTGAAATAAATCAAGCTCATTAGTAAGATTTAAATTGCCGATCAATTTAACAGCTGTCCACTGTACCAATCAAGACATTTCAAACTACTTACGTAGACTCCATCCCAAATGTGAGAACAATATTCCATGCAGGGACGAATGAGTGACTTATATATTAAAAAGAAGCAACACGTTATTAAAAACCTTACGATCTCTTCCAGATCATTTGAATCTAACTTTAATGAAAACAAATCAGGTGTTGATAACCTAGAAAAATGGCAAACTTGAGTTTGCTCGTGTTAAATTCAACGCTATTAGCAAACTCCCAATCCAAATTGTTTTTAAATCAATGTTTAATGACACAATTTGATCTAGCGACATTAAGAGTTGCTGTTTATTGTTCATGTTTATTGTTCGTTATAATGAATTATATATTAACGTCTCCGAAGATGCCATCGAAATATAAGGATGAATGTAAATCTGCCCTATATATAATTATTATAAGATTTTACTGAGGATTGGTGCTACATGCTTATCAAATAAATTTGTAAAAGCATTTTTCGAATAATAAATTTAAAAAAATTATCCGCATTATTTTATGAAACCATAAGCAAAGGCTTAGGTTGGACATTATGCTCTTATACTGTATAAGTAGTAGAGAAACGGTTAGCTCTCTAATTAGCCCAAGCAAATGATCGTTCTCTTTTGGGCCAGTTACAGGTAAATTTCTATCCTCAAAAGGTGGCAGAGAATATTTAGAATAGATGATTGTTCAGCAATTTAAACTCTGTTTTACTATTGAATAGACGTTTCTATTTATCTATATTAGCCTACGTCATAAATTTCTATTTTTGGTACCGTTCTTAGGTCCACCATACCACTTGTTAAGTCTTATCACCAAATAAAACCTTTTGCAAATGAATCAATTGAAAATACGTAAAATCAAAAAACTCGCAACAAATGTGCAGCATAAAAATAATCTATTTTATCATACAAAAACAATCAAAACGCATGCTATTCAGCTTCAAAAACTGCACAGAACAGTTTCAAAGCGCGCCGCTTGCGAATATGCTTACGCACCGCTTACAGCTTCGCTTTACTGTGAACACTCTCATTTGATTATACGTGTGCAGTTTTGAAGCTATCTACGCTTTCAGCACCGCTTTGCGCACAGCACCGCTCAACGCTTTCACTCTGTACGTAGCCTTAAACAAGTTATAATCTCTCAATTTAACTCTCATTTACGGATCTTTTTTATTGAAAAGGAAGATAATGAATTAATAGTTCTTTGTCTTGGTGATGATGTAAACAGACCATTGCAAGTCCATTATTTTTTAGATAGCAGACAATATGTTAAGCCATATTTAGATTAAGCCATTAGATTAAGCCATAATTAAAAATTATAATTAATTTATTTTTGAATTATTTATGTGAAATAAAAGAATATTTTTTAAAAAAAAGTGATTTTTTTATCCCGTTTAAGGTTAATGGAACATCGGTGGATTGAGAGTTTTATTCCAGTGCCTTATTTTTTCCAAGGTTGCTATTTTACGTGTCGCTGAACGTACCGCATTCCCGCTCGTATATAAGCGACTAAAATTGAGAAAAATCTTTTCTCAAACTAAATACTATCATCTTCGATTTGAGAAAACATTTTTCTTAAAATGATAATGAATTGATTCAAAATGAAATATATCAGATCAATACCAAAAGTAACATACGATCATATCGATCAAAAAAATTCTTAAAATGATCAGAATTTCTTAAAATGAGCTTTTGGTTTCTCAACTTCTTCCGCTCAAATTCTTGAAGAAATACAACTCCATCTTAAATTGATACTTTTGGTATTGATTTGATACAACAAGTTTATAAGCTTTGAGAATAATATCGAGAATATATAATATCAAAATAAGAAATTTGTTTATCATAATCAGTAGATTTATATCAACTCAAAAAAATAAACCAGAGTTCAATCTGATGCAGCATTTTATATCAATTTGAGAACTCATATTCTCGTCCATATATTGATGTACAAAAATCATCAATTTGATGATTTTTTTATCAAATTTAACCCTTTTTTTCTCTCTGTGTATCAATAACAGGGACAATGGAGTATACGAACTTTCATATCCATTGAGTATAAGTTCACAAAAAATTTACCAGTCAATAAAAACTGTTCTCTCTATGCGGGCATAATAATTTCTCACAGTATTTATAGTCCTGTTATAAGGTATGTCTTACAAAATTTTCCGTTCTCACTTCACATATGTTTTTATTGAGTACAAGGGCAAGGTAGCAAGTACAAGGGCTGGAAACTGTTTGAAACATCTTACGTTCTGAAAACTTTTTATATTAAATAGGTGAGAAAAAATGTTGATAGCCCATCATGATCACCTACGGAATAATAACGGAAGCAAAAAATATGACAGATGTATATTAAATAAATGCACATAACTTTTTCTAATTTTACATTTAACCAATAAAACTTTAACATAATATCTACAAAGCTAGCCGTGAGACTTTTTTATTTAAACTCAACCTGAAAAGTATAAGACCATGAAATCTTTTCTTCTGACAAAAAAAAATGAAAATTAAATAAATGAAAATAGAAAAAGATAAAATCTTAATATTTTATCCACTTTCGTCTATGTACGTACATATAACGTGTTAAGGTATGAGGATATATCATTCTGAAATTGATAAATGAGTCTCGGATTGTTTTTTCTATTACATTTTAGTGAATTAAAAGGAGGTGGATCGAATTTTGATTGAGTGATGATTTGAATTGAAGGAAAATATAAAATATAGATATGGAGTAAAAGATTTACTTGATTGAGAGAAATTTGTAGGTTTTATAAATGGTTGGAGGTCTGTGAATGGATCTTTTATAATACCATGACGAATGAGTATAGATGTTAAAGATAAATTTATATAATGATAAAGGAAAATCTATTTAAACCGTGCAGTTGGAGGTAATAATTTCTTGAAACCATATAAGGTTGTCATAACATATTGTTACCAAAGGTTACAACAAATTCATTACAAACTGCAACATAAAACTAAAATTCAACATCAAATTCATAATCACCATCTTCAAAAGAATGATTCTAAAGCAAATACAATATTGGTTATAATTCTACAAAAGACAATTAAAAATATTTGTATTGTATTTGATTTTGTATTGCGTTTTGCTTCCAGAAAAGGTACAGCAAAGAACAAACAAAAATTATAAAGTTTTTGGAAGCATATTGGAAAAAGGAACTTTAGAATACGATCGATTTTTCTCGAACGAAATAGTTAGACTGAATTAATTAATTGTAAACGGAACGCTGAATCGTGAAAAAAAATCGTGTAAATAAAAGTAGAGTGAATTTTGAATGTAATATTTTTTGTTTTTTTTTTAACGCTGTCTTATACTGGAAATTGTTAAAACCAATTATTTGAGTTGCTGCAACTATTAATGGAATATTATTGTTAGGGAATATTGTTTTCCTGTTGTTGTGAAATAAAAAGGTGTGAAACACTTAATAAAACCTGGTGTTTTCCTTACTAATCAGTGATCCAATCTGCAGAAAATTTGTATATTACGTTTATGACATTAAGACTTAAGTAGATTTATGTTAAAGGTAGAAAAACGTAATAATATGGTAATATCGAATAGAATTGATTTGTAAACTCGAAAAATTAAAAAACTATGGTTCATTCTATTCTGAGATATACGGTGACCCAAAACTTTGACTATAATGTGGCGCTTTATATCAAATCACTAGCCTAATTTTAATCAAATAAACCTATTTGGAGTACGCACACAAGTTGAAAGAAAAAAATAAGATATTTTGATTTTACCGACAATTTTACCGAATTACCGAAGATTTTACCTGCTACAAACTCCAGCATCTTTTTGAGCATAAACATATTGTGTGCTTTATATGGGATTTTTGCATTAAATTTCTAGACAATACTTTGTGTGAATTCATAGAATGGGGAACATTTCTATTCTAATTAACATCCTAAGTCACGATTGTATAGTCATTATTGATTGTTTCCAATCAATGTGAAATCAATGGCTGACACTTGGTCAATTTGTAGTTCTACATGTATTAACATTAGACTACATTAAGGGAATTTAAATTTCATTTTGAATTTTTGAGATCAATTAAACTCTAGTAAGTAAAGAAGTAATTGGAATATTTTCAATTCAAAGGTATGGTTTTGAAGTTTCTCAGAAAAAAACTGCAATTCACATTTTACGTGTTTCGGATTGGATCCAATCCGAAACACGTAAAATGTGAATTGTAGTTTTTTTCTGAGAAACTTCAAAACCATACCTTTGAATTGAAAATATTCCAATTACTTCTTTACTTACTTGAGTTTAATTGATCTCAAAAATTCAAAATGATATTGTGTGCTTTTTATTTGAAATTCACTTCCAGTTAGGAGAATTAAAACATATAGGAGTGGAACTCTAAGCACTTTTTTTGGAGCAGTTTGTTAAAACAAGTCAATTCATTTTTTTCATCATTCGGAGTCAGACGAGTCGACGTCTCCTAAATTTTAAAATAAAAAGAACAAAAAACATAATAATCGAAAATAGATAAATAATAGTGTTATAAGTGTTAATAAGTGTTAGTAAGTGTAGTAGCTAATAAGTGTTATAGTGTTTGTGTTAATGTTTATGAAAAATAAAAGTGTTGAAGAACGGACGCGTAATTTAAAAATTGGTGAGATTGTTCTTTATTAAAAAATTATTTGGTATTTTGTGTTCACTATTACTAAGAGGTAGGCAGGTAAAATTTTACCTTTTATTGCTTTGATGTAATAAATTTATTTATTATTTTAAAGCATTTGTCTTGGTAATAGAAACCCAAAAATCTTGTTTTAGTTGTTATTGATTTTTTTGGATTGCCTGGGTTTTTTTTTTTTATTTGAAGTTTTGTGACATGATTTAGCTCCTCCCACCTCGGACTTATTTTGGGAGTTGGAAAGTGTCAGTTGGTTGATAGTGAAATGTTTTTTTTTTGACAAAAGTTAGGAATTTCGAATTTAACCCTTTATTTGTGCTCGTCAATTTTGTTAGTGTATTTTGTGTCCCCATTTTTTTTTTTGCTTTTCTCTTATCGTGCTACTGTTGCATGAAATTTGCTACCGTGTTTTTGTGACAGAGATACCCAGTTTCTTTTGTACTGTTTAGTGTTGAAATTTAGGCCTGGCCGAATTTCAGTAGCTATGCCTGCAATGTCAAAGGGTAAGTCTTTGTCTCAACAAAATGGCCGCAGAGTGAACCAACAGCTTAGCATTGACTTCACCAACATAAGAGGTCTCAATTCGAATCTAAACGAGGTTCATCACTACATCGAAAAAAATAAACCTGACATATTGTTTCTTACCGAAACAATTGTTAGTGGCAAAGCATCGAAGTTGGATCCCGACAAATACCGGATACCTAGTTACGAATTGGAACATTCCTTTTATAACAAGCATGGTGTCTGTGTATTTGTTCGAGATTCACTTTCATGTGTGAGAATTAAGGCCTACGAGTTGAACTCTAAGCACCATAATTCTATAGCACTGAAGATCTCAGGTGTTGATGAAACTATGTTTATAATAGGATTATATAGATCCCCAAATTCTCCCCCAGGATGTCCCTTTTTCGATCAAATATCGGCTAATCTAGACAAGATTACCACGGACTACCCCAAAGCAAGACTGGCCATTCTTGGAGACTTTAATATTCATAATAAAGAATGGCTTAAGTATTCATCGCGCACTGACGACGTAGGAAGACAAGCCGAACTGATACTCGCAGATTATCACGGTTTGACGCAAATGATAGAGTGTCCCACTAGAATCGCAGACAATTCACATCATAACAATAATTTGCTGGATCTGTTTTTGACAAACGAACCAGATACTACGAAGACAAAAGTTGAACAACCCCTCGGAACATCAGACCATTTACTAATATCAGCAATAGTGCAATTTACATCACCGACACAAATTAAAGCAAATCCTCGCCGGGTTTGGAACTATAAACGCGCTGACTGGGAGGGACTGAGAAACTTTTATGACGAAACACCTTGGAAAACTATTTGTTGTGTTGATCAAGATCCTAGCACATCGGTAATAAGAATTTCTGAAATCATAAAAGAAGGAATGCGGCGGTTTATTCCAAATCGATTAATCACTCCTAAAACTGAGCCTTGGTTCACACGGGATGTTGATGAGGCAGTGAGGAATAAACGCAAAGCATTCAAGACGTATAACGCTAATAAAACACCTGAAACCCATAGCGCCTATAAGAAAGCCAGAAATATTAGTAAATTCAAAATAGACTTGGACAAAGACGCGTTTATCCAGAAGAAAGCAAAGAAATTCACCGAGCACCCATCTGGCTCACGTAGTTTCTTTCAGGCAGTTAAATCAGTCCAGAGCAATTTTACTCGATCCTCTATTCCAACCTTAGTTCTGAATGACATTCCCGTGAGCGACTCGAAAGAGAAAGCGGATCTATTGGGTCGTATTTTCGCAGAAAACTCAAACATAGTTGAACCTCCCCATTCTCCTACACTCATTCCCCCAGTTGTAACGAAAATGAAACCAATTATTTTTCGTTGCAATATTGTACGGAAAATGCTTCTTTCTATCAATATCAACAAATCTGCTGGCCCAGACGGTATTCCACCCCTCATTCTTAAAAACTTTGCTAGGCAACTAGCTCCAATTTTAACAAAAATTTTCTATTTATCTTATAAAACCGGAATATTTCCCGATTCTTGGAAGTTGGCCAGCGTTCAACCCATATCAAAGAAAGGCAGTAAGATAGACCCTAACAATTATAGACCAATTGCAATTCTGTCGGTCTTAGCTAAAATATTTGAAAAATATGTTAACTACAATTTGATAGATTATTTAGAAATGTCGCAAATTATTGATGATAAGCAGTATGGTTTTCGTAGAAGTCATGCAACAGGTGATCTGTTAGCCTACGTATCCCATCTCTGGAACAAATCGCTGGAAAACCACGGTGAAACATTCAGTATTTCACTTGACATTTCTAAAGCATTTGATAAAGTGTGGCATAAAAATCTTATAGCTAAATTAAAATCTTATGGCATAGACCATCTTACTGTCTCATGGATTCATAGTTTTCTTACAGGTCGCCAATTTCATGGTAATTTAGATGGTATCACATCCAATATTTTCACAACCAATGCTGGGGTTCCCCAAGGTTCGGCACTCTCACCAACCTTGTTTCTTCTATACATTAAT
Source organism: Diogma glabrata (assembly GCA_963693315.1). Classification (NCBI taxonomy): domain Eukaryota; kingdom Metazoa; phylum Arthropoda; class Insecta; order Diptera; family Cylindrotomidae; genus Diogma; species Diogma glabrata. The sequence continues at coordinate 197,410,259 of OY856186.1, read as the reverse complement.
GACTTACTTATTTCCACAGTGCACCCAATCCATAGTTTTGCTGATGACAGCACATTACATGCATCACATGCATCTCCTAAATTTCGATCTCATACTGCAGTTACCACTGATAGAGAGTTGCTAATTGATTCCATCAACAAAGATCTGGAGCGTATAATGGAATGGGGTGATCGTAATCTCGTTTCATTTAATCCAACCAAAACCAAATTATGCCGTCTTTCACGAATGGAGCGACATACAAATTTTCCTATTAAAATAAACCAAGAGGAATTGCGTGAGGTTGAATCAGTTAGACTTCTTGGAGTGGATATTCAAAATAACCTGAAATGGAATAAACATGTGTTCAACCTCGCTAAATCTGCAATGCAAAAATTAGGATTCTTGAGTCGATGTAAAAAGTATTTCAATCCCGAGCAAATTTTGCTAATCTTCAAGTCCTTTATTCGTCCATGTATGGAGTACTGCTGTCATGTTTGGGGAGGTGCTTGTCAGTCAACAATAAATTGTTTAGACTCTGTACAGAGAAAAGCAATACGGTTGATTGGTAATACCGAACTAACGGACCAGCTTGATTCACTCCAGCACAGAAGAAATGTGGCTGAATTGTCAATATACTATAAATATAACTTTAGCGAATTCTCCTCTAAGGAAATTCAAAATATTCTTCCATCGTGTGCGCAGTATAATCGACAAACAAGAGCTGCCGAGTTATCCCATCCATTTGTTGTACAAATACCTCGTTGTAGAACTGTGTCCTTCCAAAACGACTATTTCAATAGAGTGGCCAAATTATGGAACTCATTGCCCTCCTCTGTATTTCCCGATGAATTTTCTCCTCAGGCATTTAAAGAAAATGTCCATTATCATTTAAAAAAATTAGTATAGTTATCCCTATATCCCCATTCCTTCCATTCCTTTATAGTTGACATGGTATCTTCGGATATTCAAAGAGTCTAAATAATGAATATTTCATATTTAGTGTGCTAAACATGTCTAACTAATTAATAAAAAAAAAAAAAAAAAAAAGACTAAATTAAACATAGCCTTAGAAAAGAAACTTGATGAAAGACCTAACATGGCGTATAGCAGTTATCGTGGCTTCAACTATAAAAACTTTAGTTTCAAAAAATTTACGAAAACCTCCTTGATAAAGTTTTTGTTGTGTTGAATAGGAGTTCAAAACATCAAACGAAAAGTTCTGATATAATTCAAAACGAAATACCCCCATTATTCCAAACTGATTAAAACGTTTTAACGATTAAAACGTTTTAAATTAACCTAGTTCACACTCACTGTCATAGTAATAGAATGCAAAGAGATTTCTTTGTGCGTACATCGTACACATGGAATGCTTTGCCCGAATCAATAGTCTCGAGTGCTTTCAATCCACAAAGATTTAAAAAAAGCGTCCACCTATACCTCAAGACGCATGTTGTTGTGGGACCTACGTCTTAAAAGGTATCTATGTGTTGTTGTGACACATTTTGTAATTCCTACTACACAACACTTCTTATTAAAAAAAAAAAAAAAAAAAAAGTTACACTTAAACTTGAAACTTAGATACACTTAACCCACAACAAGCATAATTATAAAAAAATTGCATGTAATATATATTAATAGTTCATCTTACAAAATCGCGTGCACAAAATTGAGCATAATACATGTCTTGCACATGATGTTCAACATACCGTGCATATATTCTAAAAAGCCTTATCACATATATGGGTAATTCTTTTATAAACCGAACAGATTTGGACAAAATCTGACCGACCCATTTTTGATTTGGCTGAAATTTTTTTTAGGGGTTTTCTATCGAAAAAAAAGATATACGTGTTCGAGGATTTTTTTTTTTTTTTTTTTGGAAAATAGAGCTGTTCTAAATTTCGAGAATTTCGTGATTTTCGGCTTGAAGACTTATTTTCAAAAATTCATAACTTCGGTTTTATAGAAGATAGAAGGTTTTTCTTTTCTTTATTTGAAAGTTAGAAAATGGAATTTTTTAAAAATAAATATTTTCAACTAAAGTTATTAACAAACTCCTATTGTTATAAACAAATAAAATGTTAAAATTAAATTTTAACCATTGCCCCACCCATGAAATTAGTTTTTAATATTATCATCGTGTTCTTCGTTCAATTTTCTATAAAAAAAGTATTTTTTTTTAATGGAGAAATGATATTTACTGTTAGAAATAAATTAATTTATCGAGCGCGGGACGACAAAAAATTCCATATATGGGTCATTCTTTTACATACCGAACAAAATAGGACAAAATGTGACTAAGACATTTTTGATTCAGCTGAAAATTTTTTTGAGGGTTCTATATAAACATTACGATATACGTGTTTTCGGATTTTTTGTTTTTTTTGTTATTTAGGGGAAATAGAGCGGTTCTAAATTCCGAAAATTTTGTGATTTTTGGCTTGAAGACTTGTTTTCAAAGATTTATAACTTCGGTTCTGGTAAAGGTAGACACTTTTTGTTTGTTTTATTTTAAAGAATAAAGATGCAATTTAAAAAAAAAATTATTCATTATAAAAATTATTAACAAATACTTATTGTTATAAACAAATAAAATTTTAAAATCAGTTTTTAGTAATTATATAAAAAAAATAAAGAGTGTTTAATGTAATCATCGTGTTCTACGTTCAATTTTCAATAAGAAACGTATATTTAATTAGTAGAGAAATGAGTTTTATTGTTAGAAATGAACTAATTTATCGAGCGCGATACGATAACAAATTGTATAAATTTTTGTCGTCCGGCGCTGGAAAAATTAACTTATTTGTAACAGTAAAACTCATTTTTTCATTAATTAAATATACGTTTCTTATTGAAAATTGAACGTAGAACACGATGATTACACTAAACACTCTTTATTTTTTTTATATAATTACTAAAAACTGATTTTAAAATTTTATTTGTTTATAACAATAGGTATTTGTTAATAATTTTTATAATGAATAATTTTTTTTTTAAATTGCATCTCTATTCTTTAAAATAAAACAAACAAAAAGTGTCTACCTCTACCAGAACCGAAGTTATAAATCTTTGAAAACAAGTCTTCAAGCCAAAAATCACAAAATTTTCGGAATTTAGAACCGCTCTATTTCCCCTAAATAACAAAAAAAACAAAAAATCCGAAAACACGTATATCGTAATGTTTATATAGAACCCTCAAAAAAATTTTCAGCTGAATCAAAAATGTCTTAGTCACATTTTGTCCTATTTTGTTCGGTATGTAAAAGAATGACCCATATATGGAATTTTTTGTCGTCCCGCGCTCGATAAATTAATTTATTTCTAACAATAAATATCATTTCTCCATTAAAAAAAAATACTTTTTTTATAGAAAATTGAACGAAGAATACGATGATAATATTAAAAACAAATTTCATGGGTGGCAATGGTTAAAATTTAATTTTAACGTTTTATTTGTTTATAACAATAGGAATTTGTTAATAACTTTAGTTGAAAATATTTATTTTTAAAAAATTCCATCTTTTAACTTTCAAATAAAGAAAAGAAAAACCTTCTATCTTCTATAAAACCGAAGTTATGAATTTTTGAAAATAAGTCTTCAAGCCGAAAATCACGAAACTCTCGAAATTTAGAACAGCTCTATTTTCCAAAAAAAAAAAAAAAAAAAAAATCCTCGAACACGTATATCTTTTTTTTCGATAGAAAACCCCTAAAAAAAATTTCAGACAAATCAAAAATGGGTCGGTCAGAAAGGTGTTCGGTTTATAAAAGAATTACCCATATATCCATACATATCGCTATTTCAAAATAAT
>OY856186.1:197158227-197406265 GCA_963693315.1 Diogma glabrata | reverse complement strand
GAAATTTTTAAATAACAGCATTATATTTAAACCACATTAAAATTTCAATATTCAATACCCATTCAGATAGGATTATTTTGAAGTGACCTGAAAAACTTTTGGGATTTGTTAAAAAACCATGGAAAAATTTTTTAAATACCTTTTACGGCTTAGTATAAAAGGCATGTAGTCAATGTTTTTTCTAGTCAAAGAAGGAGGTACAGATGTCTACCATGGACCTCGTGTACTTTTTTTGGTAGCCAATTGATTGCAATAGAAATTGCTTTCCACTAGCACATTGGTCTGTTTACAGAAATCTTCCAATGTCAATGAATTTTAACATAAGTACAGTGCTGTAGTTGTTTTTTTTGCTATTTCTCTCATTTTGGTATATTCAGTAGAGTTAATTGTCTAAAACAGCACCCTACTATTTAGAGTTTTTGGTCTGTACCCGACTTTTTCTATACAGTGCAGTTTTGCCAACATTTATGTTCTTGTATTTTACGATGAAAGAAACGGTTTTAGTTCAGCACGATTTATTCCTAGCCCATATTTGTTGCTTTTTATTAAAGTTACCAATTATTTCATATATGAAAATGTTGACAAACTATCATGTACAAGTAGCAAGTACCATAAAGTATTTTTATAGCTCCAATTCGGTCTTTTTCGTTGGAATTTCTAGAAATTTCTAGAAATTTCCTTTAATTATTCTTTATTTGCACCGAATTGTGTCCAGTAATTCCTTCCTTTAGAGGTCCTGAGTTTATTTTTATAAAGGTCTGAGAGTCATGTTATACTATAAAGGATTTTGATATTAACGGCCTGCCTTGCTTTTTTATTATGTTTCCAGCTTAAAGCTCACCAGAATAAACCTTTTTCTTTATTTTGAGTTCGTTTAGAGAACTACCAATTTTTAAAAACTTATCAAATAGAGCAGTTAAATTTCTTACTTATATGTCGAGTTCTTTGCAGGTTAGTTAAGGCTTTTTTATTGTTTCAAAATGAGTTTCGTGCAAATATTCTGTAAAATGGTATCAGTACGCCTTTTCTGTAGTTCGTAAAATAATGTTTTTAAACGTGCTTTTAAGAAATATAAAATAATTCAGGATAACAGTATAACATGCGATGTATTGATTCAAAGCTTCTGGTTCTATTAATGCGGTGATAAAAGTTAAACGTCACACAATATTGCATATAACAAGTTTTGGTTATATGTGTTATTATGGTTTTCCATATTATTCACTGTTTGTGTGTTTTTGTCAGTTTTGAATTAAAATGCAATATTTAAAATATGGAGGGGCTGAAATCTCACAGCTCTGAGATATCAAGACTTTGGTCTGGGTTAAGGATTTTGATATAGTTTTCGGCAAAAAACTTTTATGAGGACATGGTTTTTAATTTTGGGCAGCGATGTATATCAAACATAACTTTTTGTTAACCGTTATGTCAACAGCAAAACTGTACGCAAGTCAACAGTAACATACCTGGGTATACATATAAATATACATATATATACACTAGACTGGTCGTTAAAAACTAAATTTTCCGATACGCCCCCTAGAAAAATTCTTTGTGGTCAAAAAACCACAACGGCATTATTTTTTTTTTAAATCAAAAGAACACGTGCCGCAAAATCGTCGAAGTTGATTTTTTGAAAAATTCGTAGATTTTTTCAAATATCTCATAAAATATGCAGATGCCAAAAAAATCACATAACCATTTTTGTAGGAAATTTAATTCTCTACAAAAAAACATCCACGTCATTTTTTCCCGAAAACGTATAGTTCTCATGATATTTTGAAAATGAACTTGTAAGTTTTCGTAATTTTTAAAAAACATTAAAAATAAAGATGACGAAAAAGTTCTAATCTTCTTCTTATGCTATAGAATGAAATGTATAAAAAAATAATCGTGACAAAAAAAAACAAAATTAGAACTTTTTCGTCGAAATTTTCATCATTTGGTTTTACGAGTTTCGACGAATTTCAAGTTTTATTTCAAAATATCATCAGAAATATAGGTTTTAGGAGAAAAATGATTTGGAATTTTTTTGTAGAGAACTACATTTCCTACAAAAATGATTATGTGATTTTTTTGTGACAACTGCGTATTTTATGAAATATTAACGATTTTATCAAAAAATCAACTTCGATGATTTTGCGGCACGTGTTCTTTTGATTTAAAAAAAAAAATAATGCCGTTGTGGTTTTTTGACAACAAAGAATTTTTCTAGGGGGCGTCTCGGAAAATTTAGTTTTTAACGACCAGTCTAATATATAAACATATATACATACATATATATATAAATATATATATATATATATATATATATATATATATATATATATATATATATATATATATATATATATATATGTACATATATATATATATATATATATATATTGTTCCAGCGGGAAAGAGTCACCTTTAAAATTATAATTTATTGGGTTGTAAAACAAATAATAAAAAAATACACAAATACATATAAATTTATGTTTTGCATTATATAAATTTAAATTATATAAAAAAACACACACATAACTTAATATGTTCAAATTCATGTATTTGCATTATATAACTTCAGTTATTTATCAATAATTTTTTGTGATTAAATTTTTATAATCATTCGTTTAACAAATCTTCTGGCTATAAGTTTCAATTATTTATTGTAAACTAAACAATTTCAAATTAAAAAATTAAATAAAGATTCTAAATAAAGATTTTTAAAGATTTTATGTTTAAATCTATAACTTGATTCTCTTAATTGTGAACTTGGTGCAATTTAGAAGATACAGTCCACAAGTGATATTAGGGGTTACCTTCGGAACGTTATTGTAGTGTATAACAATTGATTTTATTCACTACCCGAACATTTGGTCCTATTCGAGCAAGATATTTAAATCAACGCGTTGCAAACCAGTGTTGTTCATGAATTATTGATTCAACCAAGAGATCCAGCTACGTTAAACAATTGGACGTTTTTTCACACTACATTCAGTCATATAAGATAAGTATAATTTCATTCCTTTTGTATTTTATATAATGAAAGTTATCTATCTTTAATTATTGAGCATATATGACAATTTTAGTGAATTTTAGTGAATAAACGTTGTTAAAACTATTTAAAAAATAATGATATTGGTGATAGAGTAAACTCAAATATATTGAAAAACTATTTTAAGCTTATATTGTTCTATTGTTTTAATCAATTATAAAAGAAAATTATTGTTCGGCTTCGTAAATTTGTGGCCACATATAGAAGTTATATTTTGTGTGGTGAACAGTATATCTTAAAGTGGAATTACGTAGCCATTATCGTCCAAACTCTACAGTTTAATAATACGGGACAATTTTATGGTGGCATTAATTCTTGATAATGTTGTTTCAAAAAAGACTTACAGTTACAAATAAGTGAATTTTTTTTTATCATAAACATTGATTGAAATTATTTAAAAAATATGATATTGGGGAATTGGAGATATTGAAAACTATTTTAAATTTATATTGTTCATAAAACCTAATAAATTATAAATAAAATTGTTATTCGCTCTCGTAAATTAATTGCCATATATTTTAGTTTATGTATGGTGTAGTGAAGAGTATCATAAAGTGGGAATACGTAGCGGTTATGGTAAAGACTTGTATAATTTTAATAATACGGGACAATTTTTTGGCTTGAATTCTTGATTACATTGATTCAAGAAAGAGACACAGTTAAAAATTCGTGAATTTGGTGTATTTTCATAAACACTAAAAATTATTGTTAAAAACTTTAATATTGATTATTTATATTTCAGTTAAATTAGCTAAAATATATTGCAAACATTTTTAAATCTATATTGTTCGTAAAACATAATTACAAAAATTAAAATTGTGTTCGCGTTCATAAATTAATTAATCGGTGAATTAACTTGTAAATAAATTTTATTGAATTACATACGCAATGAGTTTAAAAAGTCTTAAAGGTACGCGTTCAAGTCTTAAGGGACGAATGACTGGTCTAGTCAACTATTTGCCTACCATAACAGCTGAAACTGATATTGAAGACTTAAAGGTGCGTCTCGTGTCTGCTGAAAAATTTCTGGATGAGTTCTCTAAAACAGAAGCGCTTATTTTTGATAAAGAAGAAGTCATAGCATCAGAAATTGGAGATTTTGAAGAAAGCTATTATTTAGTGGTTTCAACTTTGAACAATTGGATTCGTAAGCTTGCTATATCCAATGATTTTTCTTTCTCCATCAATAACTCAACAAGCTCACAGTCCGAAGTTAAATTACCAAAAATACAAATTCCACCTTTTAGTGGTGATTTTACCGAATGGCAATCATTTTATGATTTATTTCATGCCACTATACATTCAAATGCAACAATAAAACCGGTTGAGAAGTTTCAGTATCTTAAAACTTTTCTAAGGGGTGAAGCTCTAAGTCTGTTAACACACCTTCCTGTAAGTGATGCTGGCTATCTTGAAGCATTTCAAAAGCTTTGCCAAAGGTATGATCACAAAAAGCATATAGTTAGTTCCTTCATTAAAACATTTACCGATCAACCCTCTTTGAAGATAGCTGATGCGACGAACATAAGAAGATTATTAGATAAGTCTGATGAAGTAATTCGTGGACTAAAAGCGATGGGCTCACAAGCGGAATCACGTGATCCATGGCTTATATTTATGCTATTGAACAAACTGGATCCTGAAAGCCAAAGGCTTTGGTCACAAGCTTCCACGAGCAAAGATTTTCCAACCATTATGGATTTCTTTAAATTCTTAGGTGAGCGAGCAGACTCTCTGCAATCATTACAATCTTTCATTCGTCCCTCAAATACTAATAGAAATACACCAATCAAGGGTATGGTAGCAACATCGAGTGAAACGTGTCCTGTATGTGAAGCAGAACATAGTTTTTTCAACTGTCCAAAATTTAGTGGAATGTCAATTGAAGATCGTAGAATATACATCAAAACGAATAATCGATGCTTTAATTGTCTAAATAAGTCACACGGAGTTTATCAATGTATGTCACGCAAACGGTGCCAGCTATGTAAACGGAAACATAATACTATGTTACATCTGGAAACAACTGATAGTGTAGGTGAGAACACAAATATTAAATCACATTGTTCAACAAATACGCAAGTTTTAAATGATAAAATTAATGAAAATACGTCGCTACACAGTAACCAAACACAACTTTCTCAAAATAGTAATATTGAATCATATCGTATTTCAAGCCAGTTTCCAAAGGCTTTATTACCAACAGCAATGGTTCAAATCAAAACCAAATTTGGTGAATACCAAGAATGCTGCGCATTATTGGACTCAGGTTCTCAAGCATCTTTTGTAACAGAATCACTAGTCCAAAGATTGCAAATTCCAAGAAGAAGCGCTCGTGTCACCATATCAGGGATGGGTCAAACTGAAGCCGGTTGTTCTCGTGGTATTGTTTCAATCAGTTTAAAATCTACAATTAATTCCGATAGTGTATTTGAACTTCAGGCTCTAATCGTATCAAAACTTACATCAACACTTCCCAGTTCAACCATAAATATCGAAAATTGGGAACATATTAAACTATTGAAATTAGCTGACCCTAATTTTAATCAACCTAAAAGAATTGATCTAATTATAGGTGCAGATCAGCTTTTTAATTTCTTATGCAATGGGAAATTAGTTGGCGCTGAAAATCAACCTATTGCGCAGAATACAGTTTTAGGATGGATTGTGTCTGGACCAATAGAGTCAGCTGAAGAGTCAACTATTACAAGTCTGTATACTGAGTGTGATGTCGACAAAAGCTTGAGGAGATTTTGGGAAATCGAAGAGGTCCCATCTACAAAATTTAGATCAATTGAAGAGCAAAGGTGTGAAGACCATTTCATAACTAACACTAAAAGATGTGGAGATGGAAAATTTTGTGTGAAACTACCGTTTAAAAGAGACCATCCACAAATAGAAAGTACATTAGTTATTGCAATACAAAGACAACGAGCATTGGAACGCAAATTTGTTCGTAATCAAGAATATGCTCAGTTATATAAATCATTTATGAAAGAGTATGAAGATCTCGGTCACATGATCAAAATTCCACCAAATAATAATTCAACGGATGGTTATTTTTTACCACATCATGGTGTTCTAAAGGAAAGAAGTAGCACTACGAAACTAAGAGTAGTGTTTGATGCATCTGCCCACACAACACAAAATGCATCTTTGAATGAAGAATTAATGGTTGGGCCTGTAGTTCAAGATACTTTACATAATATTCTGCTAAGATTTAGAAAGCATAAGTTGGTTCTATGTGGTGATATAGAGAAAATGTATCGGCAAATTTGGGTAGATCCAAAGGATACAAAATATCAAAAAATTGTGTGGAGAGAAGATGTAGCAGCACCTATGGATCACTACCAGCTTTTAACGGTTACCTATGGCACTTCATGTGCACCATATTTAGCCACACGCTCACTGTATCAACTTTCGCTTGATCATAAAGATATAAATCCTGATATATCAAGGATAATTGGCAATGATATATATGTTGACGATTTAATGACAGGAGCGAATGATGTGATAGATCTTCAAAACTTGAAACTTTCAATACTAGAAGTTTTATCCAAGGCAGGGTTCAATATGCGAAAATTTTCTTCGAATTCTAATTCCGTCCTTGATAATGTCATCATAAATTCTGATCCAAAACCTATAGAAGAAAGGTCAACCGATTTAAAGGTTTTGGGTTTACAATGGAATCCAAGCGGTGATGATTTCAAGTTCCAGGTCAGCTTGAATTTGGATGTAATAGCAACTAAAAGAGTTATATTGTCTGAAGCTAGTCGAATTTTTGACCCACTTGGGTGGCTAGCTCCATCAATTGTTCGAGTTAAAATATTTTTTCAGAGCCTTTGGCTACAAAAACTAGATTGGGATGAGGAACTGGCACCGGAATATAAGCAGAAGTGGTTAGAAATAAGAAGTGAATTATATGACTTGCAATTGATAAATATTCCAAGATGGTTGCATACTAGTAGCGACAATATTGAGTTGCACGGTTTTTGCGATGCTAGCAAACATGCATATGCCGCAGCAGTATATTGCCGTGTTAAACTAAGTGAAGGTTATTTCGTAGTTACATTGATAACAGCTAAGACAAAAGTAGCTCCCATCAAGCAACTTTCCATTCCTCGATTGGAATTATGTGGAGCGTTATTGCTATCAAGGTTACTAGTTAAAGTTAAGTCGGCACTTCAAATGAATATAAGCAGCGTTACAGCATGGACTGATTCAACGATAGTTTTGGATTGGCTATCAGATCTTCCAAATCGTTGGAAAACTTTCGTCGGAAATCGTACATCCGAAATTTTGAACAACTTGCATCGAGAGTGTTGGCGTCATATTAAATCAGCTGACAATCCTGCAGATTGCGCGTCTAGAGGGTTAAGCCCTACTCAGCTGGTGAATTTCAATTTATGGTGGAGTGGTCCATCGTGGTTGAGTGAAACTCATGCAAATTGGCCTCAAGATGTACCACTAAATAATAATGAATTTTTTGAAGAACGCTCTTCAGAAACGGTTTGTTTAAAGAATCAAATTGTTGAAAGCCCCATTTTGGACAATCTTATAGAAAAAATGTCCAGTTTTAACAAGTTATTAAGGGTTGTAGCCTATATTCAACGCTTCATTAACATTGTGTGTAATACTAAGAAACAACGAACGTCTGGAGAACTTACACCACTGGAAATCAATGAAGCTGAAAGAGTAGTGGTGAGAATTCATCAAAAAAAATGTTTTAAGGAAGAGATTGACTGTGTGATTTTGGATCAACCTGTGAGTAAACAGAGCCCGTTAAAAAAAATGAGTCCATTTCTGGATAACTTTGGAATTCTTAGAATGGGAGGAAGAATAGAAGAGTCTAATGCTAGTTATAACATGAAACATCCAATGCTTATGTTTGGAAAGGGACATCTATCGTTCATCATAATGCGTGATCTACATCTAAAGCTCAAACATGCAGGTATTTCACTAATGGTGCATGCAAGTAGACAACAATATTGGTTTTTGCGAGGTTCAGATATTGCCAGAAGGGTTTTAAATATGTGTGTTACATGCTGCAGACATCGTGGGAAGGTAGAAGAACAGACAATGGCTGACTTACCAAAATCAAGGGTGGAGTATTTTCGACCATTTCTTAAGGTTGGAATTGACTACGCTGGTCCACTTTCAGTCTTACTTACCAGACGTAGAGGTCAACATCCACAAAAGGCTTACATTTGTATATTTGTGTGTATGAGTACTAAAGCAGTACATATAGAATTGTCATATGATATGACAACCGAAAGTTTTTTGGCAACTTTAAAAAGATTTGTTGCTCGACGAGGACTATGTTCAGACATTTACTCGGACAATGGCACCAATTTTGTAGGAGCGAACAATACATTACGAGAATTTTACTTAAACTTAAATAAAAATTCTAATCTTATTTCCAATATTCTTCTAGCTGACCGGATCAACTGGCACTTTAACCCACCAAGTGCTCCAACTTTTGGTGGCCTCTGGGAGGCTGCCATTAAATCAGCCAAATTCCATCTATATAGAGTCATTGGTCAATCACTATTGACAATTGATGAAATGCGGACATTGTTGGTTCAAATAGAAGCAATTTTGAACTCGCGGCCACTTTGCTCAATGTCAAACGAAGAAATAGATGCTTTAACACCTGGTCATTTCTTGATTGGATGCCCATTAACAGTAGTTCCAGAATCATCATATCTCGATGTTAAATTATCGTATAATGAGAGATGGAAATTAGTTCAGCAATTTGTTCAACATTTTTGGAATCGGTGGCAAGCTGAATATTTAACGTCACTTCAATTACGAAATAAATGGCTTGGTCTCAGGCGAAATATTCAACAAAATGATATTGTACTTATTAAAGATGCAAACTTACCGCCTACTAAATGGATTATTGGTCGTGTAACAGAGCAACATCAAGGCAATGATGGATTAGTTCGCGTCGTCGACATAAAAACATCAACTGGATTACTACGTAGACCAATTAATAAGTTGGTTCTTCTTCCTGTTGAATCAACTGATTCAAGGGTGGCGGAATGTTCCAGCGGGAAAGAGTCACCTTTAAAATTATAATTTATTGGGTTGTAAAACAAATAATAAAAAAATACACAAATACATATAAATTTATGTTTTGCATTATATAAATTTAAATTATATAAAAAAACACACACATAACTTAATATGTTCAAATTCATGTATTTGCATTATATAACTTCAGTTATTTATCAATAATTTTTTGTGATTAAATTTTTATAATCATTCGTTTAACAAATCTTCTGGCTATAAGTTTCAATTATTTATTGTAAACTAAACAATTTCAAATTAAAAAATTAAATAAAGATTCTAAATAAAGATTTTTAAAGATTTTATGTTTAAATCTATAACTTGATTCTCTTAATTGTGAACTTGGTGCAATTTAGAAGATACAGTCCACAAGTGATATTAGGGGTTACCTTCGGAACGTTATTGTAGTGTATAACAATTGATTTTATTCACTACCCGAACATATATATATATATATATATATATATATATATATATATATATATATATATATATATATATATATATACATATATATATATATATATATATATATATATATATATATATATATATATATATATATATATATATATATATATATATATATATATATATATATATATATATATATAAATATATATATATATATATATATATATATATATATATATATATATATATATATATATATATATATATATATATATATATATATATATATATATATATATATATATATATATATCGATTACTTCCCAATTTGCCTGCTAAAGTGTTTGTCATCATATAGAAATATGTAAATCATAGATAGCATAGAAAATCAAAACAATTGAAATAACGGCAAAATTTAAATTTATTATTTTATATTTTATATATGTATTGTTACCGTTTTAACCTTTTGATAATACTATACCAACAAATTAACTATATAACCGTAGTAGAATATAACGATTGCGTCACATTCTTCAAACAAGTGAAAGAATGAATAAAATTACAATGAAAGACATATACTTGGAGGGCTATATATTCATCAGTATTTTACAATTTATATGTTCATGAGTATTTTATGTTCATATATATGTTCATCAGTATTTTATAATTTATAATAATTTTTATCCACGACTACTAAAGAATATATACTTTCCATGCGTATATCTTTCATTGTAATTGTATTCATTCCCATTTATATAAAAAATTCTGTTTTATTTATTTCATTCCACTTTATTTATAAAAAAATCCTCTAACAAATTAAAAACTTGATTTGTTGGTATAGTAATATAAACAAGTTTAAACAAGAACAATACATATATAAATCTAAAATAAACAATAAACGTTGTGTTTTTCTTGTTTTCTATAATAAATTAATTTCAATATGGCGATATAAAGTTTTAAATGAAAACTTTATATTATTTCAAATATTTTTAAAGTTGTGGATAAAATAGCATCTTGTATTCGCTTAGGATGAAGGCAATTCTTCCCTCGGATGATTCCCTCCACTCGCTACGCTCGTTCCGGGAAACTTCATCCTTGTGAAGAATTGCCTTCATTCTATGCTCATACAAGAATCTACTATTATACCATAAGTATTTTTTTCATATATTTTCATATAATTATTATAATTACAAAAATTAACTCAAAATAAACTATTCTTTTCAATTATATAATCATATTTGCATGCGTTTTATTATACATACCCAGGTATGTATGCTGTTGACGTAAGGGTGCAACTTTGTAAGTGGGCTTTATCTTCTAAACGGATGATCCAATCCTAACCAAACTTAAGACTATTGCGTAAAACACTTTTGGCTAGGATATCATGAAATTTCACGTCGATTCGGTTATCCAGTTCTGAGCTACAGCGTTTTAAAAACGCAAAACATACCCAGGTATGTTGCCGTTGACATAAAGGTTAAAGTACAAGTATTTTTTATCTCTGTTTAAAAATTTATTACAAAACTAACACGAAGCATCAATACGTTGCCGGAAAATTATAATCAAAATTCCAAAAATATTGTTAAATTAAATAAAATCAAACTTTTTCAAAATTCCAAAAATATTCAAAAATCAGAATGAAATCAAATTTTTAAACTTTTTCTAAATTCCAAAAATATTCCAAAAATTCTAAAAATATTGCAAAAATTATTACAAAATCAAAAATTAAAACTTTTTTCAAAATTCAATAATAATAATAAAATCAAAAATATAAAATTTTTCAAAATTCTAAAAATATTCCAAAAATTCATAAGAACCAAAAAATGAAACTTTTCAAAATTCTAAATATATATATATATATATATATATATATATATATATATATATATATATATATATATATATATATATATATATATATATATATATATATATATATATATATATATATATATATATATATAAATATATATATATATATATATATATATATATATATATATATATATATATATATATATATATATATATATATATATATATATATATATATATTATATATATATATATATATATATATATATATATATATATATATATATATATATATATATATATATATATATAAAATTCAAAAATTCTATTTATTTCAAAATTCGAAAAATATTGCAAAAATTATAATAAAATCAAAAATTGAAACTGTTTTCAAAATTCCAAAAATATTCCAAAAATTAGAATGAACTCATATATTGAAACTTTTTCTAAATTCCAATAATAATCCAAAATTTCTTAAAAATTCAAATTTTTTCAAAAATTCTAAAAATATTGTAAAAATTATTACAAAAACCAGAATTAAAATTTTTTTCAAAATTACAAAAATGATAATAAAATCAATAATTAAGAATTTTTCAAAATTCTAAAAATATTCCAAAAATTCTTACAAAATCAAAAATTAAAACTTTTTCCGAAATTCTAAAAATATTGTAAAAATGGTTACAAAATCAAAATTTTTCAAATTGCCAAAAATATTTCAAAAACTATAACAAATTCTAAAATTTCCATGTCCAATTTCATTTTCAAATACATTTACGTCATAAAAACAGCTACATTTTTTCCAAAAAATTGGCTAAAAAATAAATGAAATCATTTTTTGACACACTTGACATTATTTAATGTACAAACTTATAATGTCATAATTCTCAATAATAATAATAAAATTTCATTTCAAACAAACTATTTTATTTTTTTCCAAAAAGTTGGGTAAAAAAATAAATAAAAATCATTCTTTTGACACACTTTACAACATTTTTTTGACAAACTTATAATGCAATAATCTAGATTTTGGTCTCACATACCAAACCCGACCATCAAAATTTCTCCGAATTCAGTCTTCCTACTCGTAATCACTTAAAATGAACGTTTTTTAAGCTAAAAATATGCAAATTTCCTTGTTTTGACACACTTGACGATTTTTTTGACACACTTCCGGTACAGTTATCGAACACATCGTCCTGTCGGCTCTTTCTATTGGTAAACCTATTTTTAGAAAAAGAAAATTTTCAAATCCGTCCAGCGGTTTTCTAGATTTCGTAATTTGTGACGGCCGGCCGGACGGCCGACAGACAGACATACATTTTTTTTGTTGCTTTTTTAGAATCAGTAGGTCCTAAAACGTCGAGAAATGCCAAAAAAAGTGTTGGTAAGAATTTCACTTTGAGCTCATGAATGTAATACTTAGGTCTTTCAGATTCAGACTGAAGTAAAATATACTTTTTACTGTTTATTTATTTTTTTAAAGTTTTGGTTGATTGCCGTTCTAAAGTACCATTACCATTGCTGTCACCGTGGCGTGTTAAAAATTGTTTTTCTTATTTTGATTTATTAGTTTTTACCTTACCATTGTTTCTCACATAATTGGATTTGTACCTGGGCGTATTTGGTTCAGATAGTGAGTTTTAAAATACGCACATTGGATTAAAAGTGCAGCTTAAATGTGGAGTGGTGGAGTTTATTTAGCGCATTTGTGACGTCATTTCAATTTTACATTCTCAATGGTGAGGAAAAGATTTTTATCTGTTTAAAGCTACACATTTTAAATATAAGACCATTACCTTTGTGGCTGAGTTATTTGACATTTGTGGTTGAGTTATTTGACTTTAATCCCATTTTAACATTTCAACTTCCAAGCGTACGGTACGTAAAAGGCAGTGATTTATCAGAGTAGAATAAGAAACTAAAGAGCATTGGAAGAGTTATCAAGAGGAAAAGGGTGTATAGTTCGGGGTTTTTATTGATTTGTAGCTGCCTTAAAACAAAAGAATCTTATAAGGCTATCCACTTACCACTTTCTGCAAGTTAATGTCTGTCTACAAGAAAGTAACAAACAAAAATCGATTACTCAGAAAACATTGTAAACAAGTTCACTAATTTCTAGTAATTGCTTTTAAGTTGTCCGTGGTAAACAGCGAAAAACCACATGCCACAAAGATGCGATCCACTATTTTAATTTTAATAAATAATTTAAACATTAACGGTCACCTACCTAGGTTACTCGTGACACGAATTGTATAAACAATGATCGATAAAAATTTTATTGTAGCGCCACACGATTATTTAATAAATTGATTAATTTATTCATAAACAATTAAAGTATCGAAAAACTTCATTTTGGTTCAATAGACCCTCTTCGCCATTTTTAATTGGCAGTAAAGAAAGGTATAAATTTAAATTCATTCTGTGTTATATTGAGCTTTGAAAACTTTTGCTAACTGGAATTTAATAAATTAAAAACTGCTTACTTAATTATAATTGAAATTAAATAAATTTATTGTAAGCCAATGTGAAATAAATAATAAATAAATAAACAAAAATGCCATAAATTATCAATTCAAAATGCATCTAAGCTTTTATGTCATTTCATGTTTTTTTCAATTTAACCTATTCCTAGACTTAGGTTCATGTTACATCATTTATTTTTCTGTAATCTGCCTAAACTCGTTACTTATTTTAATTACTTGGTTGATTTTTTCAGAACTATAAGTAATGGACTTATCCAAAGCATTTAGATAAAGTAACTTTTGAACCATTTGGTGTCTTATGAGTAATTTCATCCATAAGTTGGTCTAAAAATTCTTCTCGTATTTGGTTTTGATGATATCATAAAAAAATTTAATATTTTTTTTCAATTTAATCTAATTGAAAAGTTCAATATCTTAAAATAATTTAAAAACTACTACTACCGTAATGTTAAGACAAAATAAATTCTTTATCTAACTCAAAATTATTTCTTTACCTTTTCTCACGTATTTCGTATATAAAAACTCAAATTTAAAGAAAATAATAAAATTTCCCGCTAAATTACAGATATAATGATTTCTCAAAGGAATAATAACAAAAACTTAAAATCTAATAAGAAACAGGAACTTAAATATAAAAATACAAAATTTTCGAGGGTTGATTATGATCAACTTTATATGATAATTTAATAAAATAATAATTTAACCAAAATTTTGTAAGACTTCCGTTATAAAATTATTTCGTATTTTATTTTTGATTAAATTCAAGAAGTCACATTCCATTCTATAATCTCACTAAAATACTCGTACCAATGTTTTATCAACTAATGTCATCAATTTTTCCTTTTTGTTCGATATCACCACAAGTATTGAAATCGCGACGTGTTCATAATATTTTATCATTTTTTTCTCAAGTTTTTATTTGAAAAAACAAAAAAAAATAAGAAAATAAAAAAATTAAATTAAATGTCTTAGAGCCATTTTTTGTATTAATGTGTTTTTTTATGGTTGGCTTTGAATTTTAAAACTATGGCAAACGTCAAGATGGTTACTTATGCCTTGTAAGTATGAGGCATTTAAGCACAATTATATTTCCTGTTTTATCTGTTTGAAAGTAAGATAATTATTATTGTGTGGCTTGAAGTACGATATTTTCTCCAAGGCTGTGGTAATGTTAAGTATTTATATGCCAGAGCACAACAGCATTTTTTTATTATATTAAGATTGATGCTAGTCGAAAAACGGTAGTCGGTAGTATATAAACGTGCAGGTTATATCTGTGTTTGTATAAATTATACTATATATGGTTATGTCATATGTGTTTATCGACTGTAAAAAAATTTAAACCTGTCATATCATTTTTATCATTGACTAACAAAAACTTTTTTTGGTTATATAAGAGGTTATCTTTTTTCATAAACAAGCATGCACAGTGTTAAGTTGATTATGCCAATCTGCCTTAGAACCATTCAAAAGTTTCCTCGTCATTGAATTTTACCAATTGATTCACAATTTATTGATTGAGGTCTACATGCAGACCAGGTGTGATGTGTTATTAAAGATTTTCAAAAAAAAACTTGGCAAACGCTCTTAAACCCAAGATTTAATCTGGTCAGCACAATAATTAGTTATATCATTCTTTATTGTTGTTAATATTTTTTTTTTCTAGCCTGGCACAGTCTCCTAGTTTTATTAATGTGCTTAATTCAATGTTTTTATGATATAACATCTATGAAAACGCTTTCTCTGAAAAATATTCTACATATAATGAAAATTAAAATGTAAAAAACTACAAATGAAGAATAATATGCAGATGATACAATGTAGAAAAATTTATAAAAAAAAATTTTTATAATACTTTTTTCCATTGATGCCAGATTTTCAAAAATTCATTTCCCGTTGACGTATCAAAAATACCCGATTTTTCCCGTTTTTTTAAGGAAAAAATACCTCAGAAATTCCCATCTTTCAATAAAAATATACATATAAATTCAATTATTTATTGAAACAGCTGTTAATTTTACTCTGTACCGCGAATGTGGCGGAAAACAATAAAACAATTTATTTGATTGTATTGCATGCTGAAATAAATTTCATTTTATTTAATTAAAATTTAATTGCATTTTATAAAAAAATCAAATGCAAACATTTTCGACCTGATTATATAAAAAACAGTCCATTCAAACTGAAGCGCATGTCCCTCTCTCGAATAATAAAAAATGCAAAGGCTACTATGATTAAATTGAATTTAATTTTCAAAAGATTGTTTTTTGGTTTTTCATTAGTGTAAAATTTGATGTATTTCATCAGATAGGTCTCTCATTTGGCTTTTCATAGGCTTTTCATTTTCAAAATACCAAATAATTAAATAGATATCGAAATTGGATCAAATTCATTTAATTGTTTGCAATTAATTATTCAAAAAAATACAATAAAATTTATTGTTTTTCTTTATTCGTTATACTTGTTTTATCAACAAATTTTAAAATAATTCAATTTAAATTAATAAATGTTACTCTATCGGAAGGATAAAACGTTGTATTAGGTTCGTTTTTCATGAATTTTATTCTCTCAAAAGTTTGTAATGCTTGCTCCTGCCTCGCTCACATCGTAAACTTTTCCTTGAAAAATAAAATACTGCATTAAACACTTACATAATATATTATTATTGTCTCGATTCTTCATACAACTTGTGGATTAAGAAAGTACTGCTATAAAATGGAGCATTTAATCTATTAAAATTAAGAAGGACATTTTTTTAAAGAAGTAAATATGTCTTGATTTCGTGATTTTCCAAAAATTTTAAAATTGTAATAGCTCTTTTTCCCAATTTTTTTAAAATGCATGGATGCATAGAGAGCCAACTTGTAGTTCAAGGTGATTTTATTTTTCGTTTCGCAGCATCAAAATATTCCTGAAATTCAGATAACATGGTGGTCCGTTGGAGTTTTCGAAACGTACCTATCTCTCTAAGAAATATTTTATCATCAGAAGGATTCCATCGCGGATTTGACAATACTAAAGCCAATAGATGGAAGATGAATTTAAGTAGAATTATCGGGTGATTGACATCTTTCTGAAGCCTGGTAAAAAATTGGTTGAAGCAACCATTTCAAGATAAGTTTTAATTTAAAACGATTTTACTATTAAATGTGAAAAATCCCGCACTTTTAAAGTTTTTACCCGCTTTCCAGTTTTTTTTTAAATATCCCGCAAACGGGAAAAAATCACGCGATCTGGCAACACTTTTATTTTTTTTTTATACGATTTATCTTGTGCGTGCCGTCATTATCAAATATATAATGGTTTAGAGGGGAATTAAAGCCGAACTATAATATTTGCTATGTTTTTTTAACAATCGAAATGCTATGAGTTTTGTTGAGTTGCTTTTTGACTAATTTTAACTAAACGGCTGAGGCTTTAATTGGTATTTTAGACTCTTTTTCGTTAAGTCCGCTGGAGAATTCCCCACCGTGAGGTACTTTAGGTACCACCTGGTACCAACTCCACTGAATCCCTTCTCAGTCGGTTTTCCAGCCCTCCGGGTGGATACAAAGCTATTTTCCGCCAGTATAGGAGCGATACTGCTCCCAAGCGTATCATTGTCATGCGCGCTGGTACATTTTCATTGTCAGCATAACAAAGAGACTTGTCTGTCACTTGAGTCCTTTTCCATCGTCAACGCAGTGACGTCTTGCCTTTTATGTTTATTTGTGTTTTTATTGTTTTTGTTTCAATGTATTATTTTGCTCTGACGATTGTCTCGAAAAAGTGGGTTGACCAAGTCCATGTTAACTAAGCAAGTGGTTTCGTTTGCAACTGAGCTATTTGAATGGACCCGCAGCCTAGTCGATAATCGGCACCCTACAAATCGTATGACACCTTTATCCAGCCTATTTGTTAATCCTGTATAGTGTCCCTTTTCACACCTGGATCATTAACACATTTAAGAAAGGAGTACGTAAATCCTGAGAAAATAGCGTTATGGAGCCATTTTAAAGTAATTCTGAGTTTGAAATTACGACTACTCAGTTAAATTAAACACTTTAAAATGGTTCTCTGAAAAACAAGTATTTTAATTTCATACTAATTCTTGTATGCCAAGTATGAAGTCGATTGGTCTTCCAGATCACAAACTATATCATTAATTGAATTTTTTTCTGTAACATAAATTACCTTGCTGGCTTGTAAACAAGTGATTATTAATAAAGTATTTTGCATTAATTTAATTGTGCTGTCACAACAAAACGTTTTACCAGTACACAAAAAAAGAAAGTAGGAACAGCAACAAACTTTATTTACTACATCTCCAAATCTTATCTTTTTATGTATAATGTATATTTGTTTTAAATGTAGATCTTTCGTTTTTTGTAAGTTTTCTTACCTCTTAGTAAATTCTTTCCATTCGTTCTAAGAATTGCTGAATAAAACATAAATTTTGAACGAAATTCGAGTTGTGGGTGAGTATAAAAGTATTAGTAGGCACTTTTCAAAATAAAAAAATTTGTGATTTTAAATTAACCTTAATATTGTTATACGTACGTTTACCATATTGGAACGAGAATCAATTAGTAAAAAATTGTTGCGGAGTCGTTTATGGTGTTTCGCATTGTCACCTTCAATTTATTTATGAAATTTAGAACAAGGTGATTTAATTTTATTGAATAAAACATTTAATACTGTTCATGCTACGTATAATGAACGATAAGAGATGAAATTTATGCAAATTAAAATCCAGTTTAAAGGATGGAAATTTTATCTGTATAAAAAGCTTATTAATATAGTTTTATGTTTAAAATGGAGTGATATGTTTTACTTTGATAAGGTTGATCTAGTTTACCTACTAGCAAAAAACAATAGTTTAAAAGGTGTCTATGTTCTGAAAGACTTACGTTACAATTATGATATTCTCAAAATATTACCCTCTCTGGTTGTAAGCATTTCTCAACGTTGGGACTCTTTTTACGTTTATTTAAAAATTCAATAACTCTTAGTCCTGTTAGCGGATTTATCGGTTTTGAGATGTTTTCTACACCATTGAAAACTGTCGGATAAAATTTTTTTAATTTTTTTAAGAGGAGAGGGCTGTCTTGAACAATTATTCGTTTAAAGCTTCAGCAACTTATACTCCTTTTATTCGCTTTTGATGCACTCAATAAATTATATTTATTTGCGGGTATACATAATTCAGATCGCTTTGAATCAAAATTGAGCGAAAAGGATTGGAAATTTGACAAGGAGAGGAGATCTCCCATACAAACGTTTCTTAGAAAAAAGGCGCATAAGCTTTTATGCCTGTTTGAAAACTACAAATTTAAAATAAACAGTCAGAGTTGATGTTTAACTTTCGTATTGAGATATAACCCTATCTTCTTATATTTGTGCTGTCATTCCGCTCAAACAAATTTTATTTTTGATAAACTAATAAAACTTTCTATTACTGAAATCAATATTTTCTAAAATTTCTCTAGAGATAAGTTTTGTTCTATTATAATAACAAAAATAAAGTAATTTCTTTTTCAGGTTATACAAAAACAAAACTTAAATATAAAATTGAATTTTAATATTTTTTAGTCAACTATAATTAGGTTTAAGTAAAATATATTCGTCGCGCAAACTGTGCTTCAAATTTTTTAAAACGAGGAAAGAAAAACTTAATCGAAACTATGTTACTTACCTATCTGTATTTCACAGTGAAAATTGGTTTTTAGATTTACTGTGTTATTTGATGTAGCTTTATTTTCTTTTTCTCTTCAATCCTTTGTATAGGTAAAAAAATAAATTTTTATTAAAATAATAAGTTTTTCTTTTTAGTGTTCATAAACTTTTAAATATATAAAACTTTTGTCGTTATAAAAGTTTTCTTATGAAAATTTGATTTTGTTTTTAAAAAATTTTATGAAAAATTTTTCTATATTGGATTGAATTGATTTTATACTTTTCAACTCGTTAGCAAAGAGAAAGGCTACCGAAATTGATATTTTCATGTTAAACTAATAAAATGTGGATCACGGTAGCTCAAAGTTTAAACTAAAACCTCTACACAATTCTTTGGCTACTCGTTTCTGGTTTATAAGTTAAAAACAATTTCCCATCCAAATTTTGTAATCTCGTAATATTCTAAATAAGTTGATAAAAGTTTTGATTTCAATATTTGAAAAAGAAAACATTATATTTAATATTTATGAAAAGGTAAATTAAGGACAAGGGTTCAAGTAATAAATCAAAATATTTCAAAATGATTGCTTTTCAATTTTTTAAACCAATTTAGAAGGGTATTGGCTCAATATCGTTATGAAAAATAAAAGTTTAATTTTAACTCAAATATTTGTTATTTTAATTTTAATTACAGTTTGAACTGATCTAGTTGGTTTTATACAACATTTTATTTTTCAACATTTTCTGATAATTCTTTGAAAATATAAAATAATCATTGAGAAAATTGAAATAAATGAAGTGATTGTAAAGAATGAAAAGTGTCAAATAGTTGATGTCCCAGAAATGCATTAAGTAAACAAAATGTATAGAGTTAATTGTGAGAAAATACAGAGTAAATGAACTGCATTAAGCGAATAAAATTAATAATATGATCGAATATGTGATTGAAATGAATGAAGTGAAATATAATGAAAGGGGAAAATAAAGCGAATAAAGAAAATCAAGTGAATATTTCGAATTCACTTAAAGATGCAAATTAAACAAATAATTATAGAAGTTAATAAATCTAGTCAACTGCATAAAATGATAGAAGTGAATAGGAGAATTAATAAAATAAAGTTAATGAAGTCAATGTAATGAATAAGGCAATTGAAGTGAAAGAAGTGAATAAAATAAATGAAGTAAGTAAAGTGAATATAGTTAACGATGTGAATTTAGTGAATGAGATCAATGAGCTAAGTACGTATAATGAATGAAGTGAATGATGTGAATAATGAAAATGAAATAAGTAAGGTGAATGAAGTAAATAAAGTCAATGAAGTTGATAAAGTGAAAGAATTAAATGAAGTATTATATAAGGTTAATAAAGTGCATAAAGTAAACGAATTGCATAAAATGAATGGAATGAATAAAGTTAATGAAGTGACTGAAGTGAAAAAATTAGTTAAAACGAATGAACTGAATGAAGCGAGTGAAGTGAATGAAGTGAATTGAGTGAATGTTGTGAAGGAAGTGAAAGAAGTTAATGAAGTGAATGAAGTAGATGAATCGGATGAAGTGAATGAAGTGAACGAAGTGAAAGAAATAAATAAACTGAGTGAAGTGAATGAATTAAATGAAGTTAATGAAATTAACGAGGTGAATGAAGTGAATAGAGTGAATTACGTGAATAAAGTGATTGGAGTGAACGAAGTGCCTTAGATTACGTCACCGTGGCAATGACTATCTCGAAATTTAAAATTTATCATCACTTATTTATTCACTTAAGTCGAATTTCTTTTTTGTTATTAGACTCATTAGGGAATTGTTTATTCATTATAATTGGGGATTTACATATATATATTTTTATAAAACTTGTTAGATTATTCTTATTATATTTGTTAGACATAGATTCCTCATTTTTATTTGTCCAGTGTAGATAGAAATCATTATTATTGGTATCGTTATCTAAAAGACCTAAGTACTACAATTTCGATCCAAAAGTGAAAAATTACCCCCACTTTTTTGCTATTTCTCGGCGTTTTAGGTTGTAAATAAAAAAACAAAAGGCCATTTTTAACTAAAAAACACTAAGGCTGTCACAACCTACAAAAACAAGAACACTACTGGAGTGATTTCACTTTTTTCTAAAAATAGATTATGTTAATGGCAAGAGCCGAAAGGACGATGAGTTCCTGAGTACCGGAAGTGTGTCGAAAAATCATTAAGTGTGTCAAAAATAGCTAATTTCATATTTTTGGCTCGGAAACGTTTACTTTAAGCGATAATCAATAGTTTCTTTGAATCTAGAGAAATCTTGATGATTGTGATGCATCTGATTTCGAAACCAGGAACTTGATTATAATGTTATAAGTATATTAAATAAAATCGTTAGGAGTGTCAAAATAATGAAGTTTTAGCTTAGTAACCGCGGAGAGTGCCACAAAAAATAGATTAAAGATAAAAATAGATGAAATTGTCGCACCCTTTTGAATGAGAGATGAAAAAAAATCTTAGGAAAAATCCGTGTGGTAAAAAAATGTTAAAATATTTGATAAAAAAAATTTAAAAATTATTTTGATAGAAAAAAATGTAAAAAATTTTGATAAAAAAAATTTTTGAAAAAAAAATTAAAACGTAAAGAGAGAGAAATGAAAAAAAAATTCGAATGAAATAGTTGTGTGAAAGAAAACTGAAAAAAAAAATCTGTGGAAAGATATTGGGAAAAACATGCGACATGTGTTGTCTGCTTGAGAAATATTAAATGTTGTTTGCTAGTAATTTTTTGCATTTATGTTTTTTGTGCTATTTGTCTACGTATTGCTGATTATGTGGATTTTTATATTAATTTTTTGCTGTCGAAATTGTAGTACTGGGTTTTTTTTGTTATTGCTTTTTATTTGAATAGTAATTGCTTTTATTTTGACAAAAATATCTTGTCAATAAACACATAATATGAAAAACCATAATAACAAATATAATAAACACAGTGCAGCTGATCGCTTACGCTGATGATGTTGTCATGTCCTCGGTCGAAGTGAAGCTGTTATGAGTGAGACTTTCAAGTCGCTTGAGAGTGGTGCTAGAAAAATTGGTCTGCAAATACCCGCATGGAGGATCAGTTTTTGTTGTTTTTTTATTTTTGATCTACAGGTGTGACAACCCCGCGTGCTCCAGTCCCTGCTATTGACATACGAGTTAACATGAGATATTACATACCACTGGCAATAGCAGTGAGATATCACTAGCTAAGGTGGCATCTTAGGGGTGGTGGCGGATGCACTGTATTCAGTCAACGGTAGCTCCCTCAATCTTAGCTGTGAAGTAATCCTTGATGATGAGACGCTATTGCTTCCTTGAAGAAACGAGCCTTCATATAACTATGTGTGGGCTTTAATCTTCAAGAAAGATGGTGAGTCACGGGATCAAGGAATATGCAACCGGCTGGATTATTGGCAACTACATTTTTGTTTTGTTCCAGCAAATTTTTGTAAAAATTTTTGCTATTTACTTTTATTTTCTCTATTCTATCATAGAATATTGGCCTATGTCATATTTTGTCAGTGATAGGATTTTTTAATTATTTATCCATTCTTTAACAAAGAATATAAAAAAAAAAACAAAAAAAGAAAGATTTACGTCCATCAACACCTTTGAAAGTATGTTGTTTAGGGACCTTGGTCTTAAAAGGTTTTTATGTGTTATTGTGACACATATTGTAATTCCTACTACACAACACATTTTATTAAAAAAAAAAATTAACTACGATAAAACCAAACAAATGAATGTTTCAAGAGAGACTGAGAAGAAAGATTTGATGTGCGGCAATAAACGAATAGAGGGAGTTGAATTTTTTAAATATCTGGGATCAATGCTTGACTCAAACAATAGCATACTTACAGGTATAAAAGCTCGAATCACTGCAGGTAATCAAACTTTCTACTCAATTAAACCGCTCTTTGGATCACCGTATGTATCAACTAAGATCACAAACGTGGACCCATACACAAAATTAGGAATCGCATTTATCTGTATTTGAGCGTAAGATCCTACGCTATATTTTTGGTCTACTTAAGACAGACGATGGAGAGTACAGAACCCTGTATAACTTTGGGATCAGAGTCCTTCTTGAGGGTCCTGATATAATATGTTGTATCCGTTCTAAATGGATTGATGGTTTGGAAATGTTTTGCGAGCCGATTCATAGTCTGGAATGTACGGATTAAAAAAAGATTAACAGATTAATAAAATGGGCGACCGCGAAGTAAACCACGAGTACAGCAGGAGACGGACGTAATAAACGAGCTTTAAAAAATCGGCTGCCATGTTAAATATGTCGCTGTTGCGAATGACCGTGGTGAATATTCAAAGCTGATTAGCCTGGCAACGCTCCTACATGGAGCATAAATGCCAAGAAAAAAAAAATAACAATTTTAAATTGAAATTGTTTAAATCAAAATGTATATACTATATACTCTAAGCCATAGTGTGGGACACGTCATAGGACTTTGTCTTTGTGTTCTCCTTAATGAAATGAAATAAATAAATAAATACATAATGAATATTTATTTATTTATTTATTAATTGCCCAAAACTAAAAACAATGACCTTATAAATGCCTTTTGCCGAAAACTATATAAAAACCATTGACACAGACCGAAGTCTTGATATCTCAAAGCCTTAAGATTTCGCTCCCTTCATATTTTTTAGACTGTTTTTATTTAATATTATTTGAAATGAAATTATTAAATTGCTCGATAAACATTTAAATAAAAAGTAAAAAATTTAGTTATTTGTGATCTTTAATATCAAATATCAACCAATTTGATAACTTTACTACTTCAAAAAAAAAAAAACAACAAAACCAAAAACGATTGGTTTTCTCAAAGTAAATGAGAGGAATGTAGTAAACTAACTGATTGACGTGAATGAAATGTATCGTGTAAATGAAATTCCATCATAGAGTATATGAAGTGAATGTAGTAAATTAAGTAGATGAGATAAATGAAAAGAATGAATTGAATAAAGTAATAGAAATAAACGAAGTTAATAAAATTTAAAAACTAACAAGTGACCAAATGAGTAAAGTGAATTAACCGAGTTAAGTGGTTAAGAGATGTTATTCCTTCTGCTTTTAATAAAAGAAATTAATATGCAGAAAGTCTTCAACAAAATAAACACAAGATACTACAATATTTTAAAGACAAAGAATGAACATTTGTTTAAATTTTTCGTCTATGCTCTATGTAGCAGCATACCCGAGCTAACCAGCTTCGAATATTTACCACGTTCTTTCGCAAAAGTGGAATAATTACCATGGCAGCCAATTTTTTAAGGTCACTCACTACGTCCGTATCCCACTGCTGTCGTAGTCACCTCGTGGTCGTGGTCGTGGTTAGGATGCTAACGTACATTTTTTCAATTATTCCAGACTGCGAACCGGCTCGTAGAACATGCCCAAACCAAGCAATCCTATTGGAATAGATACAACCTATTAAGTCAGGACTTTCAAGAAGGTTATTGATTTCAAAGTTATTTCAGACTTTGCTCTCTCCATCGTCTGTCTTAAAGGAACCAAACATGTAACATAGAATTTTAGGTTCAAATACAGAAAATTGTGATTCGTCATTTTGTGTAAGGATCCACGTTTGTGACCCATACATCACCACCGGTCATTTCTTTTATATCTTAAGTTTGGTATTAGTTGACACATACGTTGATTCAAGGAGTGAATTAATTGAGAAGAAAGTTCAACTACCTACTCGCTTTTATGTGTGCAAGGATGCTGTTGTTTGAGTCAAGCATTGATATCAAATATTTGAAGGATTCAACTCCCTCAATCCGTTCATCGTCGCACATCAAATATTTTTTCTCAACCTCTCTTCATACATTCATATGTTTTTCCGTAATTTATTTATAAGCCAATTTGTCTAGCACCACTTTCAAGCGACTTGAAAGTGACTTTGCTTAAAACTGGAGTCAACGTTAAAAATCTTTTAATATTTCGTTCTCTACTAGTACACAGCACTGAGATTTCTATACTGTCAATTAGCATAGTGATATCAGTTAACCAGGGATTTCCCATTGACACCAGAGCACCTCACATAGTCTCTCGTCGAGAGAGTCATAGGCCAAGAATGCTATTTCTAAACTCTAACCTTTATAGCTGTGTACTTTCCGGGATTATCAACTTTGTTTTGAAAAAGAAATTTTGTTTGGTGACGAACATCGAATGGTGGAAATAATTAGTTTTGTAAATTGAATTTGCTGAAATTTTCAAGATCAAACAAGGTAGTACAATTTATATTAAAATATCAGTCATTGTAAGAAAAAGCATCAAATGTTTTTATTTTGTTCTATTAAATACTGCTCTGTACTAATATTTGCGCTTAAATAGCGCAACATACTACACTATGAAGTTCATCTTTTTGAAATGTGTTGTGGAACCAGTTCCTCGGTGTTTGGTTCACCCAATTATTCTCGAATTCATAAGCTCCCAATTGGTCGTGTTTGGTTCACCTAATTACTCTCGAATTTCTAAGTTCCCAATCATGGGAAGCGAATGTGATGCGAATGAAAAACCTTTTTAGGGTTCCGTTTTTTATACGGAACACTATTGGTGAGAGTACAACGTGTTTTTTACATTATTTCGATTATCTCGTGAACCATTACTCCGATGAACTTAAAATTTGAGGTGCTTATAAAACTAACTTATCCACACAAGATGGTGGATTAAAAAATAAATAAAGTTGTGTTTGTTTGTTTTAAAGAGGTACGATGTAAAGCCTTTGAAAACATACATTTTTTTATCGAGACGAGTAGGGTATCATATGAAAGGGCTTCATTTCAGCATTATTTAAAAATATATTTTGGAATTTTACACCTCACCATTTTTTGTATAATTTTGAAAAATGACGTTTTCTGGATGTTTTATTGCCCCGATTAACTCCGACCCTACTTCATCGAAAATCTTGAAATATATTTGGAATGATAGAAAATTGAGTAGGTTTTTAATGAAAAATATAGAAAAGTGGCAGATACTCATAACTAAATTTAGTTAAGGGGTGGGAATGTTAAGGGGTAAAAACATCATTTAAAACCAGGTCATGTGGGGTGTCATTTTAAAGAGCACATGATTTTAGAAATCCCCCCCCCCCTGCGATTCGACATTGATTGACAGAAAAAATTGAAAAAATTCATAGAGACAGGAAGTTTGCTATATTTTGAACGAAAATTATAGCGAACTCTCAAATAATTATATTTCTGTGTGTTTAGGGGATGGGTATAAGGGGGGGTAAAAATAACTTTTTTTGACCCAAGCTAATGGGGTAACATTTGAAAGAGCACTGAATTTCCAAAACATTGCAATTTTTTGTAGAATTTTGCGGTACACAGTTTTTGCGTTATTCTAAAATATGTGCAAATTCTAGACCGTTCCCCTCCCCCCATACGTTTCGACACTGATTGACAGAAAAAATTGAGAAAATTCATAGAGACAGGAAGTTTGCTATATTTTGAACGAAAATTATAGCGAACTCTCAAATAATTGTATTTCTGTGTGTTTAGGGGATGGGTGTAAGGGGGGTGAAAAAAACCTTTTTTTGACCCAAACGAGTAGGGTGTCATTTGAAAGAGCACCAAATTTCAAAAACTTTGCAATTTTTTTAGAATTTTGCGGTACACAGTTTTTGAGTTATTCTAAAATATGTGCAAATTCAAGACCGTCCCCCCCCCTACGTTTCGACACTGATTGGCAGAAAAAATTGAAAAAATTCATAGAGACAGGAAGTTTGCTATATTTTGAACGAAAATTATAGCGAACCCACAAATAATTATATATCTGTGTGTTTAGGGGACGGGTGTAAGGAGGGTGAAAAAAACCTTTTTTTGACCCAAGCGAGTAGGGTGTCATTTGAAAGAGCACCAAATTTCAGAAACACTGCAATTATTTTTAGAATTTTGCGGTACACAATTTTTGGGTTATTCTAAAAAATGTGCAAATTTCAGACCGTCCCCCCCCCCTACGTTTTGACACTGATAGACAGAAACAATTTAAAAATTCATAGAGACAGGAAGTTTGCTATATTTTGAACGAAAATTATAGCGAACTCTCAAATAATTATATTTCTGTGTGTTTAGGGGATGGGTGTGAGGGAGGGTAAAAAAAAACTTTTTGGAACCAAACGAGTGGGGTGTCATTTGAAAGAACACTTAATTTAAGAAACATTGCAAACTTTTTTAAAATTCTGCGATGCACAGTCCTTTAGTTATTGATAAAAAAAAAGTGCTATTTTAAGTGTATGTATACCACCATATATTTCGATGCTGATTTATAGAACAAATATTCCCAATTTAAACCATTAAAATACTGGTTAAATCTTTGTTTAGTCAACATAAACTGCTATGGATAAGATTTAACCTCAAGTAACATTTTTGATCAATGTAGATGTGATTGACATTTACTATTGACGTTTACGATTAAATATTTATTCTGTTATGCGTCCATAGTGTGGCGATATAAAGACTTTACAACATAACTTTATATCATTTATTTTTGATATTGTGTTCTTTTACATTCACGGAACCTGTAACCGCGTCAATGAGAATTACATACTCCAGAATATGAAAAGAAAAGAAATAATATTAATTAGATAAAACCAATGTATATGGAATTTGAATAACTTAACTTACGTATATTAGCGGGCTGTATTTGATGTCCAGATTCCATGTACAACATATGTAGTTATGTACATATGATTATATGAGCGGTCACAACACTTTGAAAAAGAAACACATTGTTGAATTAATTATATAAATGTATATTTATACCATTTTATTTTACCTGTTTCGTTGTTTGTTGATATATATTTTTAAATATTAACTGCATTATCGGCAAGAGGGTTAGCATAAAGCAAAGCAGTATTTCTCATTTTGTTAATATTGAGCAAAACAATGTGTTAGTTCATGGTTTTTAAGATCAGTGTCTCTGCTGACGGGGAAAAGAGTTGTGACCGATTATATATAATTCGTAATATTGTGAATTTCATTCTTCTTTGTCATTTAGTTTTTGTATGATGGTCGTCTACCATCGGGTGATTGTTGTTCAGTGTTTTTTATTATTTATACTGAAATTAATGAAATAAATTGAAATTGATTGTATTTAATTAAAATTTAATAACAACTTCGAAAATAAAGGATGGTGTATTATTGCTGATGGAATTGTTTTTACTCAATACAATTGATCTGATGGTTCTCGTCGTGTGTTTATATAATTCCATTCTGGGCGGACGTGACGTCACAAGTCACTGTGAATCAATATTGGTGGATGGAATGGTTTTGCTGTTTTAACTGATAGCAGTATATATGGTCTAAGTATTTTTGTGGATATTATTTAACTGTGCTAGGCTGTTGTTATTTATATTATATATTTTGCTGTCTAATTGATGACATCACATATAATCAAAATTACTTTATTGGATATTGTCTACAACTGTGCTAGGATGATGTCATTATATGTATATTTTGCGGTTTAATTGATGACATCACATATAATCAAAATTACTTTATTGGATATTGTCTACAACTGCGCTAGGCTGTTGTCATTTATATTATATATTTTGCTGTCTAATTGATGACATCACATATAATCAAAATTACTTTATTGGATATTGTCTACAACTGTGCTAGGCTGTTGTCATTTATATTATATATTTTGCTGTCTAATTGATGACATCACATATGATCAAAATTACTTTTATGGATAGTGTTTAACGCCGTGCTAGGCCAATGTCGTTATATGTGTATTTTGCTGTTTAATTGATGACATCACATATGGTCAAAGTACTTTTTTGGATAGTGGTTAATGCCTTGCTAGGCTGATGTCAATAATATTATATATTCTGCAGTTTAATTGATGACATTATGTATAGTCAAAATGTTAAGTGGATATTTTCAAATGCCGTGCTAGGCTGATGTTATTGATAATCAATGTCAGATTTTGCTGTCTATTTTATGGATACTGTCTAATATTCTGTTGTACTTGATGACATTATATA
This sequence comes from Diogma glabrata, assembly GCA_963693315.1. NCBI lineage: Eukaryota > Metazoa > Arthropoda > Insecta > Diptera > Cylindrotomidae > Diogma > Diogma glabrata. The sequence continues at coordinate 197,376,755 of OY856186.1, read as the reverse complement.
TAGTCAAATTATTTTGTGGATATTGTCGAATGCCGTGCTAGGCTAATGTTATTGATAATCAATGTCAGATTTTGCTGTCTATTTTATGGATACTGTCTAACATTCTGTTGTACTTGATGACATTATATATAGTCAAATTATTTTGTGGATATTGTCGAATGTCGTGGTAGGCTGATGTATTGATAATCAATGTCAGATTTTTGCTATTTTATGGATATTGTCTAATGCCATGCGAAGCTGAGGTCATTAATATTACAAAGCATGCTGCAGTCACAATATTAATTTTTCATCGTTCATCGAAATTTACATACAGTCCACTGCCAATATTGGAGGCTGCAACAGAACCCTTGGCGAGCTAATTTTATTCGCACTTGTCCGACTTTTTTTAAATTCAAATAAAACGAAAAAAATTATTAAAGGAAAAAAAAATTAAAAAGTAAATACATTTTATGACGTAAAAGTGGTAAAGTGAGCAAATACTGTGAGTCCAGTAAGGGAAGTATATATCAGGGAGGTAAGGAGTACATTGCACAAACTGAACAAAGAAAACCATGTAAAAGCAGGTAATCAAGTAAATACAGTGAAAAAAATGCTAAAATGAATAAAAACGTAATAAAAAACGAAGTGAAAAGAAATCATATACATGATGTGAATAGCTCGTAAACTACAGCTGATGTAGTCAATAAAATTAATTTAGTAAATAAAGTAGATTAGGGGTATGAAATGATTGTAGTAAATGAAGTGGAGGAAGTGAATGAAGTAAATGAAGTGAATAAAGTGAATGAAGTAAATGAACTGAATGAAATGTATGCAGTGAATAAAGTGATAGAAGTGTATGAAGTGAATGAAGTAAAAGGAGTAAATAAAGTTAATGTAGTGAACGAGGTGAATGAAGTGAATGTGGTCAATGAAGTGGATGAAGTGGATTAAGTGTATTATGTGAATGAAGTGAATGAAGTTAATGAAGTGAATGAATTAAAGAGTATGAGTTTATTATTGAGTAAAACCGTTTAATAATTATGATGGACAAGGCCCACCTAAATTGAAACAAAAATCGAACTATTTTCAAAATGACATATTTTTAATAGAAGGAACTTTGTTAATTAATTCTTATTTCTAATTTCAGGTAAGCACAAGATACGGAAATTTTATAATACGGTAATTAAATTTAAAGATAACTTATCAGAATATGTTGAAATAACTTATAACTGTTGATAATATCGGTTTTTTGTTTTAATATTTTCATACATGTAGGGTTTTGGTTTGCACTAAATTAAAGTAAAGCAATACGAAAAGAAAAACACGAAAATAAATTTTTGTAACCTGTTTTAAAATTAGACTAATGTAATTATCCAAGAATAAAAGACGTGTTAAATTTTTCTTAGTTACATTTGAGTTTTTTTTATTTACCAAAATAAGGAATAATTCTACAGCTGGGGTCTCATAAGGGATTTAATTGAGCAATTATTTCTTTGTAAATAAAAAAAAAAGAAAACGTTGAATTAATTTCTTTAAGACGTGATTGAAATTAAAAGAAACGGCGTTTTTTCCAAGATACATTAAATTACGTTTTATATTATTAAGAGTGCATAAAACAAATTAAGAGTGTATTGATAATATTGTTTTTTGTTTTCATACTAAAAGAGTGGGTAAAATATAAACTATAATAATTGTATGGATTTTAAAAATGTGTTAGTGACTTAATATAACGGATTTCTTTACAAAAAAGAATCTTCTGGATTATAACTTCTTTTATGTGTGTTAGTGAACCGTTACTAAGAACTGTGTTTATAAAATAAAAAGAAAATAATAAATACAAAAATCTTTTTTATAGTGTATGTTCATAAGTTTATTTTTAGTACATTTTCGTTTCGAATAAAAAACCTCTATATTTTAAATATTTAATAAGTGCTTTGCAAACATTCTTTATGTTTGTGATGAAATTTTAAATTAGTGTATTAAATGTTAAAAAGAAATTTCAAACAAATACAAATATATTTAATTGTGTGTTACAGTGCTCTAAAAAAGTTTATTAGATAATATTAGAATATATTATACGAATAAAAATAAATATGAGGCCAAAAAAGACAAAAAACACGGATATGGAATTAGATAAAGAAAAAGATATGAAGAGTTTTTATGAAGAACTGCTTAAAAAGAGTGAAGAAATACGGGTAAAGGAGATTGAATTAAAGGACAAGGAGATTGAATTGCTTAAAAAAGAAAATGAGTTGATGAAAGAAAAATCACTGACTAACGTTGCAGAAAATGTAAATTCAATTCCAGCGAAATTGCAAACTCAATTTCTTTTTAAAGATATAGAAGAATCTTTAATACAATTTAGTGGGGATGATTGCTATCCAGTTGATAAATGGCTTAAAGATATAGATGAGGCTGGCGATTGCATTGGCTGGTCTGACCTTCAAAAGACAGTCTATTCAAAGAGACTTTTAACTGGAACAGCAAAACAGAGTTTGCGAACTACTGATGATGTAAATACGTGGGCGAAGTTAAGTCAATTTTTAACAAAGGAATTTAGCAATACATTAAATAGTGCTCAAGTACATAAAAAGATGACAGAACGCCAAAAATTACCGAATGAGACTTTCAGAAGCTATCTCATTGCGTTAAAAGAAATAGGCAATTTGTCAAAAATGGAAGACGATGCAGTTATTCAACACTGTATCGATGGCATAATTGATTATGAATCAAATAAACAGATTCTATACAATTGGCAGGATATGGAAGATTTTAAAAAAAGATTGGATATATATGCTGAGATTAAAATTAAAACAAAACATAACAAGCCCAAAATCGACAGTGCTCCTTGTTCCTCGAGCTCAATTAAAAAACCAAGAGGAAATTTTCAAACAAAATTTAAAATAAGATGCTATACTTGTGGTGATTCTGGTCATGGAAGCAAGGAATGTCCAAACAAGGACAAAGGATTAAAATGTTATCGTTGCAATGAATTTGGTCATATTGCTCCTAACTGCACAGAGAAGAAAGAGAATATAGGAAAAAAGGTATGTTTAGTTAATCAAAATGAAGACGTGATAAAAGAAACTAGAATTAAAAAGTTCATTTTAAATAATATTGAACTGTAAGGTAGGGTTGATAATGGAAGTGATTTAAATATGATGTCCGAGAGTACATATATTTCCATCGGAGCTCCAAAACTAATTAAAGAAATAACAACTTTTGATGGAGCTGGTTCAAAAAATGTGCCAACAATTGGCAAATTTTATACAAAAATAATAATAGATGATGATCATTATGAAACAGTTTTTAATGTTGTTCCGGATGGTATACTCCCAGTAGAAATTCTTCTCGGAAAAGAGATAATTGATCAAACTATAACAACAATAACACCTTTCAATATTACTATGAAAAGGTTTGTACCAGAAAATTGTTGTCTAATAATCGAACATGGTGATTTAGATTTAAACTTGAATAACATTGAGGATAAAAGCATAAGAGAAAACATAAAAGAAATGATAATCAATTACGTCCCAAAGAACGTTGAAGTGAATCAAGAGGTAGAAATGAAGATTGTATTGACTGATAATAAACCAATATATCAAAAACCAAGGCGACTCTCTCCTTTGGAAACAGAAATTGTAAAGGAACAAATAGATAGATGGGTTGAAGAGGGCATTATAAGAGCAAGTAATTCAGATTTTAGTAGCCCAGTTGTGCTGACAAACAAAAAGGACGGCACAAAAAGATTATGTATAGATTATTATTATTATTATTATTATTAGCTTGTTGACACCCTATTTTACAATTTTAAATTCTTAAATTACTAATTCATTATGTTTTTATCATTTAGAAATTCAATTTAAGTTTTTTTTTTTTTTTTTGTACTAAATTTTAAATTCTAACATTACTAGTTCATTATTTTTAATTTAATTTAGAAATTCAATTATAAGTAAATTTTTTTTTTTTTTTTTTTTAAGAAATTTTAGTTTTAATTTTTGTCAAATTTTACATATTATATATAAATATTTTAAGCGTTGAGGGTATAAGCCTCCCCCAAATTTTTCCACGATATTTTGTCTTGTGCTAGTATTTGCCAGTTGCTACACATTTCGTTTATATCATCCATCCATCTTTTACGTTGTCTTCCCACTTTTCTTTTACCATTCGGTTCCCAGTTTGTAGTTAAGGTAGTCCATCTTTGATCTTCTAGCCTAGCTATATGTCCTGCCCATCGCCATTTTAATTCTTTAGACCGTTGTATCACATCTGTTATTTTTGTTCTCTCCCTAATAGTAAAGTTTTTTGTTCTTGTCCATCTACTCACTTGCAGCATCGACCGTTCCATTGACCTTTGGCATACCCTCAATTTTTCCATATTTTTAGTAGTTAACGACCAAGTTTGTGCGCCGTATGTTAAGATTGGCAATATAGCGATATCGAAAATATATTTAATGTTTTCAGAGGATATATTATTATTTAATAGTTTTTTAATACTCCAGAATTGCTTCCATGCGTTGGTGATCCTCCTGTCAACTTCTTTGTCTTGTCGATCACTAATAGATATGAGTTGGCCTAGGTATACAAAGTTATCTACTCTTTCGATTATTTCACCATCTATAGTTATTTCAGGCATATCAAAATTAGAAATTATTTTTGTTTTGCTTTTGTTTAATAGCAAACCAACTTTTCCACTTTCTTCTTTTAGTTCTAGTAACATATTTTTTATTTCGTGGAAGTTTTTACCGAATAGAGCTATATCATCTGCAAAACGTAAATTGTTTAGAACTTTATTGTTTAGATGTAGACCAGAATTTTCCCAATTTAATTTTTTAAACACTTCTTCCAGTACTGCGGCAAATAGTTCTGGTGATAGGGGGTCTCCCTGTCTTACACCTCTATTTATGTGAAAATAGCTTCCTTCCTGCTCCAACATGATTTTTGCCTCGCAGTTCTTATATATATTTTGTATAATTCGTATATATTTATGATGAATATTTTGATCGTTCAGCGCTCGCCAGATAAAAACGTGCTCAATAGTATCGAATGCCTTCTGATAATCAATAAACGCAATTACTATTGGTAGTTGAAATTCTGAGCATTTTTCTACTATTTGTGTTATACTGTGAAGATGGTCTGTCGTTGAGTATCCTGATCTGAATCCAGCTTGGTCAGTTGATTTATTCTCATTTAAAGTTTTAGATATGCGTTTTAGTATGCATTTTGCGAATATTTTATAGATTGTTGAGATTAGACTGAAATGGCGATAGTTGTTAATGTCTTCTTTGCTTCCTTTTTTGTGGATTAGAATTGTAGTTGATTTTTTCCATTGCTCTGGTATTGTTTCTGTTTCTATAACTTTATTAAATAAGTTTGTTAATTTTGGTACGATTTCATTTGTAGCATATTTTAGATACTCTGCGTTTATATTATCGCTTCCTGCTGATTTTTAATTTTTTAGTTGTGCTATAGATTCTTTTACCTCCAGCTCGGAAAGTGGTGGTATATCAGAGTTATCATTTATATTTGAGTTGTCATTGAGTTATCATTGAGTTATCATTTGTATTGCCATCTGGTGATTTCCAGGTCCATTTCTGTTTATCTCTTTTTTTAAAGAAAGAATTACCGATTAATAATTTATGTTGCCAGATCCACTGAATTAATCTTTCGCCATTTCTGTTTCTGGTACCATAGGTGAAATTTCCCATTATTAAATCTTCGCCGGTTTCCTTTTTACCAATTTTACTATTAAAGTCACCCATAATTATGATATGGTTGCTTTGGATTCTATTTATAGTTTCGTCTAATGTTTCGTAGAATTTATCTAGTATTTCATTTGTCGCATTTTCCGTTGGAGCATATATTTGTATGATTGATAAGCTTGTGGATTCGAACTTTAATTTTAGCGCAATTATTCTTTCATTGACTGAGATAACTTCTTCTATATTATTTTTCAAATGTTTGTTTATTAAAAATCCTACTCCATATAACCCTTTGGTTTCTCCTTTATAGCATAATACTGAACCATCTGATCTTTCGATTATTTCTTCACCGCATCTTCTAACCTCAGAGAGTCCAACTACATCCCATTTTATTTTATTCAATGCATTATCCAGCTTAGCAGCTTTTTCTTCACTCATTAGAGATCTAACGTTATAAGTACAAATGTAAAGTATATCTTTATTTATTTTTAAATTTTCGAAATTATCATCCTTTTTAAAATTTGGGGGGAGATGGCCATTATTCCCCACGGTGGCCAACCGGATTGGGGTATTTTTCATTATACTAGTATATTTTATCATTAATTGATTTTCGTTTCCGTTGTCTTTTGTTTGGTTATTGTTTTTGATTTTTAATGTTCGCTTTTTGGATTTTAGCTGCTACTTTCCATTTCTCGTGGTGAATGTATTAGTTTGTGTCGAAGTTTGTGGTACTGTATTTTTGTTTTTCATAAAAGGAATGACATTTGGTTTTTTATTTATTTGTTCGGTTTGGTTTTCTCTGAATGATGTATAGATTACCGTAAGATAAATGAAGTGATAGTAAAAGATCGGTACCCGTTACCTCTAATAGAAGACCAAATTGACCAGCTTCAGGGCTCGAAACTATTTTCTACGCTTGATTTGCGCAATGGTTTTTTTCACGTACCGATTTCACCTGAATCTATAAAATACACAGCTTTTATTACACCGTTTGGTCAATGGGAATTTCTAAAAGCTCCTTTCGGATTGTGCAACTCACCATCTTCCTTTCAAAGATTTATCAATAACATATTTAAAGATTTAGTTATGCAAAAAGTTTTATGCATTTATTTGGACGATCTGGTGATTCCTGCTCAGGATAAAGAAGATGCACTTACTAAATTGGCTTTGGTTCTAAAAGTTGCTGCAGAAAACGGACTGCAAATAAAATGGAGTAAGTGTCAATTTTTTCCAAAAAATATAGAATTTCTAGGTTATGAAATTGAATCTGGATCTGTCAAACCTTCGGTTAGAAAAACAGAAGCTATCTGCAAATTTAATGAGCCAAATTCAGTCAAATCAGTTCAAAGTTTTGTTGGACTGACAGGATATTTTAGAAAATTTGTAAAAGATTATGCGATAATTGCCAAGCCATTAACTGATTTATTGCGTAAAGATGTTAAATTTCATTTTGGAGATTTAGAAAGAGATGCATTTCAAAATTTAAAGCATGTTTTAACTCAACGTCCAGTTTTACAAATCTACTCATTACATGCCGCAACAGAACTGCATACAGATGCTTGCAAAATTGGTTTGGGAGCAATACTTCTTCAAAAGAGTGACGAAGATCAAAATTATCATCCTGTATTTTACTATAGCAAAAAGACATCAGCGTGTCAAGAGAGATACAGTAGCTATGAACTTGAGGTTTTAGCTATTGTTACGGCACTCAAGAAATTTAGAGTTTATTTACTTGGTCTGCAATTTACCATTATTACTGATTGCGCGGCCTTCAAAGCCACCATGAATAAAAAAGAATTAACCTCGCGTATCGCTGGATGGGCCTTACAGCTTCAAGAATTTAACTATAAACTAGAACATCGTCCAGGAATTAAGATGCGACATGTCGATGCTCTCAGTAGGAGTCCTATTGTAATGGTTATAAAAGAAAGTGTTATAATAAAATTAAAAGCCGCCCAGAAAAATGATGAAAATTTGTTACCAATCTTCGAACTGCTTGAAAAAGGTACGTACGATAATTATATTAATAATAATGGTTGTCTTTTTAAGATGGTGCTTGGAGATTTACTAATAGTTGTACCTAAAGGAATGCAAAAAGAGATCATAAAATCTTATCATGATCAAGGACATTTTGCTGTAAAAAAAACGGCAGAGCTGGTGAAACGACAATTTTATATTCCAAAACTTGATGACAAAATTAAAACTTGCATAAAAAATTGTATTCAATGTTTATTAACTGAACGAAAAATGGGTAAAAAGGAAGGACTGCTTAACCCTATACCAAAAGGGGATTATCCCTTGACAACATATCACATAGATCATTTAGGAAGTCTCGCAGCAACCAATAAGCAATATAAGTATGTATTAACAGTTATAGATGGATTTTCTAAATTTGTATGGATCTATCCAACAAAAACGACGAGCACAAAAGAAGTGATACAGAAACTCGAGATTCAAAAAGCTGTTTTCGGAAATCCCTCATGTATAATTTCCGATAAAGGTTCCACATTTTTTTCTGCAGAGTTTCAAGACTATTGTAACCAGCAAAATATAACACATACGATGATTACTACAGGCGTACCTACAGGAAACGGGCAGGTAGAAAGAATAAATAGAATTATCATTCCCGTTCTTGCGAAGTTATCAATCGATGACCCAGCATACTGGTATAAATTCACCAGTAAATTACAGATGTATTTAAATAATACGTACCAAAGAAGCATATCGATGTCACCGTTTGAGCTTTTAATGGGAGTCAAGATGCGTTGTTCAGAAGATTTGTTAATAAAAGAAGCTATTGAGTTAGAGGCAGCCTTAGAGTTCAATACTGGTAGAGAAAAGCTTAGAGATGATGCAAAAATGCAGATTCTACGAATCCAGGAAGAAAATAAACGCTCCTATAATAAAAGACGAAAAAAAGCCGATACATACAAGATAGGTGATCTTGTTATGATAAGAAAATCACAATTCGCTAATAGTGCCAAATTGTTACCAAAATATTTAGGACCATACGAGGTAATAAAGGTAAACCGGAATGACAGATATAATGTCAAAAAAGTTAGTTCATCAGAGGGTTCAGCTTTAACATCAACGTCAGCCGAAAATATGAAAACTTATTACCGTGGAATGTCCGATGACGAAAGTGATACTAATGATGAGAACGTACAGTGTTCATCCGAGTCAGATGAACAGCAGGAGGGCCGAATGTAGGGTTTTGGTTTGCACTAAATTAAAGTAAAGCAATACGAAAAGAAAAACACGAAAATAAATGTTTGTAACCTGTTTTAAAATTAGTCTAATGTAATTATCCAAGAATAAAAGACGTGTTAAATTTTTCTTAGTTACATTTGAGTTTTTTTTATTTACCAAAATAAGGAATAATTCTACATACATGTATATTATATTTTTCTATATCGTTTGTGCATTTTATCTGAGTTCAGATTTTTTAGGTGTGGCGTTTCTTTTTGTGTCATTAGAGGTTGCACCTTTAGTTATTAAATAAAAGACCCGGAAACAAAGATATGGATAATTTTTTGTTTATGAATTTTTAGAATAAAAAATCCACTAAAGTTTAACAAGAGGAAGGCCGTATGTATATCAGTCGTATACCACCTAATTATGGTCAAACATACTAGAACCCTTTGTTGTGAAACAAGATGATATTCCGTTTATAAGGCATAATATAATATGTTTCATATTTTTATCAATAACAATAATAGGATTAAGAATCTTTAGTTTTGGAAATAACAACCTTAGTGACCTAATGACTGATATTTTATCAAGGAATTAATTTTTATTTTAGTTCAGTTTACAGGATTCCTCAGTGTTCCATTATTCACTTAAATTCTCTTGTATACACTGTTTTATGTCATTTTGTAACTCAAAACTTTGTGGCTCGCCATTTAAGCCCAAATGCATTGAATTATTATTTTTTTAATCTAATGAAATTTTTCGAAGTCTGGAGTTTGTTTTTCTTTTCAAAAACACTTTTTTATTTATACAATGCCAAAATGTTTCATTAAAGTTTTCCAAAAAAGATGATTAAAATCGTGTTCTCACAGACTAGTTCTACAAAAATCTCTACGTAAACAGATTTTATGTTCGTTTTTTTTTTGTGTATATATTATATTGCAAGCCGTAAAATTCGAAAATTGGAATATAATTTTTCGAAATCATAAAAAAAGGTTAAATAAAACGAACCCATAAAAAGTTTCCAAAGTATTTGTGATTTTTCCTATATGAGCAACAAGTAGATGAATGAATATATGAAGATTCCATAAATATTTATTTTAACCTCATTTGATTTTCTATTTTCTTTTAGAAGAAATATGATATTGGAAATTTTTATTGGAAAATAGAAAATCATAAACATTTTGTTTGATTTTCGGTCTTGGTTTTTTTTGTAAAGAGATCTGGTGACATATGTTTCATGTGTTTGAAACAGAAATCTACCGTTAGCATTCAAACAATAGAAGTGATAAAATTTGTTAACACATTGAGAATAAATCGCAAGACAAACGGATTACTTTCCAACAAACATAAGGCTGAATTACAAACATATGAATGTTTTTATGACACAGTCATAATCTAAAAATTTAATGTATGTTTTTGTGTTTTATAGATTTCTTTTATGTGCAGTAATTATATAAAAATAGGAAATAATTTGGATAAAATGTGTTTAAAATGGAAACACAATGTATTTGTAAATTATAATTTTGTTGGACAATCATAAAAATTTTACAGCACAATCTGTTGATTGACAATATAAGGCTTAAAAATATTTTCCTTAGATATATACAGAAATACAGTGGAGCTTTAAGATTGTACTACAACCGTGATTTAGTGCACTACCGAAATTTCGAGATTGGAATAGGATTATATGTATGTAAACACATTTCTTAATAAATGGTATCAATATATCATGGTTGATTATGTCTTCATTTTGTTTGCGTGAAAGAAACAAGTAAACTTGGTTGCAATTCAATAATAAGTAATCTTTGTATGGCTTTTAGCTGGTTCTTTAAGCTTTTGGTAGAATTACAAGAAGGAGAAAACCTCATTCGAACTTTCTGAATATATGTTCTTTCTCGAATTACACCAAAAACTCGCAGTCTCACGGAGATACGGTAAATAATGTTGCTCAAAGAAAAGTAATATCAATTATGGAAAACTCCGTTGCTGAAATAGATGAAGATGGGGCAGCACAAAGAAAATTTTCAAATGCAATTAATCCTTCTGAGATAGTCAATAGCTGGGTAACTGATTTCGTAGCACAGATAAATGCTACCATTAACTCAAAAAGATAAACCAATTCACGAATTAGAGGCCGTTCTACAAAACCATTTGCAGGCCATCATACACCAACAGAAAAGCACGTTCATCGATAAAATATGTTATTGGTCAAATACTATTCCATATCATGAAAACTATCAGCAACATGCGCATGAGTTTTATATTACAATAACAATCCAGAAAAGAGTCAAGGTGCTAATTTGTCAAGCAGTATCAATGGTATATCCAAGAAGTAACTTGGGTGTAAGTGTCTTTTTGAACAGGACAGTCGGTAATAAATCTTATAATAATATTGACTACAACAATTGCAACCTTTTGAAGCTTCATTAATGGGTTGTTGAAGTACAGCTACCTCAGGTTCTCCATTTGTTTCGGGCAAAAAAACTGAGGATCGGTTTTGAATTTTTAGGGAAAACAACCCAAACTCTTCTTAGACACACGAAATTCATTACTTTGTATCTTTTGTAGTTTTGACTCGGATAATAATACGCGAGAGCAGATTATACATAGGGTTCAAGGAGTACGAGAATGTTTTTCGGATATTTCACTCGCTAAACAAAAACTCAACCCTCGTCTAAGATGCTGATTGCCAAATCAAGAGCTTATCTACAGGCTGTGCTATATGACTCTTTGTTTAGTAGCGCTAAAGAACTTAACTTAAGGTGCCATAAATTTGAAAGAGTTTCAGAACAAACCGGATATGATCCCAGAAATTAGTGGCTGAAATCAACGGATATACGTGCCGCTTGGACTTTTTTTATATATTCTAGTGTATATTTTAAAATAAGTTGAAGTGTAAAAGTATACTAGTGCCTATTTGTTTTAATGAAGAATTTTTAAATCATGTAAACATGTACACAAAATGTGCATAGAACTTTCGGACATAAATACAAAAATATTTGATGTATGACTTTTATGACTAGGATCTTCAAACACTTTACGAATCTTTTCTAAACTAATATTTTTGATAACGTCATTATGACAAATTGAGATTGGGGTCGTATTTTGAAGTTGCAAAATGAAAATATATGTGTGTAATTGTATTTTTAAACGAGAGGTCCATTTTATTGCCATTTTTTAAACAATACAATTTAAATGACAAAAAAATTGGGATGCTGAAAAACTGACTTCACCACAGCTCTGGAAACATAGTGTTCTGGATATACAATGAGCTATTATCCATCAAATACTTTAATTAAAAGCTAACCAATGTTTATAGACTTCGTAGTTCTAATTATAAAAATATTAAAGAAAGCAGTAGTATCCCAACAAACATAAATTCTGTTGTACGAGAAAAAGTAAAAAAAAAATTTAACCGGAAGTGACAAACCCGAAGATAGGATGCAGAACTGTTGTGAACCGTACTAAATGTTAATGTTCCAAGATTCATCCAATTCGATTATCAGGTACAGATGTTATTGAGCTTCCATAATAACAGGTGCTTGGAGGACCCCCTACCACTTTGTTTACTGTCGCTAAAAAAAACTAATCAGTTCCTTGCCATACATATTTGCATCTTTTTGCGATTTTTCGTCAGAACTACTTAACGAACGAATGTTGTATGCTTCCAAGAAACATTGAAACAATAAACAGGTGTGCAGGAGGACCCCCACCACTTATCCCAATACTGTCCAAAAACTAATCAGTTCTTTGTCATTTAAGTCTTTAACTTTTTTCAAAGTGTCATTAAAATTGATTAATGAATGAAGTCTGTATGCTCTCAACAAACTTTAAAAACAAAGTGTGAAAAGTCAGCAGTTGTATGGTAGATCCCCACCACTTTGATCAATGTGTCCCAAAATATGGTAATTATCTTCTCACACTAATTGAAACCTTTTCCATAAGTTTCATCATAATCACTTCATTATTGTAGGCTGTAGAGTGAGTAAACACACTGAAAAAAATTGAAAATTTACAAAACAAAATTTTTGCCGGAAGTGAAAAACCGGAAGTTGGGATACAGAGCTGTTGCGAACCGTACTAAATGTTCATGTATCAAGATTCATCCAATTCGATTACCAGGCACAGATGTTATTGAGCTTTCAAAAAAAAAGGTGTATGGACACGCCCCACCACTTTGTTCACTATCGCTCAAAAACTAATCAGTTCTTTGCCATACGTATTTGCATTTTTTTCCAAAGTGTCATTAAAATTCGTTCACGAACGAATGCTGTGTGCTCCCAACAAACATTAAAAAATGGTGACACAGTAAACAGGTGTTTGGGAGGCCCCACACCACTTATCCCAATATTGTCCAAAAACTAATCAGTTCTTTGTCATTTAAGTTTCCATCTTCTTCCAAAGTTTCATTCAAATTTATTAATAAATGAAGTCTGTATACTCCCAACAAACTTTAAAAACAAAGTGTAAAAAGTCAGCAGTTGTATGGTAGACTCCACGTCACTTTGATCAATGTGTCCCAAAATATGGAATTATCTTCTCACACTAATTGAAATCTTTTCCATAAGTTTCATCATAATCACTTCATTATTGTAGGCTATAGTGTGTATAAAACACTGAAAAAATTGAAAATTTACAAAAAAAAAATTTTTACCGGAAGTGAAAAACTGGAAGTTGGGATGCAGAACTGTTGTAAACCGTATTAAATGCTCGTTTACTAAGTTTCATCCAATTCGATTATCAGGTACAGATGTTATTGAGCTTTCAAAAAAACAGGTGTATGGGAAATCCCGCATCACTTTGTTTACTATCGCTCAAAAACTAATCAGTTCCTTGCCATAAATGTTTGCATCTTTTTGAAAGTGTCATCAAAATTCGTTCACGAACGAATGCTGTGTGCTCCCAACAAACATTGAAAAAATGGTGACACAGTAAACAGGTGTTCGGGAGGACCCGCACTACTTATTCCAATATTGTTCGAAAACTTATCAGTTCTTTGTTATTTAAGTTTCCATCTGTTTTCAAAGTGTCATTAAAATAAATTAATGAATGAAGTCTGTATGCTCCCAACAGACTAAACAGTATGCTCCCCCGCCATTTTGATCAATGTGTCCCAAAAGATGATAACTATCTTCTTACACTAATTGGAACCTTATCCATAAGTATCACCATAATCACTTCATTATTGTAGGCTGTAGTGTGCATAAAGACACTGAAAAAACTTTAAAAAGTACAAAAAAAAATTTAACTCTAAGTGAAAAACCGGAAGCTGGGATGCAAAACTATTGTGAACCGTACTAAATATTCATGTACCAAGTTTCATTCAATTCGATTATCAGGCACAGATGCTATAGAGCTTTAAAAAAACAGGTGCTCCAGGACCCCACACCATTTTGTTCACTATCGCTTAAAAACTGATCAGTTCCTTGTCATACATGTTTGCAGGTATGTAAGATTTTTGTTTCACGATAGATTGCATTACTTCACACAATTTACAGTTGTGGTGAAGTAAAAATCAGAGATCAAAAAATTTAAATATATGACTTACAGCTAACGAAATAATATTAATTTTGCATAATTTTCTTAATATTATAAAAAAAATTAATTTAAATATTAGTACACAAACATCAAAAAACGACAAACAAAAATTATAAAATAAATATAACAATATTTTTGAATCTAAAATATTATTTATTCAAAGTGCCTATTTGTGTTTTGTGAATGTCATTAGCCTTCACAAAAAACTTTCTATCGTACAAAATTTAAGATGAAAATAAAATAAAAATATGGAGGGGCTGAAATCTCACAGCTCTGAGATATCAAGACTTCGGTCTGGGTAAAGGATTTTGATATAGTTTTCGGCAAAAAACTTTCACGAGGACATGGTTTTTAGTTTTGGGCAGCGATGTATATCAAACATAACTCTTTGTTAAATTACAAGTACTTTTTATCTCTGTTTAAAAATTTATTACAAAACTAACACGAAATATCAATACGTTGCCGGAAAATTATAATTGAAATTCCAAAAATATTGTTAAATTAAATAAAATCAAACTTTTTCAAAATGCCAAAAATATTCCAAAAATCAGAATGAAATCAAATATTTAAACTTTTTCTAAATTCCGATAATATTCCAAAAATTCTTAAAAATTCAAACTTTTCCGAAAATCTAAATATATTGCAAAAATTATTACAAAATCAAAAATTAAAACTTTTTCCAAAATTCCAAAAATTATAATAAAATCAAAAATTAAAAATGTTTTAAAATTCTAAAAATATTCTAAAAATTCTTACAAAATCAAAAACTAAAACTTTTTCCGAAATTCTAAAAATATTGCAAAAATTATTACAATAAAGAAATACCTCAAATCCAGTATTCAGGAGTTAATATGAATGAACTTCACTTCAAACCCAAAATAGTCGCTAAACTTTTAAAGGGGTTAAACATCAACAAAGCCTCAGGAATGGACAATATTCCACCCATTATTTTAAAAACCTTTTCCAAAGAACTTGCACCAACTTTAACTAAAATATTCTACCAACCCTACAAATCTGGTATATTTCCCTCGTGCTGGAAGTTGGCAAATGTCCAGCCCGTCCCCAAAAAAGGACCAAAATCCGATATCTCAAATTATAGGCCAATAGCTTTACTATCGGTCCTATCCAAAGTCTACGAGCATTATATTAATACACATATTTCAAAATTTCTGGAAGAAAATCATTTAATATCCGACAGCCAATACGGTTTTCGAAACAAAAGATCAACCACCGATCTATTAAACTATGTAGCGCATTGTTGGAACAGCGTACTTGATAAAGGTGGTGAAACAAACGTTATCGCTTTAGGCATCTCCAAGGCATTCGATCGAGTCTGGCATGCCAACTTAATCAACAAGCCGTTGCGTACGGTTTTCATCCCAATATTGTGAGGCTGATTCAAAATTTTCTATCCAACCGATACATTTCGGTCTCCTTAGACGGATTTTCTTCTGAGTCTAAACTAATTAACGCTGGTGTACCCCAAGGCTCAGTATTGTCCCCAACCCTATTTTTGATTTATATCAACGAATTGTTGAAAATCACCAGCAACCCAATAAATAGTTTTGCAGATGATAGTACTCTGCAAAAGTCGTTCGAGCCCATTCCTTCAAAAGGTAAAATGCACGAACGAATTAATCCTGCCCGGAGGGATGCTGCCATAAACGTGGACAAAGACCTGAATAAAGTAGCCGACTGGGGTGACCAAAACCTTGTCAATTTCAACTCTATTAAAACACAGCTGTTGATTGTGTCCAGATTGAAGACCGAGTTCCCCAAAGATATTTTATTTAGTATGTGTGATGAACCAATAGGTGTATGTAAAAACATTCGTTTATTGGGTGTCACAGTTTCAAATGACCTACTCTGGAACGATCATGTAATGGCGATGGCAAAAAGCGCGTCTAAAAGACTCGGCCTCCTAAATAGATGCAAAAAATGTTTGACTTCATACCAATTGCTCCATGCTTATAAGTCCTATATTCGTCCCTGTATGGAGCTGGTGCTGCCTCTGTTTCCATCTTGGCCCTCTTGGACTCTGTTCAAAAGCGGGCTATACGAATTGTGGGTGACATCAAAACTTGATTCCCTACAACATCGTCGCACTGTTGCTGACCTCGTTGTTTTTTACAAATATCGTCATCAGCAGTTCTCAGATGAAAGCAGCGGCATCATGCCTCAAATTTATTCTTACCCCGTTCCCCTCGGCAATCGGCTGCCGCAACCGGTGAAACGGTAAAGATCCCGCGCTCTCATACTGGCAGATCGCAGTGAGACTTGTTTGTCCGAACTGCGTACAAATTGAATAGTTTGCCGGAACACTTAGTCTCAGGTGGCTTCAACCCGCAGATGTTTAAAAAAAGCGTTAATCTACACCTTAGAACGCCAGTTATTGTGGGATCCAGGTCTAGACCTAGGTCTTAAAAGGTATTTATGTGTTGTTGTGACACATATTCTAAACCCTATTACACAATACATTTTATATAAAAAAAAAATTATTATTATTATTGAGAATTATGGCATTATAAGTTTGTCAAAAAAATGTTGTCAAGTGTGTCAAAAGATTTTTATTTATTTTTTTACTCAATTTTTTGGAGAAAAATAAAATTGTTTGTTTGAAATGAAATTTTATTGTTATTATAGGGAATTGTGGCACTATAAGTTTGTCAAAAAATAATGTCAAGTGTGTCAAAAAATGATTTCACTTATTTTTTAGCCAATTTTTTGGAAAAAAAATGTAACTGTTTTTATGACGTAAATGTAATTTAAAATGAAACTAGACATGGAAATTTTTGAATTTGTTATAGTTTTTGAAATATTTTTGGCATTTTGAAAAAGTTTGTATTTGATTTTGTAATAATTTTTGCAATATTTCTAGAATTTCGGCAAAAGTTTTAATTTTTGATTTTGTAAGAATTTTTGGAATATGTTTAGAATTTTGAAAAATTTTTAATTTTTGATATTATTATAATTTTTGGAATTTTGAAAAAAATTTCAATTTTTAATTGTGTAATAATTTTTGCAATATTTTTAGAATTTTGGAAAAAGTTGGAATTTTTAAAGAATTTTTGAAGTATTATTGGAATTTAGAAAAAATTTAAATATTTGATTTTATACTAATTTTTGGAATATTTTTGATATTTTGAAAAAGTTTGATTTTATTTAATTTAACAATATTTTTGGAATTTTGATTATAATTTTCCGGCAACGTATTGATGTTTCGTGTTAGTTTTGTAATAAATTTTTAAACAGAGATAAAAAATACTTGTACTTTAACAAAGAGTTATGTTTGATATACATCGCTGCCCAAAAACCATGTCCTCATAAAAGTATTTTCCCGAAAGCTATATACAAAGCTTTAACCCAGACCGAAGACTTGATATCTCAGACCTGTGAGATTTCAGCCCCTCCATATTTTTCAATTACATTTACGTCATAAAAACAGCTACATTTTTTTTTCCAAAAAATTGGCTAAACAATAAATGAAATCATTTTTGACACACTTGACAAACTGTTTTTGTTTTTTTTTCAAACTCACATGTTTTTGACAAACTTATAATGCAATAATTCTCAATAATAATAAAAAATTTCATTTCAAACAAACAATTTAATTTTTTTCCAAAAACTTGGGTAAAAAAGTAAATAAAAATCTTTCTTTTGACACACTTGACAACGTTTTTTTGACAAACGTATAATGCCACAATTCTCAATAATAATAATAAAATTTCATTTCAAACACACAATTTCATTTCAAACACACACAACACACGGGCACTGACGAGGGTAGGTTCGAATCCGATCCGAAACACGTAAAATGTGAATTGTAGTTTTTTTCTAAGAAACTTCAAACCATACCTTTGAATTGAAAATATTCCAATTGCTTCTTTACTTACTTGAGTTTAATTGATCTCAAAAATCCAAAATAAATTTAAAAATTCCCGTAATGTAGTCTAATGTTAATACATATAGAACTACAAATTGACCAAGTGTCATCCATTGATTTCACATTGATTGGAAACAATCAATAATGACTATACAATCGTGACTCAAGCCGCAATTAGACTATTGCAGAACTCTGCAATATTTCTGCAATGGTAGTGGGTAAAATATTCATTGTAGAAAAGTTTGACATTGAACTCATTGCAAAACATTGCAATGAGTCATTGCAATGTTTTACAATGAGTTCATGGGAGGATGTTAATTAGAATAGAAATAATCCCCATTCTATGAATTCACACAAAGTATTGTCTAGAAATTTAATGCAAAAAATCCCATACAATGTAAAAGCATTTCCATAATATGAAGTCTAATGACAGTGGAAAAATTCAACTTAAGTAAAAAATAATTAAGTGATGAAGAAGTTTCAACTTTGAAATTGTCATCACCTCAACGGCGTAATCGATAGCGTGTCTGCCCAAGGATTCGAGCCGGGCACTGACGAGGGTAGGTTCGAATCCGATCCGAAACACGTAAAATGTGAATTGTAGTTTTTTTCTAAGAAACTTCAAACCATACCTTTGAATTGAAAATATTCCAATTACTTCTTTACTTACTTGAGTTTAATTGATCTCAAAAATCCAAAACACAATTTTATTTTTTTCCGAAAAATTGGGTAAAAAATAAACAAATATCTTTCTTGTGAAACATTTTTTTGACAAACTTATAATGCAATAATCTTGTTTTTGATCTCACATACCAATCCCTACCATCAAGATTTCTCCAAATTTATTGTTCCTACTCGTAATCACTTAAAATGAACGTTTTTTAAGCCAAAAATATGAAAATTAGCTATTTTTGACACACACAATGATTTTTTTGACACACTTCCGGTACAGTTATCGAACACAGCGTCATTTCGAACCTGTCCCTTGAGTATGCCTATTTTTAGACAAAAAATTTTAAAATCCCTCCAGTGGTTTTCCCTGCAGCGTAGGTAATGACGGCCTACAGACAGACATACATTTTTTCTTGCTTTTTAAGAATCAGGAGGTCCTAAAACTTCATGAAATGTCAAAAAAAGTGGGGGTAAGAATTTCACTTTGAGCTCATGAATGTAATACTTAGGTCTTTCAGACCGAAGTAATTAGTTAATTTATTATTACGAAAATCATATTATCTCACAAACGGGGGCCCTATTCCCGAACACATAAATGTCATCACGATATTGTAAATTCACACAATATTGTGAATTTCGTACTATGTTACACCAATTTGGTGAAAATTCAACACAATATTGTGAATCTGACAAGAACAATATAGTTACTGTCAAAATCACAATTTTGCTTTATGTTTTGTGTGTTGACTTTTTTATACAAATTTCATCGATTGGCGTAAAAATTAATTTATAACGCCAAATTAACTCTTTAATAATATTTAATAATCATATTTTTATATAAATATCATTAAAACATAGTTATTTATTAAATATATTTTTATTTTATTTTGCATCTTTCAAGATTAAAAAAGTTAGTTGTCAAAAGTACAAATCTAGTACCAAAAATCTGTTATAGTTTTGTAAAAATTTGTTATAATTTGTTTGACACAAATATTAGTTACAGATTACCATTTTTAAACAAAGTTGTTAAGCATTTTGGTGAAATTGACAATATTGTCGATTGACAAATATGTGTTCGGGAAAAGGGCCCCAGTCAAATGGAACTAGTCATTATAGAAAATGTTAAACAACTTCTTCGCTCTCTATTTTTTTATTCTTTGTTTATTATTGTTATCATTAGATAAATTTCATTTCGCTTCGTTTTTAATTATTAATGAAACATGCAAATAACTTTATATGTGCACATATGTACTATGGCGTTTTACAACATGTGCATGACATGTTTTATGCATAATTTTTTTTACAAAGCTTTTGTAACATCACAATCCATGCCACATTACAAGCAATTTTTTAAAAATTGTTTTACCGGCAAGTTAACCATGGCAACAATTATCAGTTTCTTCGAAATATTGGTGAAGTGTTGAAGAGCCATGATTCCAAGCAAGTTAAAGAATGCCATTAGTTCACAACGGAGTACAAAAATATCTAATTGAAACACACGAGCAGAGAAAAAAAACAATTTAATTTACAGGCTAGAAAAATGGAGCTTCTTTGTGTTCGTATGGACACATCCGCAAAGTGGTATAAGATGCGCAAATATTGTACTAATTTTGTATCCTTGTTTTCTGAAGCAATGGTTAACATGAAGATTGGTTCGGTTAGTTGTGAATTGAAGGATGCTGTTGTCCTTTTTTCAGTCCCGATCTCAGTCTGGATCTCAGTCTGGATTTATTCCCAAAAATTAAATAACAACAAGAAAAATGAAACATTTGTGTGAAACAGCTTTCCCATTTAAAATAATCCCTTTTAATGCTGGTCAAAAAAACAAAACACATAAAAAATCTGTAACATGCTTGTTATGCAAAATACTTTATTTTCAATCCAAATAAAATTTTCCATTCAATAACTTAAATACAAATATAACATGTTGTTATATATTTGCATCATTTTTATCGTTTATGAAAATTTTGTTTATATTTTTCACAAAAAAAAATTTTATTCTTTCCCAATCAATATTCCTATTACACATAAAATTTTGAAGAATAAATATATATATTCAAATTTTCGCATGAATACTGGCAATTTATATATACAAAATCAGTTTTTCGTTGAAATAAAACTTGAATAAAAAAAGCTCAAATAACTGTGCTTGAACATTGGTTTTATCTTCGTGTGACAAACATTTGTTACTCTGTTGATTATTTGTTATCTATCATGTATCACTAATTTCACTTAATCGGATTTATGTTTTGTTTAGTTTTTTCTATCATAAACCGAAATCAGCACATCATAAAAGCAAATTAAATTAGGATGTTATCTCAGCATGAGTTTATAAAAATATATATACCATTTAATGATATAGATAGAACTAGAAAAGATGATGGTATGAAAACCATTGTGGCCTGAATCATTGGTGAACATATAAAATTGATTTTATTTTTGTCTGCAAACTTTTTAAAGTAAAACAAATTTTTTATGCTTTTACGGAATAATAGAAAAACAAATAAAAACAAAAAGTGATCCATCTGACCTCCTGGTTTTGATGTTAAATTTCGATCACCCACAAATCGTAAAACATGCTTTTGAACTTAATCGAAGAGGACTAAAAAGATATATTTGCAATAAATGAGTCCCCTTATCACAGGGATAAATTTTTTGAATTAAAAATATAAAATAATATTTTAAGAAATATTTTTTACATCTATTGAGAAGGTCGAGTTTTCTAAACGGACTCTTTGCTATTGTTATAAAATGAAAATTTTAGATGCAATTAAGTTTGGAAAAATCGACTCAAATAAACGTCAAAAAATTTTAATTTGATTAAAAAGACAACAACACTGATATTCTTAAACAAAATATTGGTGTGAACATTTAATTGAATCAAACAATCGTGCCACCATGCAGCAGAACATTTGCCATATCAATCGTCCATTGTTTGACATAAACATTGGAGGCAAACATTTGAATCGAACGTTAATAGCATCGTGTAGAGCTGGCTAATTTACTAACTATAACTATAACTAATTGAAGTTTCGTTGGAGAAGTCGGTCTTTGATCTGAAAAGAATCAACAGCTGTGATTAAATGTACTTTAAACTGACTAGATTTTGATCACAGAATTAGTTTTTGATTTGATCTGCGCTTACATATATGACAGCAGTTTTCTAAATGAATTACTTTCATTTAAGAATTTTACAAGAAATGTGCATTTATATGTAAAAAAAAATTCTTATTTTATGTTAAGAATTGGAAAACAATAATTCTTTACGTAAAAAATGAAAAGATTGTATGAAATGTAAAGCAGTTAAGTTACAACTTTTAATGCCCTAGCCTGTTGTTTGTTCGAAAATTAAAAATTAAATACTAAACCAACTGCCAAAAAATGAAGGGGCTGAAATTTCAAGCTCTGAGATATCAAGACTTCGGTCTAGGTTAAGGATTTTGATATAGTTTTTGGCAAAAAAACTTTATGAGGACATTGTTTTTAGTTTTGGGCAGCGACGTATATAAAACATAAAACTTTATACAAAAGTACAAGTATTTATTTATCTCTGTTTAGAAATTTTACAATTACAAATTACAAAACTAACACAAAACTTCAATACGTTGCCGGAAAAATTTTAAGAGATCATAAATTAACATAATTTAGTGAAAAGATGATACACACAGCAAACTACTCAAAAATCTCTACATTTAGCGTCTTGAAAAATTATTTCAAAATCAAAAATTTCGACTTTTTTCAGAATTCCAAATATATTGAAAATATTAAATAAAACCAAAAATTTAAACTTTTTTCAAAATTCTAAAAATATTACGAAGTCAAAACTTTTTTCAAAAATTCTACATATATTGCAAAAATTATAACAAAATCAAATATACGATTTTTTTCAGAATTCCAAAGATATTCCAAAAATTAGAATAAAATCAAATATTTAAACTTTTTTAAAATTCCAAATCTATTCCAAAAATTCTTACAAAATCAAAAACTGAAACTTTTTTCAAAACTCTTAAAATATTGCAAAAATTCATAATTCACAAATTCAAAAATTCAAACTTTTTCCAAAATTATAAAAACATTGCAAAAATTAACTTTACTTTGAAAATAACTTTTTCAAAATTCCAAAAATTATAATAAAATCATAAATTTAAACTTTTTCAAAAATTCTAAAAATATTCCAATAATTCTTACAAATCAAAAATTGAACCTTTTTTTAAAATTCTAAAAATACATACAAAAATTCAAAAATTTTTTTTTTTTTTCAAAATTCAAAAAATATTACAAAAATTTTAACAAAATTAAAACGACAAACTTGTTTTTTAAATTCCAAAAATATTCCAAAAATTATAATAAAATCAAAAATTGAAAATTTTTCAAAATTCTAAAAATATTCCAAAAATTCTGACAAAATCAAAAATTGAAACTTTTTTCAAAATTCCAAAATTGTTGCAAAAATTCAGAATTCACAAATTCCAACTTCTTCCGAAATTCTAAAAATATTCAAAAAATTATAACATATTCAAAGATTTCCATGTCCAATTTCACGTTCAATTACATTTCATGTCATACAAATAATTAATTTTATTTTTTTCAAGAAAATTGGATAAAAAATAAATAAAAAATTCTTTTGACACACTTGACAATATTTTGTTGACAAACTTATAACGCCATAATTCTTAATAATAATAATTTCATGTTCAATTCCATTTCATGTCATACATATAACTAATTTAATTTTTTTTTCAAAACTTGGGTAAAAAAATAAATGAAAATCAATCTTTTGACCCACTTGACAACATTTTTATAACAAACATAGAATGCAATAATCTAGTTTTCGGTCTCACATACCAATACCGACAGTCAAGATTTCTCCAAATTCAATGTTACTACTCAGCTAAAAACATGCAAATTCCCTTGTTTTGACACACTTGGCTAGTTTTTTTTAAAACACTGCCGGAACAGTTATCGAAAAAAACATCCTTTCGGACCGGTCCATTGAGTATACCTATTTTTAGGAAAAAAAATTTTTGAATTCCCTCTAGCGGTTTTCTAGATTTTGTATGTAATGACGGACAGCCGGCCGGCAGAGAGAGAGAGAGAGAGAGACATACATTCTTTTTTTGTTTTTTTATAATCAGTACTCATTTTAAAAATGAAAGCTCGCGGTCTTTATTTTTATTTTTAATTTTTCACCCCTACTCTTAACATAAAATAAAAGAATATACGAAAAAAATTTTTGTTAGCAAAATAAAAAATTACAAGAAAAGATTTCGTTGGGAGTCAGTTATTTGAAAAAAATATATACAATCTTATCCGTTATACATATTTATGCTTTATTTTGGCTAGTTTTCATCCTGTGTCGTTGTTTAATGATAAATACTTTAGAAATATGTATGATTGATTGAGTCATAATTTTAGATAATGATTTATTGTTTTTGTAATTTCTTAATATTACATAATTTATTAATGAACAATTTTTAATTTGTTGTAAATGATTTCAACTATGTAGATAAAAAAATTTTTTATTGTCATTATATATTGATCGAATTTATTTAAAATGCCGCCGACCTAGAATACAAAAAATGAAGGCACTGGAAATCCCTTTAAAAATTATTGTTTGAAATTGCAAGAAAGGATGTGGCGCATTATGTAGCTTCGCCGATTGTAGTGACTGCTCCGGGGAAAATTGTCATAATAGTATGTATTACAATTTTAGACCAAGAAGAGGGGGAGATCGATAGTGATTTCTCATAAAGCTTCAATATTCTAAATATTATTGAAAAATCATTTTAATTTAATGTACAATTAAAAAGTACGTCGTCTGTAAATAACTTTTTAATGTAATCATAATGTGCGCTCGCTTTTAAGGGTTGAGATATTATAAAAAAAAACAAAAATATACTATTTCAGAATGTCTAACAACTTTCATTTAACTCATGTGAACTTTATTTCGATCTGTTAATATTCAATTAGTATAGTTTAATAATTTCTTGCAATAAGCGGTAGTTTTTACCTAAAAAATAATAAGCAAATATTGGCACAAGGTAGATTTTGAAATGGGATAAAAATTCGACTTTATTTCTAATTTTCTGGCAAATCGATACTGTTTAAAAGAACTCGGCGATCCTTTGCTATTTTTATGGTAATTTTTAAATAGTTTTGTCACAAGTAAATAACTAAAAGCATCTATTGCGATAATCGGGCTAGTTGAATAAAAATCATGGAAGACCAATGATATTCTGGATGATAGTTAGGTGTGAGAAGCCAATTGTGTGTTAAATCCTGAATTCATTTTTTTCCTCTTGTTAATACTAATAACATACCAAATTCTATATTTTTAAAAATAGTTGGAAAGAAATCGATGTTTTCATACAAATAGTTCATATTGTTTTTAGACAAAAATGTTTCCCATTACTTATATTTGTTTATTGAAATATTTGGGTAACAATATTATAAAAATGATTCTCTTGACAGACTTTAGAATTTTTGTTGGCATACTTAAAAATCAATGATCTTGTTCTCACATTTAAATTCAAGCCATCAACGTTATCTAACATTCAATGCAACTACACAGTATCACGCAAACAAAACGATTTATAAGCAAAAAAGAATGCAAAAATAGGTTTTGATACACTTAATCTATTGTCTTTTCGTACCATCGCATCAAAAAAATAAATTTCTGGAATCAAATTTTTTATAATTTGGTTCAATCGTGTGCATATATTCGTTGTTCGGGCGACAAACATTCGTTGTCGGGAAGGTGGCAGATAAACGAACATGTTTCTTTTTTAATTTAAAGAGCGCTAAGTTTATCGTAGCTGATACTATAATATGATTCCTTGAAATCAACTTAAAACTGGTGAATGGGGGGGGATGTTATACTCCTAGAATTTTTTACGGGATCATCTTTAAGGTCAATTAGTGATCTGTTGTTATTATTATTATTAATCGTATGTTTATTTAACAAATGTTTGAAAAATTACAAGTTAAACATTCATATCCAATGAATCAAACCAATCAATTGCCAAATCGGTCATATTATGAAGCTGATTTAGATCACCATCTAAGCGCCTAATCGGACATTTAGAGTATATGTGCCTTACAGTTTGAGATAGATTACCACAATCACAGGATGGTGAGTCTTCATTATTGTACATGTGAATAGTGAATATCGGCATTTGTAGCACCATGATTTACTCTAATACGGTTTATATTAATCCAACGTCTTCGAGAATCAGACATTCCCGGATGATTCCCTCGGATGATCACTCGGATGAAATTCCATCCTCGTGAAGAATTGCCATCATTCTAACTCATACATGAATCTACTATTATCGAACTGAGTAAAAAACCATTCTAAAAGTAACATACATTTTCTATAAAGTTTTAAACTTTAGTTTTCCACTAATAAGACAACCCAATATTCCAGTGGTACATCAAAAATCAATCGATCCAATTAAAATTAAGTATTTGTTTCAATATTTGAGCAAACACGTTCTGACAACCATAAAATCAAACCTTCTGTAGTTGTTTTTTTGTTCAAAAAATACTTTTATGTGACATGAACATCGTCTTATCGAAATTTCATCTTTTTCTACATAAAATAAATTCTTATCAACATCGTTATGGGACTGAAAAATAAATTTGAGTAATAAATTAAATAGTATAGAGCTTGAACCTTTGAAAATATTGTAAACTAAGAATTTTTTGCATGTAGGAATTATAATTTAGTTTGAATATATGAAACATCAAAAGTTTTTGAATAAAATCTTAAAAGAATAAATGAATAAAATCTTCTTTATCCTTAGAGATAAAGGTAACTCAAAAATATTTAATTGGTTTAATAGATCACAATATGCGTAAAAACCACTCGTTTTTCTTTAAATCACAAACCCGACAGTCATTATGTGCATGGTACACGAGTCTATGCACACTTTGTGCACATTTTTATGTTACTAATTTTAAGATTTTTAAATAAATTCCAAGTGAATATTTTAAATTAAGTTGAAGTTTATGAGTAATTTAGTGCTAAGGTCATACATATTTGTTTTAATTTATCATTTTTAAATCATAAACACAAAAATATTTGATCTATGACTACTATCACTAATATCTTCCAATACGTTATGAATCTTTTCTATAGACTAATATTTTTGGTAACGTTATTGCGACAATGAAGACTGCGGTCGTATTTTGAAGTTGTAAAATAAAAATAATAATTTTTTGGAATCACTAAAATTAATTATTCAAAGTGCCCGTTTGTTTTTGTAAATGTTCTCATTAACCTCCACAAACAAAATTCTTTAAAAAAATATTAAACCACTTTTTCACTCTCCATTTTTTAGTCGTTGTTTATTATTCTATTCATTGTATAAATTTCGTTTCACTTCGTTTTTATTATTCGTGAAACATGCGGCTAACGTGTGTGTGCACAATCGTGTGTGTGCACGTGTAACATGCACAATCCAGGTACATTTCGAGTTATTTTTTTTAGAATTGTTTTACGGAAAATATGATAAAAATGTGTAATTTTTGACGTTGTTCAAGGTTTCAGAAAATATTACTTTTTGTTTAAACTTTAGCATCACAGTATAGATAATCAAAACATTTACTTCAGTTTGAAAAACCTAAGTTTTACAATTTCGACCCAAATGTCAAAATCTTATCCAAGCTTTTTGGTATTTGTCAATGTCGAACTGTTGGCATTTCTCAATGTCGACCAATGTCGCCCTCACTAAGAACTTAAAACTGATGAAGTGGCTTTAAACAATTTTGTTTGTAAACATAGAATTTCTTAATGTTAAGAGCTGAAACCACGATCAGCTTGAAAGTGTGTCAAAAGAAGGCGACTATTTTAAGTGATGATGAGTAGGATCTTTGCATTTGGAGAAATCTTAATAGTTCGTATCTATGTCTCACCAAGAGCTTTTATTATAAATGTGTCAAAAAATAGTTAAGTGTGCCAAAAGAATGATTTGCATACATTATATCATTTAGTTTGTTTGCCAAACAACTAACAGGACCCGGCATACGTTGCTACGCCTATAAAAAAGTTTGTGGGCGTACATTTTGTTGAATTAGTAAGAATAATTTCAAAGAGTCGTAATGAGAATAGAAGGAGCCTATTTAAATTTTTCCATTTGGGAAATATGAATAACAGAGATCATTAGCATTCTAGCTGATCAATCCAGATAGTTCGAAAATTGAACGGAAGGTCAACATTTGAAAGTGATCGGTAAAGAGTTTCAGAGAGTTTAAATTAAACACTTGCAATTTTTCGCGTTAATCGGCTTAATATGTGTCGCGAAAAATTAGGTGAACGTCAAAACATTCGTTTATTGGGTGTTACAGTTGTCAATGACTTACTCTGGAACCGTCACACTTGCGATACAAAATAGGCACATCGCACCAAAATTTACTGTTTTATCGTACCATTTCATGTTGACTAGTTTCATTTATCAATCTATCCAGATTATTTGCTGATCTTAAATAAAGTCAATTTGGATTTTCAAATATATTTTACAAATCACTTCCTATGCTCTTCATGCGCTCTGTGTGTTTTTATTAGTAATGGAGCATGTCACTGAAAAAAAACTTTGAAGAGCAGACTAAATATGCGTGGCGCTGATGTTTGATACTAATCGAAAAACCGGTCTAAGAATGACAGCATTTTTAGTGAAGGTTTTCGTTTTTTGTGTTTTGTTGATTTATGGCCATCGTCTTATTTCGACATTCCTGCCATAGTTTTAAAAAAAATTTGGACAAACATTATAATAAGACTAATTTGTAGTATAATATAAAAATAATAATAAGAATATTATTTATAAATCCTGACTTATATACTAATCTAAAACCAGTCAAATCACTTCATTTGTTGACATATTTGCATATATTTTACCGATATCTTCAAATAACCTACATTGTTTGTTTGTTTTTTAAATTAATAGGGACGCATATTTTTCTTATTAAGTAAAACACTTGCAACCTGTAGCTTTGCTATTATTGTTCATAATCCTTTTCTTCAATACAAAGGTTCCATTGTAAAAAGTTGCTGCATCAATGTTTCTAAAAAGAGGAAAAGAAACGCCCATTTTCTATATTTTGAACATGTATAACATATATATAAACCAAATGAAATATGTATTACACACGTATATACTACACCAAACCAAGACCATGTTTGTTGTAAATTAGAAATATTTGTTGCAAAGTAATGTGTTGGATGCATATAATCGTATCATGTATGTATATAATAAATATATAAATGTATATAATTTTCATCTAAATGAATTTGTTTGTCACATTTTAATTTAATTTTTCATTTGAATGGTAATTCTGTTTTGCGGAAAAAAAATCGATCAAAGATAACTGAGTGAAAGTTGAATAAAAAGCCAAGTATAAAATATAATATACATTTAGGCAAACCATTAGGAAAATTTAAATTATTAATTAAAAAAGACTAAATTAAATTTTAAAATTTCGGCTCCGAGGTGCATTAGTACCTGTTAATGGCCTTCTCCTGGCAAAATTTCAGGCTCCTGTGTGCTACAGATTTCAGGGAGGGGATTTGGGGAGCGCACGCAGACAGACAAACACTTTCTTTTATTATTATAGATATACATAAATATTTTTTTGTACGAGCCGTAAAATCCACTTACACGATTCAAAAATTATGCGTAAAGCAGACCTTTTTTCCTATTGAAATAACAATGCCTAAAATTGAAATAACAATGTCTAAAATTACTATTTTACGCCCTAGAGCGTAAATATTTTTGACAACAGCAAACGAACTCAAAAAAAAAAACGAAATACATTATGGCTTTTTCCTAAAAATACACATATATTAACAGAGATATGTTTTGTGAAATTTTGTTTTGCGAAAACTGTTTAACCTTAGCATTTTTTGTTTGTTTGTAATTTTATATATGTACAATTAAAATTAAATAAATTCATTGTTAAAGAAATTTAGAAAAAAAATTTACAAAATATTACGTGAATTTAACAACTTGCTCAAAAAGTATTTTACAATAAATATGCATACTTAGCAATACGATAGATCAAATGAAACTGAAAATCAAAATGTTTTAAATAAATCTATAAATAAATACGTGAGCAATATTTTTGCGGTACAATTTTAAAATATTTGCTCCATCAAAAATGTGGCAATATGTAGATGTGCCGAAAAATAGTATTTTTTTCATGTTGACGATTTTTTCAGAATAAATGGCAAAAATGTGATAGTTGTGTTTTTTGAGTTTCTTGTTTGGTTATTTTGTTTTTTTTTTTCTAAAAGTTATTTGTTTCACATTTCAAAATCAATTATATTAAAAAATCAAACTCTGAAATAATGTTTTGTAGCTATTTTGTTGGAGGTCTTTTAATA
This sequence comes from Diogma glabrata, assembly GCA_963693315.1. Taxonomy (NCBI): domain Eukaryota; kingdom Metazoa; phylum Arthropoda; class Insecta; order Diptera; family Cylindrotomidae; genus Diogma; species Diogma glabrata. The sequence goes on along the minus strand of OY856186.1, from coordinate 197,346,409 downwards.
ATTTCTATTTACAATGGCCGAGTTTTGGCCACTGGGCGGTTCCTAGTTAATATAGATATTTAAAAAAAATTGTTTGCTTTAGAAATTTAGAAAAATAAATATTATAAAAGCAAAACTACTTGGATTGCACATTTTTTTGAAAAAAATATTTTACTTTTTTGTGTAAATTTGTTTGTTATAATTTATGCAAGTAAAACAGAATCTTACTCGTACAAAAAATCTTGTTATGTAATCAGGGCAAATCTTTATTGCTTTATTGCATCTTTATTGCTTTCGAGTGTTTGTTGTCCTCAGCCAACGCCTCGAGCAACAATTCCACTCTCAAACAAAAAAGTCTAACTTTACGCCCTTAATACATAAATAGCTGTTATACTAACTACAAAAGTTATTGTAACGCGTAAACATGGAAATGTGCTTACAACCTTACAAAGTATACAACAGAAGCCTATGTAGCTGCAGTTATATATAATAATATTTAAATGACATATCATAGACATATTTTAAATAAACTTTTATTTATTATAAAAACATATAAAAGAAATTTTATTCTGGTCTCCAAGTTGTTATATAATTTAAATTAAAACAATAATTTATGTTGATAAATTATTGTAAAATAATTCCACAAAACAATCTTTAATAAGTATATAGTATTTATTCGACGCGTTTCGAATGTCATACATTCATCTACGGGTACAAAATAGTTATTTAGGTATCAAGGGAATTATGAGGATGTTAATTACCGAGGGAAACGTTTACTACTGACCCTCTGGCCCGAGGGTTAGTAAGTTTCACAAGGTAATTGACATCTAATAATTCACGTGATACATAAATAATTTTATGTTTTACTACCTAAAACATTTATTAAACTAAAACATTTATTTTTATCAAGTATTTGATAGCATGATTTTTCGATTTAATTGATCAAGTTAGTTGTTTTTCATTTCACATTGTATTGCTGGGTTATTGTTATTCGTTACTATGGCTTTATGTAAATAATGTTGTTTATAATTAAACAAAACAAAAATTTATAATGAAAACTTGGTCTATTATGAATGCATAACTCCCTCTTATAATTCCCTTGGGAATTAAGAACGTCATTATTATGTCGGTAACTAAGGTCTAAACAACTTATAATAAATCAGTAAAACATAAAATATATAACTAATTATAAATAAAAACAATTGTTCATATTAAAAATTTTGAATGAAAAATGGCATACTAACATTTTATGAATTAAATAGTTTAAAATAATTTGTATACATATAAAATTTACTTGTTAGTAGGAAAAATATGATATGTTGATCAAAATATTATGAATGAAATATAAATGAATTGAGTTTTTTGAATGGAAATTTACAAAATTGAATTATACAAGATATTTGAATGTATCAATCCATTTTATTTTTATTAGAAGCCTTAATTTAATTGATTATTTTTATATGGGTTCTCTGCCGATTAACATTTTAACCAGAATGATTCAAATTCAACCACTTTATCAATTGGCTAATCAACACCTTTACTGAAATGTTATAACTTCGGTCCGAAAAACCTAAGTGATTACATTCATAACATTATCTTATCACAATTTTACCGCAAATTTTTTTTTATTTCTCGTTTCTGTCTGTCTTCCTTCCGGCTGTCTGGACAACGAATCCGCGAAAACTATACTAAGCTTGACTGATGTTTGTTTGATACGATGATTTTAAAAGACGATGGGTTTAAAATCTGTACCAAAAGTTGTAACACATTTTGTTGTAACACTTATTGTCTCAAAACAACGGTTTGCCTCCCTTTCTTGGTTAAAAACATTAAGTAAGTAATAACTAACTTTAAATGTCAATCTTGTATCGTTTGTATCTGCAAGTTGTAGTTGAAATTTGTTTTTAAATAAACAGTAGTCATGGACTATTTTGTAACCGATGATGAAGATTTTATTTTAATGAAAGATTAAATTTCGTTTTAAAATAAGTCAGACTACACCAGCTTTCACGTAACTGGGACTTTTCATCATTCTTTCATTATCAGTTTAGGAAATATAAGATCCCAAGTTGTGACATAGTATAAAGTTTAGCTTTGGTGCGAAATACTCCCGCATCTGCTCAGCATCTATTCCAAAACTAGCAACTCATTAAAACTTTTATTGTCGTTGCAACTCTTCTACAAAATTTCAAACAAAAATATTTGCCTAATATTTTCTGTTTTTATGCCCAAATAAATAAAATTTGGTTTCCCCGAAGATTTTTTAGTCAAACCGGCAGCACGGAAACTACCTTTCATAACCCAGAGATTCCTCCATGTCAATCTCGAAGAAACGATCACCTAATCTGTATGTGAGATCAGAAGCTTGATCATTAAATTATAGGTGTGTAAAAAGAATGATTTTCATACATATTGTATCCCAATTTCCTACAAACAGATAATGGGCAACTTTTTAGTGTTGAAACGCTTTTTTAATAAAAATCGTTGTGTTATACCTATGTATTACAATATGCGTCACAACAACCTAGAGAAACCTTTTAAAACCTTTATAACACAACAATACCTTAGGTGTAGATCGACCCAAAATTTGACATATAACAGTAATTATTTGAATGACATAAAATATAAGTGGAGCCATTTGTCTGGGTAAAGCCAGTTTCAGCTACTTCAAAGTAATAGGAACAGTTTGCAAATATCAGGTTGTTCCAGATAGTAATTATTGCAAAGCAAAATTTATTGAAAGGAAGCATTGCAAACATTTTCTGCTAAGCTTCTTCAACTAATACAAGGAGTTGGCATATATCAAGTAGCGTCAGATTAAATGTCGTAAGCCATCCCCCCTATTCATTTGATGATCACCACATATTTTATACTTCGCGAGGCGCTTGTTCTTGACGAGCTCAGCAACTTTATCTACTATTTTCTTCGATTCGATCGCTTTTTCATTCGGCAAGCTCCAAAAAATGCCGATTGCCCGGGTTCTTGTAAATTTACTACCACAATTTTGTTTTTTACTAATGGAAGAAGGGGGTGGAACTTTGTTCTAGAAAACATTGTGCGAGAAAAATTTGTCTGCTATTATTGCCCAGTCCGACAACTGAAATATTTCTAAATGCCAGTTTTCGCACTCGAATTTTTGTCGGACAAGGCTACCCTCGTTTTTTAAAACCGATTTCCACCTCCAATTAATAAAAATCGAAATTGTGGTAGTTAACTTTACCCGGGCAATTGGCATTTTTGGAGCTTTCCGAATGAAAAAGCGGCCGAATCGAGGAAAATGGCAGATAAAAAATTGTAGGACTCGTCAAGGACAGTCGCCTCATGAAGTATAAAATATGTGGTAATCATCAAATGAAAGAGGTAAGGACCCGGTGACTTAACGTTAAAGGGAGAGATTTTTGAGAAATTTCCTTAGTGAATCCCCGTTTTGATTTATTTCATGTTAAAACCGATTTCTAATGATGAAATTCCAATGAATTGAACCTGATAAGTTGAACCTAATAAGATTAATAATTAGCAAATCATAAAAAATAGAGCAAAAACTACAGAAATTTTTTGACATTTAAAAAATGCATAATCAAAATCGACACAAACAAGCAACCGATTTAAATTTTAACTATTTTTAACAAATTTTAACTATTTTTGACTACATGCTATAAATAACCAAATATGAATATGTTGTAAACCTGTCGCTTTAAACTTTGAACTTTTCAGAATATAATTGAGTTCAACCCATTTCGATCCTCTGTTCGTTGCATCGAACAGTGAAATTTCTTTTTTTCTAAAAATTTGTTTACCTATGATAGTAATAGTTATGCATGGTGCCCATAGTACGATAAGGTTCCTTGATGTGTTGTGTATTTGTCAAAGAAATTGTATGGTGGCCCAAGCCCCCCTTCTCACCACACCTCCTCTTCCAAAACACCAAACAAAAATCAAAAAACTAGTTATGACGAATTTGTGCCAATAGATGAGATAACTCGTAGGAAAAGTGTTCGTATTTATTGGAAACATTGGGAAGCTTCCAGGTGTACGTTAAGTTAAGTGTTCGTTTCATCAAGCACTGGCACAAACCCTATAACCAGGTTTTGTACTAAAATTGGATTTCATAATTTTTCTGACATTTTGGTTATCTGTTAGCACTATTTTGAAAAGAACAGACGTATTTTATTTCGTGTGATATTATGTTGTTAAAATTGAATACTTGTACAACAACTAAGGTTAAGGACTGTTTTTATATATTACATTTGTTATAAAGTTCATTCTTTACATCGAATGCTTATTATTTGTATATAATAATTATACTATATGAGCAATTTCACGAAGGTTCAACATCGTTTTGACTTGACCCCTTTTAATTTTGATTATTTTTTGTTTAAAGATAGTCTTTGATAAATAAAAAATGCGAGTTCTCTTAGAATTTTTTTTTCGACCAGGGGTCTTCACAGGGTGCCCCTCAATTTTTTGATATTTTGTGATGTGAGTGCATTTTGACGAGCGATTGTAGAAAAACTACTGAATCGATTTTCATAAATGATATGTCGTTGAATAGGTATTAGAACAAAGTTTTTAAAAATGTACACTGTTGATTTTTTGAAATAATTTTTCGAAAGGGCATAGCCTTTTTTTTTTTTTTAAACTAAATTGAAGCTTATTTTATATCTAATCACTTGTGAAAGTTTAGGAGATGCATTATTTTTTGTTTTAGAGATAAAATTCGTTGTGCATATGACTGTCGGGAATCAGTTTTTTTTATTTTGAAGGAAAATTATAAAAATTGCGTTATAAACTAAGAGATTTTTTTTTATGTTAAATATCAAATATTTTATTATTAGATGAACTTTTTAAAATATTATGAAAATTATATATGTAGTACAATAAATAAAATATATACAGTTGTTAAAAATGATTTACTTATTTTACAAACAGAAGTTTCTTCTGAATAGGAAAGCACTTCTGCAATTATTTTCTTTGTATTAGATGGCATAAAAAATGAAATGTTTATTTATCACTTTTTATAATTACTTGTCACTCTTATAAAAAATAATTTGACAGTCTCGACTGCAAACAAAAAAGCCGTATAAACAACTAAATCTATTTAGGAACTTTTGACTGGAGAAGCATTATGTTCGTATTATGTTATTATGGAATCATAAAGTAAAAGATTGTTTTTCAACATTAAATTACAAATATTTTATTATTGAATAAACTTTTTAAAATATCATACAAATTATATATGTGAAAATAAATATAGTTATTAAAAATTATTTACTTATTTTACATTCAAAAGTTTCTTTTGAGTTGGAAAACATTTTTGCATTTATTGTCTTAGTATTTATTGGTACAAAAGAATGAAATTTTTGAGTTCCTTTTATAGTAATCGCATTTTTATATCGATTTTGTAATTTTTTTTTTGTTAAGTGATATTCATTTTTATCGGCGTATCCAAAGTTCATGGTAGATTCCCATTTTAAAGCCCATTCGAAAAGTTTTTTTGGCTAGTAGCATGAAAATGCCATTCAGCATCAACCTTAAAGTCTTTTTTATGGTGGCATAAGTTAATTAGGTTATGTTTATTTTTGTATTGAGAAGGTGCACCGTCAGTGTTATAAATTATTTTCGTAATACTAGAATTTATATGCGTTTTGATGAATTCAATAAGTTTTGTAATGAAAAGATGGACTGTAGTACTGTTGTGATCGTTTGTATCCGAAATGAGTATAAAACTTCGGTGCTGTATAAATTCACTTGTGGCACATTTAAAATAAATGACAAATGGATGAATAGTAGCTTGTGAATTATTATAATAATAGCCTTGAACCGCATTCTGAATTATGAAGCCGTAGTTTTCAGAAAAATCCCCTTGAACGAAGCACTCTCCTGCTTCTAAATTTTTTTTTTCCTCAATGGATGTAGATTGCTGTTTTGCTATAAAGTTGTGTGGTATCAAAATTTGTAAACGGCAAATAAATTTTTTCATAAATTTTTCTACAGTTTCTATTAAAGTATCCAAATTGCATCGATCAGTGGTATTCCATTGTTGATATTTGACTTGAAGGATTCTTTTAACGTCAAAATCATTTAGTAATTTTTCTTTCAGTTGTTGAAGTTTTTTTGAACATTCATTGCACTTCAAATTATGACAATCTTCTGTTAATTTACCACATGAAACAAATTCAATTAATGTTTTATAATTTTGGAAAGCAGCATCAGTAATCCAAGACATCTTAGAGTGTTGAATCATTAGTTTCATATTTTGATGTATGGTACACACGCACACATTATGAACTCCTTGGGATAATTTTATACATTCTTGTGGTCGAAGGGACGTGAATTTAGTAAATCCTATTTTCACATCAGGAAACTTATTTTTAAACTCCACATAAGCTTCATTTAATGTACATAGCAATAAGCGCTTTTGTGTTTTTATGCGCTCCTCTCCTTTTTTAAAAGATATTGCATCTCGTTTGCCTGGCAAAATCGCCATTTTTATAATTTTCCTTCAGAACAAAAAAAACTGATTCCCGACAGTCATATGCACAACGAATTTTATCTTTAAAACAAAAAATAACGCAAGTCCCAAACTTTCACAAGTGGTTAGATATAAAATAAGCTTCAATTTAGTTAACAAAAAAAAAAAAAAGGGTGTGCCATCTTTTTTTCAATTACACCGTTTTTTTCTTATGTTACACCGTTAAAAATTATTTCAAAAAATCAACAGTGTACATTTTTAAAAACTTTATTCTAATACCTATTCAACGACATATCATTTATGAAAATCGATTCAGTAGTTTTTCTACAATCGCTCGTCAAAATGCACTCACATCATAAAGTAACAAAAAATTGAGGGGCACCCTGTGAAGACCCCTGGTCGAAAAAAAAAATTCTAAGAGAACTCGTATTTTTTATTTATGAAAGACTATCTATAAACAAAAAATAATCAAAATTAAAAGGGGTCAAGTCAAAATTTCCCAAAAATTTGCTGAGCTTGCGTGAAATTGCTCATTTTCAGAAAAATCCAAACGCAGGAGGGAGCGATTTTGATCGATTATGATCAATGTTGATCTACGGGTCTGACTACCCTGCGTTCTCCAGTCCCTGCCATTGACATATAAGTTAGCGTGAGATATCACATACCACTGGCAATGGCCGGACGAACTTTAATTAGTCAACGGCAGCACTTCCAGTCTTAGCTGGGCAGCGTTTCCGTAGCTAGCTCTTCCGAGGAATCGGACCAACACGTAGTTATGTGTGGGCTTTGTGCCTCAATTGAGGTGGTGGGCGTTGCGTCGGGGGTGCGCTGCATCAGCTGGATTATTGGCATTTAGTCTTGTTTTGTTTTCTGCAAATTTCTCACAATTTGTTTTCACTTATTATTTTGTTATTATTTCTTCATCTTATCATGAAATATTGGCATATGTCATATTTTGTTGTACGATAGGATTTTTTACTTAGTTATCCATTTTAAAATAAAACATAAAAAAATAAAATAAAACCCTTTTGATATATATATGGCAGTACAACCGAAAAAAAATAAGTCTGCAAGTGGTAAAGCAAATTTGCCCAATCCACCCGCCCATAAAGCGGCACGTCCACTGAATTTGCAGGGACAAAACATAAATGATTTAATAAAAAATTTTTAAATACATGTTCAAAACATCTGCGGATTAAACGCTAACCATGACCACGTGCAACATCATCTTATGCACGACAAACCGAACATTCTATTCCTTACAGAAACACAAGTTTCTGAAAATTTTCTCTTTATAGAATCGCTTAATTCCAAATATAGGCTCGAATCAGCTTTCAAACTCCATCAGGGCGTATGCGCATTCATTCATGAGAGTGTTGCGTACACGCGCTTTCCAAATTTTGAACTACACGGTGACGGCTTCAATACAATGGTTTTAAAGATTTGTCTTCCAGAAATGACTTTTTTTACAATAGATTTATACCGGTCCCCCAACAAACGTAACCCAAACTTTTTTAATATACTGACAAAAATTGTGGACGAGATTAGAGCAAAGTCCCCTAATTGTGAAGTTATCGTTACCGAAGACTTCAACGTCCACAACAAATCATGGTTGGAATTCTCCAAATCGACCAACGATGTTGACAATAGTGGAAAGCTGGCAGAAATTTTTGCCGCGTCTCAGGGCCTATTCCAAATTGTTAAAAGCCCGACTTTCACTCCCCGTAATGGCGGTGATAATAGTTTTCTTTTAGATCTCTATCTTACCACAATGCCAGATATTACGAGTGTCGATTACGCGAAAGGTAGTATTGGAAATTCTGATCATTATTTAATTTCATCAGTTATCAAAACTGATTTACTTTAAACTACAGCTCCCAAACTCCGTAAAATATTTCACTACTCAAAAATGGATAAGAGTGGTCTTCCAAATTTTTTTCCATGGTTTCCCTTTCGACCGTCATTGTTTTTACACTGACAATGTAAATGTTTCTGCTCAAAACTTTACAGAAACCATCCAATTTGCTATCAATAAATTTGTCCCTTTTTCCATAGTAAAACCCAAACAAAAATACTTGTATTCGAAAGTTGCCAAAATGGCCCTTAGAAACAAACGTAGATCATTTAATATTTGGATTCATAACAAAACTCCCACTAATCGATCCCAATATCTAAAGGCCAACAAAATATCTAGCCAGATTATCTCAAACGAAAAGTCTGAAATTGACAGAGCGAAAGCCTCAAAACTTACTTCTATGTCTGTTTCTGACAAGAGTTTTTATAGTGCCATTAATTCTTTAAATTCTGGTACAAAATTTTCTATTCCGCCTATTATTGATGGTGATTTAATCGTCAATGATCCCGCAAGAAAAGCTAACTTGTTCGCTGAACGCTTTGCTCTGAACTCCACTGTTTTGGAAACTCCTAAAGAAATACCCAAATCCAGTCTTCTGGAGTTAATATGAATGAACTTCACTTCAAACCCAAAATAGTCGCTAAACTTTTAAAGGGGTTAAACATCAACAAAGCATCAGGAATGGACAATATTCCACCCATTATTTTAAAAACCTTTTCCAAAGAACTTGCACCAACTTTAACTAAAATATTCTATCAATCCTACAAATCTGGTATATTTCCCTCGTGCTGGAAGTTGGCCAATGTCCAGCCCGTCCTCAAAAAGGTACCAAAATCCGATATCTCAAATTATAGGCCAATAGCTTTACTATCGGTCCTATCCAAAGTCTACGAGCATTATATTAATGCGCATTGTTGGAACAGCATACTTGATAAAGGTGGTGAAACATACGCTATCGCTTTAGACATCTCCAAGGCATTCGATCGAGTCTGGCATGCCAACTTAATTAACAAGCTCGTTGCGTACGGTTTTCATCCCAATGTTGTGAAGCTGATTCAAAATTTTCTATCCAACCGATAAATTTCGGTAACCTTAGACGGATTTTCTTCTGAGTCTAAACTAATTAACGCTGGTGTACCCCAAGGCTCAGTATTGTCCCCAACCCTATTTTTGATTTATATCAACGAATTATTGAAAATCACCAGCAACCAAATAAATAGTTTTGCAGATGATAGTACTCTGCAAAAGTCGTTCGAGCCCCTTCCTTCAAAAGGTAAAATGCACGAACGAATTAATCCTGCCCGGAGAGACGCTGCCATAAACGTGAACAAAGACCTGAATAAAGTCGCCGACTGGGGTGACCAAAACCTTGTCAATTTCAACTCCACCAAAACACAGCTGTTGATTGTTTCCAGATTAAAGACCGAGTTTCCCAAAGATATTTTATTTAGTATGTGTGATGAACCAATAGGTGAATGTAAAAACATTCGTTTATTGGGTGTCACAGTTTCAAATGACCTACTCTGGAACGATCATGTAATGGCGATGGCAAAAAACGCGTCTAAAAGACTCGGCCTCCTAAATAGATGCAAAAAAATTTTCACTCCATACCAATTGCTCCATGTTTATAAGTCCTATATTCGTTCCTGTATGGAGTACTGCTGTCAAGTTTGGGGTGCTGCCTCTGTTTCCATCTTGGCCCTCTTGGACTCTGTTCAAAAGCGAGCTATACGAATTGTGGGTGATCGAACTTTGACATCAAAACTTGATTCCCTACAACATCGTCGCACTGTTGCTGACCTCGTTGTTTTTTACAAATGTCGTCATCAGCAGTGCTCAGATGAAATCAGCGTCATCATGCCTCAAACTTATTCTTACCCCCGATCCACTCGACAATCGGCTGCCGCAACCAGTGAAACGGTAAAGATCCCACGCTGTCATACTGGCAGATCGCAGAGAGACTTCTTTGTCCGAACTGCGTACAAATGGAATAGATTGCTGGAAACACTTAGTCTCAGGTGGCTTCAACCCACAGATGTTTAAAAAAAGCGTTAATCTACACCTTAGAACGCCAGTTGTTGTGGGAGCCAGGTCTAGACCTAGGTCTTAAAAGGTATTTATGTGTTGTTGTGACACATATTCATAACCCTATTACACAACACATTTTATTAAAAAAAAAAAATATATTATGTAGCTATAATGCCGCGTCGAAAGCTATTGACAATGCGTGAATTGAGGAAAATTATTGAAAATGGGACCAACGGAGATGAAGAAGTTGACAATATTTATTTAATTAACATTCTTCCGCCTGATCGTGTTGATGGATTAAGCTATGAAGAAGATATGGATGATAATTTTATATTATTGAATCCTGATGTTAACAGTGATATTTTTGGCGATGTTGTCAGATGTGTTTAGGTTAAAACTTCAAGAAATATTGTTGAAGATACTGGAGAAAATGAGTTCATCGTTGAAGAACCCCAACCTAGATGGTCCAGGTCCAATCATTAAGAACAACGACAAAAGAAAGTGAAATATGATTATAAACCATTGACTTCTTTTAGTAAGCCAAAATGGTCCAGAAACCAAAAATAATTTCAATATAATATAGCACCTAGCTCTACACCTTTAGTTGATATGAGAAACGAGTTAGGTGAAGAAAAGGATTTATAACGAAAGATTAATAACATAACGTAGAGTTTTGTACGAACCACGAGGCGTTTTTGGCAATTATTTCACAAGTTATCATTTACTATGTTATTGGCTGAAAAAAGAAGTGGCATTGACTGCTATGGATCTCTGCACTTGATTTTCTATGGCCATTGCATTGAAGCTAGCTTATCTGTCATGCATGGAACTGTCTTATCACAAAATATAAGACTAAAAAAACATTGAGTCAAATTGATTTCAAGGTAATGGTCACAGAAAGCCTTTTTTGACAAACGAGAATATGGAGAATGTAGATGGATGACTAGGAGTTTGAGACACCGTATCATTTACAAGTGGTTTCTGGAGATCACCTTATTGTGCGTCAGCTAGAAAATAAGCCTCGTAGGTGTCAACTAAAAAGGTTAGAAAAACAACAAAAATTTTCGTGTGCCGAAAATGCAATAAGTTTTTTTCATTTTCCGGAAAAACGGTAAAAGATTATTTGTTTTCTTTCTCAGGTTTGAGCTCATGAAGTCATGAGCATCAAATTACTATAAAAAAGTATTTGGTTTTATCCTGGAAAATGGTTTCTGCAACCTGGTTGGAAATGGGTTAAATGGCAGCAATTTACTCGATTGGCAAGCGACATATGTTAACATATGATGTGTTATAATTGTTCAAAAATGTATTCATGTCTCGTAATAGTTTTGTAAACAGAAATAATACATTAAATTGTGTCGACGGTCGGAACTTGGCGAAACATTTAAATATAAATTAAAAATTGAAAATGGTTGTTCTTATTTCTTTATATTAGCAAAATAAGAAAAATTTCAAATTATGGAGGTACCGTAATCTCAACGATCGCAGATATCAAAACTTTAGTCTGTGTAAAAGGTTTTTAATTAATAAGCATATGAAGCGGCTGAAATCTCAAGCCTCTAAGATATCAAGACTTTGTTCTGGGCTAAGTATTTTTATATAGTTTTCGGCAAATGGCGTTTTTGAGGATATTGTTTTTAGTTTTGCGCAGCGATGTATATTAAACATAAAATTTTTTGTAAAAGCACAAGCAAAAATACAATGACAACTTTTTTAAAGTTCTAAAAATATTCCAAAAATTCAAACTGTTTCCAAAATTCCTAAAATATTGCAAAAATTATAACAAAATACACAAACTTTTTCCAAAATTCCTAAAATTGTAATAAAATCAAAAATTTTAGCGTGTTTCAAAATTATAAAAATATTCCAAAATTATTTCAAAATTAAAAATTCAAATTTATTTTCCAGCTGTTTCTGTTATTCAGAAGTTGTGGAATCTGGAATTACACCATACTGAAGACACATCCCCCCAATAATTACAATTTTTCTTAAAGAACGACATTTAATCTGCCACAACTTGATATTTTCAAATTGTTTCTATAAATTGGGAGGAGTTGAAACTGGAGAGAACTATATTTCACGTCCAATTTCATGTTCAATTACATTCCATGTCATCTAAATAATTACTTTTAGGTTTTATATCTATCTAGTCGAAAATATTTCCCACAATATGTTTCTCAAAAAAATTGGGTAATAAAATATATTAAAATTCTTTTGATACACTTATAACACAATAATCAAGGTCTCTCATACAGATACCAATCATTAAAATATTTGCAAATTCAAAGAAACTACTCATTACCACTGAAAATAAACGGCAAAAAATGTGAAATTTGCTTTTTTTTATACACTTGTCCTTTCAGCTCTTTCTTTTAATTAATTTTTATTTATTGATGGTGTGATATGATGTAAACCCGATTTTTTTGACACTTTGGTAATCGTTAGTACAAAAAAAAAAGTTAATACGTGTTTTTTATTCTTCTATTTATTTTCTAGTTTTGAAACAGGATGGATCAAAATATGTTAAGAAATTTAGAGACAAAGAGAGTTTAAAATTAAATTGTGCATAAACAGGTTGACTAATATTAACAAGCTTTTGTTATCACCAACCTTTCTAAACTTCTGTACACTGTCTCCAATATTTTGAAGGGGATGGTGTATGTGCATACTACCTCATCAGTCAATTCTCTTCTTCTGATTAATATTTTATAAAGCTTAGGTCTGAACGTTGTCGGTTGCACAGATATCAACCTAAAATACGGTAGAGTAAGAGCTCATTAAAAAATTCGGTCTCGGTTTACTCTGATAGCACGTAGTGCACTTATTGCTCCATTCTACTTTTTCTCCAAAAACCATTGCCAATTTCAGGAAAATGTGGATCGCGGCGTCCAAAAAAGTATCGAATACCACCATAAAATCCATGATGGGAATTCCTGAAAAAAAACAAGCTATTTTGTGTTTATAAGTCTGATTAAAATAATATTAATTGTGGATTATTTGGTAATAAAATACGTATCCGAAAGTGAGACTTTTTTTAAAATTAGCCCAGCGGTTCCAAAGTTATCCCAGTTTTTCAATGTTAACGTTTTTTCTGCCTTAGACTTTAGTTGTGTAAATACACTTATTATCTTTAAGAATTTTTACAGTGAAAAATTAATGAACTCAAATCATTTTAAAAACTGCTTTTGTCTCTACTAATCCTGCCTACAAAATTAAACAATAAATAAAATCTTCTGAATTATACTTCTAATTAAACTTTAAACCCTTCTATGTAAAATATAAATATTTATGTAATTTCTCACAAAAAGATCAATTTAACACACCTGAATATTAACTTGACTAATCCACTTAAAGTATAATATAATAAAATTTACACAAAAAAACCATAAAGGATTTTTCCATAAATGACATTTTTATTTTCACAATTTTTCCTTAAACCAAAATTAAAGGAAAAAAATAAATTTGAATGAAGAAAAAGGGAAGCCTAACGCTAATTCAATTACATTTTCATTCTTTTCTTTGTTGCTTTAATTCAGTTCTCAAATTTGTTAAAGGAAGAAAAAATTTGTTGTGAATACATGAATCTATGTAAATATAAGAAATTATTTTTACTTTAAATAAACTTTATGAAACGGAAGATTAGTTTTTTGTACTAATCAATATTACAAGTGATTGGTGTGAGTTCAATATGTAAAGAGGAGAATGTCGATAAAATCGAAACTCTATGTGACGTCAATGATATAAAAATTCAGTTTTTCTTATTAAAAAGACTCACAAAAAATATTAGCTTCATGTCCCTAATCATAAAAACATAAATCGTAAACATAGATGTATTTGGCGAACACAAAAGTAATAATCTTAGCAATTTTATTTTAATACTCAACAAAAATCTAATACGACAACCAAACAAATCTTTGGCAAATTTTATATTTTGATCATTTGAGTTTCACGGTCCATTAGGATTGCTGTTGCTATCATCTTTTTCTTATGTTTGTCGTTTTTTAAAACTGAGCTAAACTGAAATCGGTGATAAAACGTTATCGTCCAATATATTATTTCTAGCAGTCCTGATCTCCTACTGTAGCCGTTTTCATCTCGAAAAACATGTTTTATTCTATTTGGATATATATAGATAAAAGAGCATAAAAATTGAAAAGTGAATTATATTGAGATGGAAAACTTATATTACTTTTTAATGGCAAAAAAGAATATTTGAAAATAATATTGATTCTGTTTATGATGTTAATATGTTTGCTCGTTACGCCCGAGTACTTACATTATAATATGATATTATAATATATTGTAAAAGAGAAATTGATAAAAAAAAACCACTATGTAGATTTATGCTTCACAAGATCATAACATTGTTTGATTTATTTATTATGCTTCATAATTATCAAGAGATTTTTGACACAGAACGTCTTGGTAAAACAAAAGCGAACTTGTTTGCTAGTTACAAAAATGTTTAATCTTTATTTAGTGATTTAACACATGGTTTCTATCACTAGTTTAAAAGTTAGGTGTTCTCATTGATATATTTTGTTTTCAGATTAGCCTATCAGAAGTGTAATTTGTAATGTGAACTCTTCAAAGCGTATAAAAAAAATAAGCTACCAAATGTAATGCAATGCACCACGCATTGATTTTGAAGATAAATTTATAAGATTTTAAATATCCATTTCTCAAACTTGAAAAAGTAAATTTCTCAAACCTGAAAGATAGAAATACATACTGTTCATGTTCAAGCATATGATGAAAAGGAACTAAACTTACAGTTTTATGATAAAAATAATATTTCAAATGTAAATATTATTTAGAAAATATAAAACTGATAATTTAACATTTTTGATTACAATACTTATTTTTGTTCTTTATTGTTTTCACTTTTAGGATGAAAGTAAAAATACATTTGGTTTTTTGTTGTAAATTTGGTAATGAAAATTATCATAAAATGCAAATATTTTTAATGACATAATTTCTAAATGTTTATTTAAAATTTGTTATTCAAAATTATGTCATAGGAATTTAAAACATTTGTATTGTTTTAAATTTGTAATTCTGCAACAAAGATTTTTGAATGATGATATTATGTTTTAGATGAAAAACAGGAAATAGGAAGAGATAATCATAGGATGACTATATATAGTTTGTAATTTTAAGAAAAAGATATAGTTTAACTTATGATTTTTGTGATGTAAGAAAACCATTTTACTGATCAAGGAGATTAGATAAAAACACTAAATTCACATTCACATCACAATTCAAAACTGATTAATAAATAATAAAAAAAATGTTTTTTGAACTGTTCGTGGAAATTTTAATTATTACAACAATTAATTAAAAATTGTTTTGTCCTTTTTTATTTTCACCACAGAAAATTGTATTTAAATACTCGAAGAATTTGACGAATTACAAATATCAGGAATTTACGAATACAAATGTAGTAATTGCTCTAAAATTTATATTGGTCAAACAAAAAGAAGTGTAAAAACAAGGTTTTAAAAAGGTTTTAAAAGAACATAAAAGCCATACTAAATTTAATCGGCCAGTCATGCATTGTACATCATGCTTTGACAGAATGTCATTTGGGAGTTTATTTGGCAAATGTTAAATTAATTAAAGAAGTTAACATAGTTTCCAATTTGGATGCATTTGAAAGCTATTTTATTTCGTTATTTAACGGCACTGTCATTAAATTCAACAGTTAAATTCACAATCAACAGCCGAAGTATCTGGGCATTACTCTCGATTGAATTTTTTCTTTTAAACTCCACCTAGAAAATACGTCAAAAAAACTTAAAACGAGAAACAATATTTTGCACAAACTGGCAGGCTCTACATGGGGTGCTACTCCAGCTACCCTCCGAACAACTTCTCTAAGTCTGGTTTACTCAGTGGCTGAGTATGGCGCACCAGTCTGGTTGAATAGCACACATACTCAAAAAGTTGACTGCCAGCTGCATGCCACGATGCGTACTATAAGTGGTACTATCAGATCCACACCTTTATCTTGGCTCTCTGTGGTACGCAATATCGCTTCACCTGCATTCAGACGCTCGCATGCTCTCATGCGTGAACATAAAAAGGTAACCAACAACATCACGTTACTCTTGCACGAATATTACGGTGACCGCACTCGTTGTCGATTGAAGTCGAGAAAGCCTCCACATAAAACTGCCAGCAACTTGCTGGCAACTAATTTTAATATTTTGTATACCTGGGACACCTCCTGGCAACATTACAACACAACTGGACTTTCTATTACTAACCCGACTTCTACCCAACCTGGTTTCGATTTGTCACGTCATACCTGGACTACATTAAACCGAATAAGAACGAATCATGGACGAGGCATTTCAGAGTCCCCTCAATGTGACTGCGGCGCTCCACAACAAACTATGCAACACATTGCAACTGTGTGTCCAATTTGACGTTACAATGGCAACATCTCAGACATCCATTTGGCAACTCCCGATGTAGTAGCATGGATAGACTTGTTCGATGTAAACATCTAATGTTCAAATGTACTGCCTGTTAAGATTCATTATATTAAAGCATTATATTAAATTAAATTTGTTAATATTAATATATTTAATTTGTTAATATTAAAACATCTGGCGTCAACCAATTTTCTGGAATTTTTACTTTACTAAATTATATTTGTTTCTGTTTATTTTGTAGTTTTGTTAATCCTTCTTTTATTACCTATTGTTTCTTTTCTAATAAACAAAAAACTAAAAGAATAGAAAAGGATAATAAAAGAGGATCTTATCATATTTTATTTTAACATATTTTCTGTTGTCGCCGATCATAAATATTAAATTTTTATTTTGAAACAATTCTATCCCACCCCTATTTTTAATTGTAGTTTTTAAGAATAAATATTTGTTAGTTTTTAAGTGATTTTTAAGTTTATAACCAGTCATCTTTAAATCCTCAAAGGTTTAAATCATTTTTATGTTTTTTAATCAATGAATAAATATTAATAAAATTAAATATTTATCTTTTAATCCGAATAAAAATAAATCAAAATAAATAAGTGAATCAATCAATCAATTTAATCCATTTAATATTCATCAATCAAAAACATATGCTCTAGATAAAACCATAGAGCGTAGGAGCTGTGCAAATTAAAGACAGCATCCAACATAACTGGTCCTTCGAGCCGAATAACCTGTGTGAATAAAGTGATTTATTGCAGTAATAATTTTATTAATCAATATTACAAACATATAGTGACATTTCAAGTAAGAAGATCGCTAAAAAACAAGCATAAATTAAATCAATAAGTGAAGTGTATAAATAAACTATCAGGTGATTAAACTATTAGTGACAGTGACCAAACTGGTAATTATTTGTATTGTGAGGTGTATCAAACAATTTGCATTTATCAAAATAAGATATATAATACAAAAATCAAAATATAAATATAAGCTAAATTAATGAATTATCAAATTAATCAGAAAAGCAACATAAAATAGAATATATAAAACTGCTGATGTACCAAGGAAAGTAACAGGTATTGAAGAGACAATTAATCAAGGTAAGAGTATTTTCGAATCACCATATCCTTTTTATTATTTCCTAACCATTTCCCAATATTTTGGCATTGTTATTTAATTCTTTAATATCATAATGAAAAACGCGGACAAGATAAAGAAATTTAAACAGGATCGAAAAAACTTGAATGCCAAATTATCGCGTTTCAGTAAGTTTTTAGATGATTTTGATAGTCATCATGATTTTATACAAATACGTCTCAGATCAAACGATATGGAAGGTATTTTAGATAAATTTCAAGACATCCAAGATCAATTAAATGAGCTTTGTAGCTCGCTGGATGGTTCTGAATCAAACGGCTTTGAAGAGTTTGAATTAGAATATTATAAAGAAATGTCTCGAGCAGAAAATATTTTAAAAGAATCTGAGCTCAGTGTGAACAGCCAAGCAAAACCAGGACAAAAACTTGCAGATACAAACTCTAATGAAAAATCCAAATCGTTCCTCTTTCGTTTCGAAAAAATGCCTGCACCTTTATTTAATGGCTCTTATGAGCTATGGCTAAATTTTCATGATACCTTTAAATCAGTGGTCCACGACAATGAAAATATATCTAATGTTGAAAAGTTGCACATTTTAACATCGTGTCTAAAAGACGATGCAGCTCGCGTTATAAGTTCATTAGAAACTTCGTCCAATAATTATTCGGTAGCTTGGAGCTTATTAAAACAAAGATACGATAACCGAAAATTAATAACTCAGACTCACATAAAAGCATTAATGGAATTACCTCCTGTCACAAAAGAATCGCCTGTTAATTTAAGAAGCTTGCTTGACAATTTTCAATCTCATTTAAGAGCACTTAATGCATTGGGTGAACCCGTAAATTCTTGGGGCTCAATTTTAATTTACGTTTTAACTAGTAAGGTTGATAAAGTCACGCATGTTGAATGGGAAAAATCGTCTCCTGGTACTACTATGCCAGAATTTGAATCTTTGCTAACCTTTATGCGTGATCGTTGCCAGGTGCTAGAAGCTACGACTTCTAATAATTCTAGTATAAACTTGAACAACCAAGCATTAAATAGACCTTATAGACAAAGAGTTTTAAGTAATTTTAATAAACCAGATTTTTGTAACTACTGTAGAGATTGTCACAAGATATATTCCTGTGAGGAATTTGTTAAGTTGTCCGTTCAAGAAAGAGAAAATTTTGTAAGAACAGAAAAACTGTGTTTCAATTGTCTTCGTAAAGGACACAGTAGTAATGAATGTAATGGTCTAGCATGTAGGAAATGTAAACGAAGACACAATATTTTATTGCATTTAGAAGCTGAACCACAAACAGAATCAATTTTAAATCCAATAGAATCAACCGCCCAAGTAATTTTAAATTCACTAAGTCTTCAAGATGCATCAAATACGCAGATTTTATTGAGCACCGCTGTTATTAACATAAAAGATACAAATGGTGTTAAAAGAGAAGCAAGAGTATTGTTAGATTCAGGTTCGATGAATAATTTCATGACAGAAGAATTTGCTCGGTCTTTAGGTTTGTCCTTAAAAAATGTAAACATACCCGTTGAAGGATTTAATTTGATAGAAACACGCATTAAGCACAAAATAGATACGTTGATATATTCTAAACATTCAGAATATAGCGAACACTTAGAATTTTTAGTTGCACCTCGTATTTGTGATGTAATTCCTATGCAGTATGTAAATCGTCAGTTTTTAAATATTCCACAAAACATAAAGTTAGCAGATCCGGAATTTCATAAACCAGCACAAATCGATGCTCTAATAGGCGCAGAATTCTACGGAGATTTATTTTGTGTTGGACAGATAGAGCTAAATGAATTTAAAGCTAAATTACAAAAAACCAAACTTGGTTGGATCGTTTCTGGTAAACTTGATGCCCATAAACGTCAAACCAAATCATTTTGTAATGTATCGTTAACTTCTCTCAAAACTCAAATGGAAATGTTTTGGAAAATAGAAGAGATGCCAGAGAAAAAGTATGTATCAAATGAAGATGCATTTGTGGAAAAATTCTATCAGGACACAGTGAAACGCGATTTAGCTGGTCGGTATATTGTAAAACTGCCCTTTAACAAAAATAAATCTAATTTGGGCCAATCGTTTGAACTAGTAAAGAAAAGATTTCTTGCTCTTGAACGCAAGCTACATAACAATCCAGAATTAAAAAGAGAATATACCAATTGTATTAATGATTTTATTGACTTGGGCCATATGGTTGAAATTCCGTCTGGTAGTATGATGGTTAAAAATTACCTTCCTCATCATGCAGTAATGAAAAATTCAAGTGTCACCACCAAATTGAGAGTTGTGTTTGACGGATCAGCAAAATCAACGTCAGGGGTTTCATTAAATGACATTCTGTATGTTGGTCCCAATATTCAAGAAGAGTTGTATTCAATTTTAGTCAGGTTTCGAACACATCCCATAGTTTTGATAGCTGACATAGAAAAACATTATCGTATGATTATGGTTGATGATGAAGATTGTTTATATCAAGTCATTCTATGGCGCAATAATCCCGATGAACCATTAAGAGAGTATATGATCAAAGTAGTAATGTTTGGATCAAAGCCATCTACCTTTTTATCGGTTAGAACATTACACCAATTAGCTAAAGATGAATTTGAATCATTTCCTGTTGCATCTCAAATTGTCAAAAGAGATTTTTACATTGATGATCTAATCACGGGTGCTAAGTCAGTGCCAGAAGCTATTAAATTACGGAATGAAATACAAGAGTTATTATGCCGTGGTGGATTTAATCTAAGAAAATGGTCATCCAGTAATGTGAACGTTCTAGAAACATTACCACAAAGTACAGAAAATATTAAGTTATTTTCAAATGACGCAATGACCATTAAGGCATTAGGAATGGAATGGGATTCGAGAAATGATTTTATTTTATATTCATCTCCCAACGAAAGTAATTTAAAAGTTAGCAAACGAACTATTTTATCCCAAATTTCTCAACTTTTTGATCCAATTGGTTTGTTAGGTCCAATAATAGTCAAAGCCAAAATGATTATGAAAGAGTTATGGAAAATTGAGAGGCTCCATCGGGATGAATCGGTGCCAATTCACATTCACACGGCGTGGATTTCGTACAAGAAAAGTTTAAATCATTTGTCCAATATAAAATTTGAAAGAAAAATAATTGTTAATGAACCTAATAATATACAAATTCATGGTTTTTGCGATGCCAGCGAAAAGGCTTATGGAGCGTGTATATACTTACGCTCTCAAAATTTAAATAATGAAGTTAAAACCAATTTGGTGTGTTCTAAATCACGAATTGCCCCTTTAAAGTTTGAAACTTTGGCAAAATTAGAATTATGCTCGGCGTTGTTACTTGCAAATTTATTAAAAAAAACTTTAGATTCATTGAATCATTTAAAAATAGATGGTATATATTTGTGGTCTGATGCTGAAATTACGTTGCAGTGGATAAACACTGAACCATACTTGCTAAAAACGTTCTATGCAAACAGAGTTTCTCAAATTCTAACAATTACCAATGCTAGTAATTGGAGACATATACCAGGTGAAAATAATCCCGCAGACTATATATCAAGAGGTCAAACACCATTAGAATTGCAAAACAATAAAGTATCCAAGTCCAAGGTCCAAGTTGGATAAATTGTGAAGAATCTATTTGGCCTAAAACAAACCTGTGTAAAAATATAACGGTACCAGAGTTAAAATCAACCATTGTTTTAAAAATCTCCAATAGTTTTAATTCCATATTGACAAGATATTCTTCTATAAACAAGTTAAAGAGGGTAATAGGATATTGTTTGAGATTTATAAATAACTTCACCAAACCAAATTGTAAATTCGAAGGAAATCTCTCACCAAAAGAACTTAATAATTCGATGATAAAAATTCTGCAATTAACCCAATTAGAATGCTTTCCAAACGATATTAAAAGCTTAAACACGAATAACCATATTTCACGTTCAAGTGACTTACGTTCCCTAAATCCGTTTTTAGACAACAATAAATTGATACGTGTAGGTGGTCGCTTACAAAATTCTCATTTAACATTTGATGAAAAATATCCAATTATTTTACCAAAAAACCATCATATAACTGAACTAATTGTACGTGAAACACATCTTAAATATTTTCATAGTGGTGCACTTGCTACTTTAAACGGAATCAGAGAAACTTATTGGCCTGTGAATGGAAAAATTGTTGTTAAAAAAGTGTTACGTCAATGTATGAATTGTTTTAAAGCAAAGCCGTTGGAGAGTCAAAACTATTTAATGGGAAATCTTCCCCAACATAGAGTGACACAATCAAGACCGTTTATTAATGTTGGAATAGATTATTGTGGGCCATTTTTTGTAAAAGAAAAAATATTAAGGAACAGAAACAAAGTCAAAGTGTATACATGCTTGTTTGTCTGTTTTGCAACAAAGGCTTGTCACATGGAATTGGTCAGTGATATGACAAGCGAAGCATTTTTAGCGGCTCTAAAAAGATTTTTTGCAAAAAGAGGCAAAGCAGAAAATATATATTCAGATAATGGCTCAAATTTCGTTGGAGCAAATAATGAACTGATTGAGTTAAACAAATTTTTACAATCAGAAAATCATAATAATATTGTTTCAGATTTTTTAGGTAATCAAAGCATAAATTGGCATTTTACACCTGCTAAGTCCCCTCATTTTGGAGGTTTGTGGGAGGCAGCTGTAAAATCTTATAAACACCATTTTTATAGGAATGTCGCGAATACATTGTTTACATATGAAGAATTAAATACATTTGTCGTTGAAATAGAAGCCATATTAAATTCCCGTCCTTTAACTCCTATCATCCGATCCTAATGATTTCAAGGCTTTAACTCCAGCACATCTTCTTATTGGTGATTCGTTATTAAGTACGCCTAATCCAAGTCTTTCAAATATACCTGAAAATCGTTTATCAGCTTGGCAACATATACAAGCTATTAAAGGACATTTTTGGAAGAGATGGAGCAAAGAATATTTGAATGAACTGAATGTAAGATCAAAATGGCAAAATAATACATCAGAAAATATTCCACTTGGAACCTTAGTTATTATTAAAGAAGAAAATATGCCGCCTCTTCACTGGGTAATGGGCAGGATTCATGAAACACATCCTGGTGCCGATGGAATAGTACGTGTGGTTACAGTTAAAACGACAAAGGGGATCTACAAACGTTGTATCAAATTAATTGCTCCGTTACCGATTTATTAAGTAGAATAAGCATTACTTTTATCAAAAAAAAAAAAATTTTTTAACTATATTTTATGAATTTGTTTTATGAAATGGAAAATATCAAATAACCATTTTGTACTCATTTAACTATGTAATTTTAATTTAAATTGATTGAACCTAGAATGTTCAAAGTGGGCGGAATGTTAAGATTCATTATATTAAAGCATTATATTAAATTAAATTTGTTAATATTAATATATTTAATTTGTTAATATTAAAACATCTGGCGTCAACCAATTTTCTGGAATTTTTACTTTACTAAATTATATTTGTTTCTGTTTATTTTGTAGTTTTGTTAATCCTTCTTTTATTACCTATTGTTTCTTTTCTAATAAACAAAAAACTAAAAGAATAGAAAAGGATAATAAAAGAGGATCTTATCATATTTTATTTTAACATATTTTCTGTTGTCGCCGATCATAAATATTAAATTTTTATTTTGAAACAATTCTATCCCACCCCTATTTTTAATTGTAGTTTTTAAGAATAAATATTTGTTAGTTTTTAAGTGATTTTTAAGTTTATAACCAGTCATCTTTAAATCCTCAAAGGTTTAAATCATTTTTATGTTTTTTAATCAATGAATAAATATTAATAAAATTAAATATTTATCTTTTAATCCGAATAAAAATAAATCAAAATAAATAAGTGAATCAATCAATCAATTTAATCCATTTAATATTCATCAATCAAAAACATATGCTCTAGATAAAACCATAGAGCGTAGGAGCTGTGCAAATTAAAGACAGCATCCAACACTGCCCAATGTTCAAATATTTTACTTTTTAATTTTTACTTAAAAGACGCTCAATCAAATCGATTGTAAGTTCATTTAATGTGTATCCATGTTTTGTTTTAGGTAGATTTCATAGAAGAGTCTACCTATTTTTAAGTTTAATTTTTGATGTCCCAAAAAAACCATACGCTAAATAAAAAATTACTATTTTCGTTTGGTTTTCCTTGAAAATTTTTCGATTTTCTTTTAACTTTACTTTCTTTTGCATTACTCAAGATGGGAGATAGTTTCTCTTGAAATGCATACAAAATAATTTTGTATTTTAAATATTGTAAAACTAATAATATTTTTGTAGTATTTAAATACAATTTTCAAAACTTATCTTGAATAGAAAAAATTCAAATCCCGGATAACTCAAAAATTCCCCAAAATGATGTCTAATATTCATGCTTATATGACAATAATTGAACAATTGTCAAACATTGATTTCGCATTGATTGTGGAATGATCGCTGTGTTGTGTTCAAAATGCTTGGAAATGAAACCTTTCATAAACTGAATATGCTTAAAATTTTTGTATGTAGTGTTTTCTTGTTTTTACGTGGATTGTCACAAAAGAATTAAATTATTAAAAAAATATTGTATTTTTAGCGCAAATTAATTTAAAAAAATGAAATTACTTATTCTACATAAAAATAGATGCTGTACCTGATGAGTGTGATTTCAATCCCACAGGAAAATTTTTGTCTATATTAAGTTGCCATCCCAACTCAACATACTTGATCTCGTCAACAGCTCGTTAACCTTCTGTTTGCAGCTTGCAAATCTTAGTAATAGGCCGTTTTAAAATTGATGTATACGTTCGAAGTGTAACAACACGAACATTTCAATCAGTCTGGATGTATTGGTATAACTCTTTCTAGAACCCATTTACCAGGCGCTAAGTTTTTGGTAAGCTTTTGTAAACGTTGCTACAATATGTTTAAATAGTCGTTTAAAAATCTGTCCCAAAAGTACTGAGTGCACTGTTCCAACTGTTTCCATATTTGTAATCTCCATTCACATATGAGTACTAAATTTTATTCCAGAATCAGTCCAGTTGCTGATCCGATTTAAAAATTTGATGGTGTAAGTTCTTCATTAGATGAATTTTTGTTTGAACTTTCACTTAAAATTCAAAACCAACTCTATTTGACATAGTAATGTGCTTAATTCTTCAAAATTCAAGATGATGACATTAACAGCTTTAGCCAATAATGAATTTACGGATTCAACTGCGGCCTCCCACATTCCTTCAAAGTGTGACGCTGAGGGTGGAATAAAATGCCAATCATACATGCTCACTTGAAAGTAGAAAAACATCTTTCTTGTGTTTCTTAGAACTTGTCTAAGAGTAAACGCTTACCTAAGAGTACCGTTGTCACTATAGATATCTGTAGACAAACCTTTTCTAGATATGAGCTGCTTCCAAGTTGCGAAACCAAAAGTTTTAAAATTTTAAAAATAACATTTGTTTTTTGCTACAGAGATAGCTTACATATGTGACATCTCAACAAACATTTTCTTTAATCTAAATTCTAAAGTTGAATGGTTGAAAACTTGGTTTCGGACATTCTTCATTTTCTTCATTGACAAGTAAAGCATGTCTTTGATAATTAATTTGTATACTGAAAATAATTGCTATTGTAAATCAAGCTTGTTATATGTGTGGTATACAACAAATTGATGTTATTGTAGTTAAATTGTTAATTTTATTGTAATAAGTTTTAAATTTTAATACATAATTTATGATTTCCAATCCTTGCTTTTTCTATTATTAAAGCGGGAAAATATTTTGTAGGGACCGAAATTCGTAGTTCTTTTCAATTCAAAATTTTTATTACCATTGTTGGAATTGGGCACAAGTTTTGTCGTCTTAAAGGAGCTGCAAAAATCACTTGAAAGTAAAATTCTGTACATTTATTAATCATTCTTTACATTCCTTACGTAAAAAACTATTCTTTACTAATTCTTTACATAAAAATGTAAAGAATTATTCTATACATGAAAATGCACAACTCTGATTTGGCTCTAGCTGGGGTAAAAACATGTAAAATATAACAAATGCAACAAACAGACAACATCACAAACCAATATAACAATCTCACCTCTGTAAATTGTAAAGAACTCTGTTCTGAATACCAGAGCAAAATAAAAAAAGGAGAAAGCTCCCACCTTTATCGCCTAAAGGTCAATCAGGTGTTGACTCAGTGGAGAAGGTTTTTAAAGCGGGTCGTTAGCTGCTCTAATTTGCGAAACATTTGGCATGAATCATTGTTTTGTTTGGGCTCATTTGAGCAAGTTTAATCTCACTATTTGTTGCTTGTTCACTTGAGGTATTAGCAGAAATAGTTGCCTATGTTATTGCAATGTTACTAGATTTCGATTAATTGAGGCCTGACTACCTACTAATTCTAGGTTGTTGCTGGGACTGGAATCCATCCCCTTACACCATAAGTTTTGATCCAAAATAAACTACTATTATGTATTTATTCACAAAGTTGTCTTTTCTATCAATCAGATGCTTCTTGGCTTGAGGGTTTAGTTTTAATATGACTAGAAATTCAATGTGTTTTTCAACATTTCAACATACCAGATAGTGTTTTTTTTGTGATGATGACACGTGATAACTCTAAGAAAAGTGATTTTAAATATCTTTATATGTGAGTTTTGATTATCTGCAAAGACAATCTTTCAAATTATTGCGAAATTTGCCACTGACTGGATTTTTTTCAAATTTTTAAACAAATTTGCTTTAATATCGGCATTTATTTTATTTCCTTCATATTATCATGAATTATTGGTCGAAGTGTGTGGAGTGGCCTAGTAGTAGCACGCTTGTATCAACAAACCGATTTTCCAATTAAACGATAGTCAACTAATATAGTTGATAAAGTGGAACTTACAAGACTTGTAAGTTCCAATTTATCATTTATCTTATAAAACATTTTTAGGTTAAAACATCTCAATTTCTCAATCATTTTATTTTGTTGTTACTGGACCAACATTTTATTATAGTACCTAAAACATTAGTTCACTAGGCGTATTCTTTGTAATAAACTTGACAGAAAATTGACCAATTGAAAAAAACAAACGTATCAGCAGTTCAAATGGTGAAGAACATATTTCTACACTTGATGTATGTCATCAACATATGTAATAGTGTTTTTAATTTGAAGGGGAATACATTACGACTTACGTTCTTATTGATCTCTATGGCGTAACGATTTAGTTCAAACCAAACTATTAACCTGAAACAATCCACCCAACTGGAAAAAAATAATCTAATACAAGAGTTTAATATCATAAAAACAGCAAAAGTTCATGAAGCTCTCCCTTATTCGTCGTGCCTAAAAAGTCAAAAGATGAATGTTTTTGTTCAATTGGGAAAAATAAAAGTTTATCACAATGCTGTTTGTTACTATGCTGTTTTTATTTTTAAAATTATTAAAATATTATGCGTTGCATTCACGTCTTATTTAGGTTCGTGAGTGAGCAATATTCGTCAAAAGGTTAAACGACTAGATGTTTAAAATTAAAAAGAGGCATATTTTTCAACCATTTTTTCGTATTTGTATTTCCATCTTACTTATTTTGACCGTTTTACCTAATTTTGACCGTATCTGTTTTTTTGTGTTTCTATCTCACTTATTTTGACACAGTTTCTTTTATATTACGTCCCTTTGTGACTAGATATCTAAATTTTACATTTCTTTTGAAAATTGTATCAAAGAACTTTTAATCATTCAAATTCTTGAAAAGTTACCAAAAAAAATCTGCAACAAACATTTCATTTATCTCTGACGAGTTGTCCTCATAATGTAAGATTTTTATTACTTTAATGTTTGTTTCAAATTTAATCTATAAATTGAAAACCATTTTCTATATTGTGATGAAAATTTTATTTTATTTGGGGTAACCTGTATTAATGGTGAACCATAAGAAAGTTTTATTATTATTATCAGATAAATCAATCTTCATTACATTTAACTTTTCGGTTTTTAAATTTGAGATATAGGAAGAATAATAAATTTGTGATCTATTAATAGTTTTGGGTTTTATTAAATTTTGTCTAAGCACATATATTGGGTTTAAATGTTGTTCTACTCGTACTCGTCGTATCACAATACGTAATAAAACTTAACCGAAATTAAATTAATCGTTACCCTTCCACACCTTTATCATCTTGTTTTATTTATTTTCATGAGATAAATAAAACTTGATATATGATTTCTTGTTTTGTTCAAGAAAATTAAATCAAACAAACAAAAGAGATCAGGAATGAAATCGGAAGTTTTTTATATTTTAACTTTATTGTCAACTGGGGAAACAAAACATTTTTGTCTTCTATTGAAACTTTCATATTCTGCTGCCTCAATTCATAAAGTTGAACGAAAGAATAAAATGAGCTTTTATTATTTTTTGTTGCTTTTCAATTACAATTTTATAAACTTTTGTTTTGACAGTAAGAGACAAACCATGTGTAAGGATTTAAACGAGATTTAATTTTGCTGTAAAGGAGAACAATAATACACTTATGAGTGTGTTCAGAAATGGTTTTTAAAAGTTTAATGCGGAAATAAGTTAGAATGAAATTATATTAAAAATAATTACATAAATAATGAATTTCAATATATTGAAATGGTGTCACGAAAAGGGTTAAGATACTAGGATAAGGATGACAAAGGCAAATAAATACCGTCTACGAATAAGATTTCAGATTCTACATCAACATATGGACGAAAAACCTGATCATGCAGTAAATAATGTAGTTAATATACATTTTGCATCGACTCAGCTTGCTTAACAACTTGGGATCTTAAAAGTTTAGTATGTTTGTTCTATTTGACAGACGACAAAAGAAAGAGACAAGTTAAACCCGCAGAAGACTTAATATATTAGTTTACATCAACACTAAACGAGATCAAGACTCAACTCAAGGCAAGTGGATGGAATGTTCTCATAACTTGTATAGCTTTTGAACATTGGATGGAATGTTCCCATAACTTTTATAGCTTGTGAATGGAATTTGAAAGAGAAATAAATGTAGAGTAATTGATATGAAGTAAAATATCTTTCAAAAATGACGTGTTTCCAAGATCCGCTATGTTTATATTTTCTTGGAATTAAAATTTCCCTAAATTTTTTTTCCCAGAAGGATTATATTCTTTGATTAGAAGACAAATATGTTGTATCATCTGGAAAAGTGGTTGGGATTTGTTAATTAATTCCAATTCAATTTTGTTTTTTTATAAATTATTTTTAATTTATAAGCACAAAAATTTATTCGGTTCATTGACAATTTTTTTATAAACTGATTCTAGACAAGGTCGCCATGTACTTTACATGAAAGTGAAAGGGGAAAATGTTTTCTAGAAAGTGTAGTGATAATAAAGCAACTATGAGTTTTCTACCAAGAACCAGTATTGTAGATGTTTTTAAAATCATTTGTTCACAAATTATGCAATCATGTTAAGTCCCATTGACTTGACATTTACTTTTTGAAGCTCATGAATAGAATACTTATATATTCCGAAATAGACAAAAGTTTATCCAAGGGTCTTATAAGTGAAGATTGCCTATGAACTACTTAAAGTGTTGTTAACATTAATGTGTGCTAACATTAATGTATTTTATATGACTATCTACTTCTTGATATCCATGTAAATAGTTTATACCTCTTTGTAATCGCATTAACAGTCCACTATATGAAAGATAGGCAGATAAGCTTTGTTCTTAAATGCTTTTCAGTTCCAGATGGAACAATAAAGGAAGAAAAGAAAATTTTCAGTTGCTAGTTTTGCCTCACAAATAAATTTTAATTTCGAGCCACTCTTTTAACTTTGACTGAAGGAAAATCTTTTTCCATTTACGTGAGCACATTAATCATAATAATGTACAGATAAAACCGATTCAGTTATATATTTTTTCCTGTCTATATTGCACAAAACCATAAGAAAATTGCACTGTTAATGATTTTTCTGTTATTTGGTTACAAAAAAACATAGAAACCAGCATATTAAACAATAAGTTTATGGAAATGTTAACTCAAATTAATGTTGGAGAGTCCAAAATCTTAATTTTATTATAAATCACACTCTTTTTAATAAAATTTGAACGAAATTAAATTTATATAATCTTTATTGGCATTCTTCCATTTTTTTTGGCAACTATTATCAATACAATTATTTTTATCCACGACTACTAAAGAATATATACTTTCCATGCGTACATCTTTCATTGTAATTGTATTCATTCCTTTCTATATATCAAATTCTTTTTTATTTATTTCATTCCACTTTATTTATTCAAAATTCCCCTAACAAATTAAAAACTTGATATGTTGGTATAGTAATATAAACAAGATAAAACAAGAACAATACATATAAAATAAACAAACATGTTTTGTTTTGTTTTTCATTTCATAGATTTATTTCAATATGGCAATATAAACTTTGACAGGAAAACTTGAATGAAATTATTTGAAATATTTGTAGTCGTGGATAAAATAGTATCTTGTATTCGCTTAGGATGAAGGCAATTCTTCACTCAGATGATTCCCTCCACCCGCTACGCTCGTTCCGGGAAACTTCATCCTCGTGAAGAATTGCCTTCATTCTAAGCTCATACAAGAATCTACTATTCTTTCATTTGTAATTAACATTAATTAAATGAAATTTCTTTTACAACTATCAACAACAATCGTAATTTTAACAATTTAAACAATTTAAATAATTTTAAACAATTGTAAACAATTTCCTTCAAAACAATTATTTTTTCACCTCTCACTATTAAAAAATAATAGAAAATTGTTATTTATTACACAAAATACCAAACGAATCGTTTTTTAAGCTCGAACGTAATCTGATCCAGACATCAAACTTAATTATCTCGATTAACAGTCAAGATTGACTGACATGTATACCTTAAATTGGCGTTATTTATATTTTAGCTTAAATAAACGAGATAAAAAGAATACATTAGCAATTGTTTTGTGGTTTCGTCATTCTCTTAAAACAATCAATACTATGACATCGATAAAAGAAACTCATAAATAGGGTGTCTCCTCACAAAAATTCCCAATTGTCGTATCAAAAACGACATCAAAACACATGTGAAACTACCTAAAGAAAGATTTATTATCATTTACGATTGTTGTTGTAACTTTACTTTAAGATACTTTAAGGAAAAAAAACGAAGTAGTTCTGGATTTTTAATTCAACACAAAGAAATATATCAAAAGAGTAAACATAACAAAGTTAAACCAACACTTGCAATGAATATAAAAAAAAGTAATAACATGAATCGCCCAAATGTTTACATACGTTAGATCGGAAATTTAATAAAAAAAATATGAAGAGGCTGAAATCTCACAGCTCTGAGATATCAAGACTTTGGTCTGAGTTAAGGATTTTGATATAGTTTTCGGCAAAAAACTTTTATGAGGACATGGTTTTTAGTTTTGGGTAGCGATGTATATCAAACAATAACTCTTTGTTAAAGGACAAGTATTTTTTTATCTCTGTTTAAAAACTTATTACAAAACTAACACGAAACATCAATACGTTGCCGGAAAATCATAACAGATCACTAATTAACATAATTTAGTGAAAAGATGATACACTCAGCACACTACTCAAAAACCTCTCCATTTAGCGTTTCGAGAAAATATTACAAAATTACAAATTCATATTTCTTTCAAAATTCCAAAAACATTGTAAAAATTAAATAAAATCAAACTTTTTTCAAAATTCTAAAAATATTCCATAAATTAGAATAAAATCAAGTATTTAAACTTTTTCTAAATTCCAATAATATTCCAAAAATTCTTTAAAATTCAAACTTTTCCAAAATTCTAAAAATATTGCAAAAATTATTACAAAATCAAAAATTCAAACTTTTTTCAAAATTCCAAAAATTATAATAAAATTTAAAATTTTTCAAAATCCTAAAAATATTCCAAAAATTCTTACAAAATCAAAAATTCAAATTTCCAAAATTCTAAAAATATTGCAAAAATTATTACAAAATCAAAAATACAAACTTTTTTCAAAATTCCAAAAATATTTCAAAAACTATAACAAATTCAAAAATTTCCAAGTCCAATTTCATTTTCAATTACATTTACGTCATGAAAACATCCACATTTCTTTTTCAAAAAATTCGCTAAAAAAGTAAATGAAATCATTTTTTGACACACTTGACATTATTTTTTTGACAAACTTATAATGCCATAATTCTCTATAATAATAATAAAATTTCATATCAAATAAATAATCGATTTTATTTTTTTCCAAAAAATTGGGTAAAAAAGTAAATAAAAATCTTTCTTTTGACACACTTGACAACATTTTTTTGACAAACTGATAGTGCCATAATTCTCAATAATAATAATAGAATTTCATTTCAAACAAATAACTAATTTCAATTTATTCCAAAAAATTGGGTAAAAAAATAACTAAAAATCTTTCATTTGACACACTTGACAACATTTTTTTGACAAACTTATAATGCAGAAATCTAGATTTTGGTCTCACATACCAATCCCGACCATCAAGATTTCTCCAAATTCATTGTTCCTACTCGTAATCACTTAAAATGAAAGTTTTTTAAGCAAAAAGTATGCAAATTTCCTTGTTTTGACTCACTTGACGATTTTGGGGACACACTTCCGGTACAGTTATCGAACACATCATCCTTTCGGCTCTTTCCATTGAGTAAACCTATTTTTAGATGGACGAACGGCCGACAGACAGACATACATTTTTTTCTTTTTAGAATAACAGTTTAAAATTAGTACAACACTTAGATCTTTCAGACCGAAGTAATTCAAATAATTTAATAATGGAAATGGACAATATGGTTACGTACGTTATGATAGTGATCGAATGTATATGCAAATTGGTGAGTTTATCATACAAGAATTGTATAAGCCCAGAGTTGTGGCATAGAATGATCCTTCTCTGTCAGATATGACTGTCAAAGATCAATCTCTTTTGCCAAAAACTTTACCCAGAATATATCAGTACTCTAACATTCCTGTATAAGATTGCACGTTCATCCAAAAGCTGCATGTTGGTGCATAACAGAACACCAGTAGCAATAAATTATTTAAATTAATTAAAATGACTAATTGAAATGATTTCAAAATGTCCAGTAATAGTCAATTTTTTTTTAAATGCCTATTATAAGAAATCAAACATTGAATCCAATAAATTAGACCTTGAAACAAAAATGATAGGCTAACAAAATAATTGATGACCGGTTTGGAAAACTATCATAAAGCAAGCAAGTTATTATAAAAATTGTAGAAAAATGAATTATGGACGAAAAAGTAACATTCAGGCTATAAGACTAAAACAGTAACAAGAAAAACATTTAAAAATTAAAATCAGAAGAAGCAAACCAACTTGAAAGCGCCCAACATAGCTAAAATATCGCTTGTTTTGTGATACGTAATAGAGTAGAAGAGCAATGTAGAGCAGTGCAGTGCTGAATAGTATCGTGTAGAGCAGAACAAAGTAGTGTTGATGAATGTTTGCTTTGACTGATGTACTGTTGGAACTTTGAATCATATTGTAAATTTGGTTTGGACAGTATGATTCAATCGAATTATTATTATAATTTTTTATTATTAATTATTTTATAATCTGAATATTTTTATCAATTAAATTATATATGTTATATAGAATATCAAAAGAAATTTTATTAAATAGTATTAAAAAGCAGGGTAAAATGTGGAACCTTTGGAGTGTCACAAGTCTAGAAGTCGTCTTATGCTTCTAAACTGAAGATATGAAGAAAAAAAAATTTTATGATTTCTTCGTATTATTATTCCCTTCTAAGCGAATCCTGGTTACGGTTGTGTCACAAAGTACAGCTTTATCAGGTAATTTCAGCTACTCTGTGTTATAAAAATCTTATGAACAATTTTTGGGGTATAGCATTCACCTAAAGGTACAATTATAGAACCTTCACTTATTGACATTTAGTATTGTGCTTATTGCAAAATATTAGTTTGCTGTTGTTACGGTTGTGACACAATTTGTGACACGTTTTTTTTCTCACGATGATCATTTCACGTTTTGTCTTCCGTTAAGAAAAATACCAAAATGAAAAAAATGTAACTGTCACAACAGATATATATTTAACTATTTAGAGTTGAATTCATAAGTTTGTCTCTCTTGGTCCCTTAGAAAATAAATGTTAAAAAGTTGTTACGGTTGTGACAGGTGCGTTACGGTTGTGACATTGTACAAAAATAATTAGAAATTCAGCATTTGTTATAGAGATTATGTAACCCACACGTGAGAAACTGTCAAGCAAATAAAAACAGAAGAACTAGCATTAATTTTATAACAAACAAAAGTGTACAGTGAATTTCCGTTACAACAAATATTCCATTTTAACGAAATAAGTGATTTTCCCCTTTTGAATTATGTTAACTGACCAAAATTCTATCAAATTTCTACTACAATACTCATTCATTACAATGTATTGGAAGCACTATATTTAAAGCCTTGGTATCTTTAAAATACAATTTTCCCCGAACTTCTTTAGGGATCGCCAATTATCATTTAATCCGTTCTATTCCAAAATCAGTGTCAAAATCAACATTAGTAAAAAAAACATAATACGACAACTGACCATCTTATTTTCTTGAATTATGAACGCAAATTTTGCCATCTTTTACGCAATCACAATACCCAAGAACATTACCATATGCAAAAAAATAGATTTGTGTTTTTAATTGAATTTTTTTAAATTTTTTTCATATGGAGTGAATGTTTTTACATTGTGTAAATGTTCTTTATAATGAAAACTATCTTCTACCTTATATTTTATAGTGTAAACACTAGCAACAATAATAACATGTCACAACCGGAACATTTTGTGCCACAACCGCAACACCATGTGTGTCACAGCCATAACGCTAATTATAAATAGTAATAACTGGGCAAAATAACTTTTTTGTTTATATTATGGTTGCTTACATAGTCAGTATCACTTTTGATTATATAACACATTTTACAAAATAATACTGAATACAGAATCTGTTTTATTATAACTGAAAGGTTACTTTTTGTTACGGTTGTGACATGTTACTTAGTTTTTCTAAATGTTATTCTATTTACCTTGAAACTTTAAGTTTTGCAATTTTTTTGATAAAAAACACACCATTGATATCCCTACCAACTAAGAACATCATAACGACTGTTTAAGATCGCATCACTCTGAGAGAAACATGTTCCAAGATTTGCATTCTAATATGACAATATAAAAATGTTGAGAACAAGCATCACAGATATAGCTATATGCAGTACCATTTCTTAAAATAATTAATTTATTTTGTTAGATTATTGAAGTGGAGATCTCAAGCTTTAATTTTATGTATTACAAGTGCATATTAAAAATCAATTTTTTTTGTTTGGTATTCACCAATTCTCAGGATTGGCTCTTCTCAGACTTTGGTTCCACAACTTAGTCTTCCAAAATAACCGTTTTTGTCAATCCCATTAATTCTGATCTAAGTTTCTCAAGTTACATGTATTAATGATAACATACCTAGAAATACAATAACTGCTGCATTTGTTTTTGAAAATTGATTGAAATGCATAAAACCAAAATACTTAAATTGATCAGTCCTTACTAAGATTTGTTTTATTTCAGTTAGTAAGATATGAAGGGGCTGAAATCTCAAGCTCTGATATATCAAGACTACGGTTTTGGCTAAGAATTTTGATATAGTTTCAGCATAAAACTTTTATGAGGACATTAATTTTAGATATCGGCAGCGATGTATACTAAACATTAAACTGTTTGTAAAAGTAAAAGTATTTTATCTCTGTTTAAAAATTTATTATAAAACTAACACGCAACATATATTCGTTGCCGGAAAATTTTAACAGATCAACATATGATAACATAATTAAGTGAAAAGATAATACTCTCAGCCAACTATTCAAAAACCTCTCCATTTAGCGTTTCAAAAATATTGCAAAATCAAAAATTCAGATTTTTTTTCAGAAATCCAAAAATATTCCAAAAATTATAAGAAAAGTTCGAAAATATTCCAGAAATTATTAAAAAAAACAAAAATTTAAATTTAATCAATAAATTTTTGCAAAAATCATAAAAAATCAAATATACAAAGTTTTTTTTAAAATCCTAAAAATATTTCAAAAATTATAACAAAATCAAAAATTGAAACTGTTTTCAAAATTTTAAAAATATTCCATAAATTCAAACTTCCCCAAAAATTCTTAAAATATTGCAAAAATTATAACAAAATCAAAAAACCAAAAAACCAAACCTTATAATAAAATCAAAAATTTAATCTTTTTCAAAATTCTAAAATATTCCAAAATTCAAATTCAGACAGAAGTAACTTTTTCCAGTAACTTTTTCTAAAACTATTGCAAAAACAATAACAACTTTTTTCAGAATTCTAAAAATATTGCAAAAATGATTACAAAATCAAAAATGAGTATTTTTTCCAAACTAAAAACTTTTTCAGAAATTCTAAAAGTATCGAAAATTTATAACAAAATCAGAAATTCAAATTTTTTTTTAAAATTCCAAAAATATTCCAAAAATTATAACAAAATCAAAAATTTCCATGTCCAATTTCATGTTCGATTAAATTTCATGTCATACAAATATTTAATTTTATTTTTTGCCAAACTTTGTTAAAAAAATGAAAATAATTCTTTTAACACACTTGACAATATTGACAAACAAACTTATAATGCAATTTGACAAACTTATAATGCAATTATCTAGTTTTTAGACTCATATACCAATCCCGACCATCAAGATTTCTCCCAATTCAATGTTTCTACTCGTAATCACTTAAAATGAACGTTTTTTAAGCAAAAAATATGCAAATTTCCTAGTTTTGACACTTGACAATTTTTTTGACACACGTTCTTTTCGCTCTTTTCATTGAGTATAGCTTTTTTTTTTTAAATAATTTTTCAAATCCCACCAGTGGTTTTTGAGATTTTGTCGGCTGTGACGACCGGCAAGGCAGACATACATACATTTTTTTTTGTTTTATTAGAATCAGTCCCAAAACTTCGAGAAATGCCAAAAAAATGGGGGAAAGAATTTCACTTTTGGCTCGAGAATTCAATACTTTGTTTTTTTCAAAACCGAAGTAAAGCTCTTAAAATAAGTTATTATATTTAACAAAAATAAATATTCCTAGTGACACTTGTAATATCCGATTATATGAGATAGAGATCTGAAAAATTAGTGGAGGAAATATTTATCACTGAGGAATAAAAGTTGGGCTTCTATCCAGCCTTCCATTGTTGTCATCATTAGGCGTCTAAAAAAACTCTAACTACTGGTTACGATAACATCGCAACTATGAAATTTTATTCAAATTTCATCCACAGTTTTGATCAGTAGATAATTATTGGTTATGTTTCTTTGGAAACCAGTCTATGCTGTTGAAAAAAATTAACTTTTAGGTAGGCAAACCTTTTATACTACTGAGTTGTAGACATCACCATGGAGTTCAAAATTTGCACTATCATGCGCATGGTTAACGTTCCATACATCTGTACAAATAGGGTTTAATTATGAATCAAATATGCAATGTTTTTGGCGTAATTTTATCATACTTTTTTAAACAAAATGAGTTATCCAAACAATAAATCCAATTATAGATGGAAGAACAAATCAAGACGCAGATGATGTGAACCAGACCTTTTCTGATTTTTTTCAAACTTTGATGATCGTCACTATAATAAAAAAAGATTTATACGTGTTTCCTGTTTTTTTTTTAATTTTCACTAGTTGTAACGCATAGTGGTTCGAAATTTCTTTTAAAATTTAAAGTTAAATTCTGTTCGAACGGGTTATTCTATTTGAGTAATTTTTTTTGTTTGAAAGGTCCTTACTCCTTAGTGAGGCTTTATAAAAACATTACACTGGCGAAACACATATATATTTTTAGATGATTTTTTTAATTTTAATTTTTCAACATGGTTTTTTCAAAAAGTGCCTTTTTGAATTCTTTCTTTCTTTTTATATTTTAAAGGTTTATTATTTACTCAAAACATACTAAAATTACAGAAAAGCGTTATTTTTTGTTTTTGGGAAAAAGGCTTGGGAAAAAGGAATATATTATTGGTGTGGATTTTTTTTTTTTGTGCCATTTACTGAAAACTAGTTTACTGATTTTATTCAACTTTTTGAAGTGAAAACTTCTTTAGCCGCGTTGTAAAATTTTCTATGGAGTAAAATCTATATATTCGCATTATCAATTTTTAAAACAGCAAAATATTTTTAAATATGAAACACATCCATAATTTCTTAACGTTTGAAATTGCGATGTAGATAACGCGCTCGACTGATGTTCTGTAGATCGTGAGTTCTTCAATTCCTGGACTGGTACATTTTTTTATTGTTTTTTTTTTTAATTTTTATTAAATACCATTAAAATTATTATTTTTTATTCATGAATTCATCAAAATAATAAAAATTTCTTTTGACGGATTTTAAAAAATTAATCTATAATGCAGTTTTTTAAAGTTATCTTTCTACTGTCTTTTGCAATTTGCATTCTAGTCATCATGCTAAATAAATATTGAACGTAGGAAAGATAGTATAACCTGAAACAATTACATTTGTATATCAAAATTGTTGGTTTGAAATTGTACATAATACATGTTTCTAAAATTAAGTAAAGACTTAATACTTGTTGCTTGATACTTGATAACATCGATTATATCCATTTAAAGCTCACAATTACGAGACGCAAATCGCATAAACTCTATATAAAGAAGCATAGCTTATGTATGATTAAACATGGATGGCAATCATGATAAATAAACTAAATGAAAATGGTGACACTTAGCCGATAGTGATTTGCAAACGGCAACAATGCACATTAATACCAATTGATTTACTTAGCTTTCCGCAGGAAGATTTGAAAAATTTAAAGTTGTTGATCTATGGGTGTGACAACCACGCGTGCTTTAGTCCATGCTATTGGCATATGAGTTATCTTGTGATATCGTATACCACTGGCAATAGCAATGCAATCTTATAAGCCAAAGTGATATCTTAGGGGTGCTGGCGGATGAAGTATTTTCAATCTACTATACCATCCCTTACTCTAAGTTATGGAATATTCTTTGATGATACGCTATTTTTTTTAAAATAAAATGTGTTTGGTTGTAGAAATTACAAGGTATGTCACAACAACGCATAAAAAACTTTAAAGGTCCTAAACAAGGTCCTACAACAACATGCTTTCTAAGGTGTTGATAGACGCAAAGTTTTCTATGATATGTTTTGATTATTTTAAATATAAAAATGTATATAATAGTTGCTTGGAATGCTGATAGATGTGAAACCCAGAATAATTTTAATGATTTTAATTTAAACATTCTGAAATTTTAATTTGCAATGCTACAATAATTGGAAGACAGACAAAAAACACAGCTATTTCACAGATTGAAGTTTTCAATTCTGTCGGCAGTCCTTAACTATGCCTTTTTTTGTTTAAAGGGCAATAAGGCTTAATAAAAAAATTACACTGATATTTTTTTTGCCTTAGTTTTATTTTAATTTAAACCAATGAAATTCTCTAAAATGTAATGACATCATTCAATTTCACTAAAAACATTTGAGTTATACCAATAACAAATATTTATACGTCTGGCCTACTAGGATATTAAAAATTATCAGTCTAATTTTGAAATAATTAACTGATATCACAGTAGGCCAACGTATAATTCATAAAAAATATACTAGGTGACCAATGCAGAATGCAATTGATAAAAAGGAGCGAAGATATGTCCAATCCAAAAGATATGTCCGAAGATATGCTACAATCCAAAAGAACTACAAAATCGCTACAGTTTAATGTGTGGTAAATATTGCTGCATCTACCTCCAGCATAGATTTAGTTGAAAATCAATGAAAAATTTTTTAAACAGATTTGAAACCGATATGTCTGACTACAACGATCGTATCGTGAATTTTGTCTATAAAAAGTACTTTTTTTTTTTTTTTTTTTTCTTTATTTGTAATGATGCGATTTATTTATACAATTATAATTATCCAATTATTCAAGTAATTTATGATTGTTATTAATCTAATAATATTTTAAACAGTTTAAGGACATAAACACTTATAACTAAAACAACTGACAATAAATATTAAATTAACAGATATATTTTTTTTTTTTTTTTTTTTTTTTTTCAATGCTGCTCAAGCCTAATTGGCTCATACGCAGCATCATTTATGTATTATATAAATGCTAGGTTTGCGTTCCTGTTACCTTCGGACATAAATAAATAATATAAACTAAATAAATAATACAATTTTGCTAAACGAAAACTATGAAAATTCTTATGAATTAGTTAATATTTAATAAATTTCATATATAATTAGGGTATTACATTAACAAGTTTTAACTTCACTAAGTTTATCACAACGTATAACGAGGCAGTGATCTCACCATAAATATTGTTGTTCCTTTAACTTAACTTAACTTTAACAAAACGGCAAAGAAAAAAAGGTGAACGAACCAAATAAAAACTCGTCCAGGTTGAAAACATGATCAAATTTGTTCAATGTAGGTAAAAGTGTGTTATTAAATTTTTTTAAAATCAACTAATAACAAACTTTTATTTTCAGACTTTCAATATCACTGCAGTTCAAAAAAAAAAGAAAAAAAATGGAAAAGAAATGTAAAAAATAAAAAAAAACAAACAAAAAAAAACAAAACAAAATTTAATAATTTGTTTAAGTATTGTGAAAAGATGATAATTTTCCCATTGAAAGTCTATGGGAACCGTTTTTCGGTGATTATTCCTCCGTGGTATGTCTAATTTTCAGTTTTTCAATTCAATTTTTATAAACCATCTACGGCTAGATGTCGTCTTACATGCAAAATTTCATTTTGATATCTTTAATAGTTTGGGAGGAGTATGTCCTCAAACGAAAATCCTAATCGGGGAAGAATGGAGCTACGCTCGCTTCGCTCGAATAAAGAAATGAAAAATGGCAAAAAATTTTCTTATCCAATTCCCCTCGTTCGTTGATAAATTCTCATAGTTTTTTGAAAAATCCCTCAAGCAAATGGTATTGATAATAGCCCTCGGCCTACGGACTCGTGCTTTTATCAATATACTTGCTTGCGAAATTTTTGGCAAACAATTATTTCGAATTATCACCGCCCTTGGAAAATTACAACTGACAATTTTTGTATTTGTATTTTAGATGAAACTTTTTAATTTTAATTGTTCGAAAAATAGAATTTTCAAGGGTGGCTAAAACCTAAAGTTCATTTTTATCCTTTCGTTTTTTTTTTTTGGATTTCTAAAGATTTAGTATTTTACCCAAAATATTCTAAAATTACAGACAGGCGTTTTGTTTCATTGACGAGATAAACCCCATTTGAGTGTTAACTAGCAAAAAATCAAAAATTTTTCGATTTTCTCAATATTCATAATTTAATAATTTTAAATAGAATTGTTTTTTGATATTTTATGTCTCCACTATAGTAGTACTCTTGCTTAAAATGATCATGACGTAATGCGAAAACCATATATGCTATTTCAAATTTTTTTTAAATTTTGTAATTTTTTTCAAAATTGCTCCAAATATTTAATACTTATTTTAATTTATAATATATGATAATTAATTATATGAATTTTTTATCGTAATTTAAAAGAAAATTCGCCATCTTAAGGCCAAATTTCAAGAAAATCTACACCGGTAATATTTTTTGTTAGTAAATATTCAAACGGGTTTGTCTCGTCAACGAAACAAAGTGCCTGTCTGTAATTTTAGTATGTTTTGGACAAACAACTAAGTCTTTATAAAACTAAAAAAAAACAAAAGGAAAATTTAATACCCCAAAACCTTAGATAGAACAAATAAAACATTTTCGAAAACAAAACCAAGTCAGGCATAAATAACTTGCGCCAAACAAACATAAACCGTTATTATCGTTTGTCATCATCATAAAACTAATACGAAATTCAAATAAAAGTAAAATCATTTGGACTCGATCATTATTTGAAAGAAATATATAAGAAAATGGAAATACGAAGGAAAAGCTATAAGAAAAATCTATAAAATCGATTCTTTTTATTTTACAAATCATTTTCCTATTAATTGGTTTTTTTATTATTATTGTATATTTTTTTTTGTTTTTATTTATATTTTTTCCATTTTATGATGCAAATTCTTTTTGTTATTATTTCTTGCTTGAAATTTTATGTCGATAGAAGGAAAAAGTACTAAAGAATTTATATTGAGTTTCATTCAAATATTTGTTAACTATTTTGTTCTAAGTTGATTTAGAAATTTAAAACTCAAGCTGATAAGAATGCAACCTGTTGATACCCCCAGAATTAAAAACTGATTCCAATAAGTTCTATTTTATAGCTGATTTATTTACAATAAAATAAAAGAATATCTTTATCTGTGCATGTAAATTTGACAATAGATTATCGCTCCGCTCGTGCTGTAATCTACACTATTGTTTGGAAAACGCGTTCGCACTAGTAATACATACTAGTTTTTGAAAATTTTATTTAATTGTTGATTATATAATTTGTTAAAAAAAATGTATAAACAAATTTAAGATATTCAAATATAAACTATGATAAAATAACTATGATAACCTCAGGGGTCACTGGTCTGATTAGACAATGATACGGGACTTGGCGAACCCGAGGTACCTGAGCTATAGT
Organism: Diogma glabrata; assembly: GCA_963693315.1. Classification (NCBI taxonomy): domain Eukaryota; kingdom Metazoa; phylum Arthropoda; class Insecta; order Diptera; family Cylindrotomidae; genus Diogma; species Diogma glabrata. Next base: position 197,303,790 of record OY856186.1, on the reverse strand, counting down.
GGGCTCTAGCCTGCCATTGCATACCATAAACCTGTTGCCATGTCTAGCAGGAACGAGGACCTTGGCTTAGGCGCCCGGGTCATGGAAAGGTGCTCCCTTATTAGCACCCTCTGGTGGGTGCACACTAGAGAAGGCTCATGTAGGGTCAAGCCATAAAAAGTACCAACCTCTGGGCACCTGCCGCCCCTGGTTGTATAAAGACTTCTTACAGGTATAGACGAAGGGCTGTTGGTGACCTTTATTGGGTGACGATATAAATGTTTCTGCTCAAAACTTTACTGAAATCATTCTAGTCGGTATTAACAAATTCGTTCCCTTTTCAACAATAAACCCCAACAAAAATATTTGTTTTCGAAAGCAGCCAAATTGGCTCTTAGAAACAAACAAAGATTATTTAATATTTGGATTCATAAAAAGAACTCTGTTAATCGATCCCAATTTTTTAAAGGCTAATAAAATATCAAACCAGATAATTGAAAACGAAAAAGCAGAGATTGACAAAGCGAAAGAGGCAAAACTTTCGAGTATGTCGATTTCTGACAAAAGTTTTTACAGTGCCATTAATTCTTTAAATTGTGGTGCTAAACTACTAAGTCTTCTATCCCTCTTATCATTGATGGTGACTCAATCATTATTGTCACTGCAAGGAAAGCTGCATTGTTCGCGGAACGCTTTGCTTCAAACTCAACAGTTTTAAAAACTCCTAAAGAAATACCCCAAGTCCAGTCTTCAGGAGTTAATATGAAACAATTACATTTTATACCCAAAATTGTCGAAAAACTTTTAAGGGGGTTAAACAACAACAAAGCAATTGGTCTGGACAACATTCCTCCTGTTATTGTAAAAACATTTTCAAAAGAACTTGCACCAACTCTAACCAAAATATTCTATAAATCCTAAAAATCTGGTATTTTTCCATCCTGCTGGAAGTTGGCCAATGTCCAGCCTGTCCCAAAAAAGGAACGAAATGTGATATTTCAAATTATAGACCAATAGCCCTCTAAAATATACGAGCACTATATTAATTTACACATATCCAAATTTTTGGAAGACAACCTATAGCTTGTATATATTCGCGCTATATGATTAACCCTCGTCCGGCGGCATAATTTTACAACGCAAACAGGCGACAGAGGTGCAATTGTACCTTCATATATTTTATGTGGAAATCCTTAAGGTAGACATAATTATTGTGTGATAAATAGATAATTTATAGAAATTCCGCATTATTTAGAACATGCTTTGAAAGAATTATGGCATTATAAGTTGGTCAAAAAATTGTGGTCAAGTGTGTCAAAAGAAATTCTATTTATTTTTTTACCTAATTTTTTGGAAAAAAATAAAATTAATTATTTGTTTGACATGAAATTTTATTATTATTATTGAGAATTATGGCATTATAAGTTTGTCAAAAGAATGTTGTCAAGTGTGTCAAAAGAAAGATTTTTATTTATTTTTTTACCCAATTTTTTGAAAAAATAAAATTAATTATTTATTCGACATGATATACCTCGCTGATCAATATTAAAAACCATGTCCCCATAAAAGTTTTTTGCCGAAAACTATATCAAAATCCTCAACATAGACCGAAGTCTTGATATCTCAGAACTGTGAGATTTCAGCCCCTTCATATTTATATTATTATATTATACACGGGTCTATGATATAATAACTATAATACCGTTATTATATCATATAAAAGGTATGAAGGTACAATTGTACCTTTACCACCTGTTATGATAATGAAAACCTCTGGAACCCCTCTCTCTGAAAAGGCTGAGGATATTTTTCGAAAATTAATTCTGCATGATCCAGCAGGAAAATGTGGAGATCTCATAAAACTTGTACCCTCTCCGGCTTCTACAAGAAAAGTTATTAGTATTTAAAAACGGAAAAGGTACAATTGTACCTATGCCGTCCGACGAAGGTTAAGGAGATAATAATTCAATCTATAGCTAGTAGTTTCTCACTGTAGTTCAAAGTTCTGTAATTTAACAGAACTATATGTTATTGTAAATTATAATTTGTTGGTAATGGAAAATTCCTTCGTTACTTCAGTAAACGTAACTTTACTTTTGAAAATTATGTAATTAGAATAAACTCTCCCTCAGTTTCTTTTAAAAGCTTCTTGACTTTGGCTATTATATACAATATGAATTGTTGCTCATACATTATAGAAATTGCTTAAAATTGTCTTCAATATTTGATTTTGTAAATGTATGTAATAATGAAAGATTTCAATGGTAATTTCATTTTTGATAAAAATTTTAATAATGTTATTCTTTAACAAAGGATTTGAGTTTTTAATTACACTGCTTAACAAATTAAAAAAGAAACAAAAATATAATAAGGGAATTTCAAAATATTTTTCAAATCGAAAAACAAGAACTATAAAAAAAAACTAATTTGTTTTTTATAAATTTTAGCGATAAAAACATAGCCTGCTGAAATTAAAAAAATTTAATTTAAATGCTCGCCACAAACCATTTGATATCTGACAGCCAATACGATTTTTGAAACAAAAGATCAACAACCGATCTATTGATTTATGTGGCACATCTTTGGAATAGCATACTTCAGAAAGGTAGTGAAACGTACGTGATCGCATTAGACATCTCAAAATCATTTGATCGAATCTGGTATAGCTCGTTGCGCACGGTTTTCATCCCGCAGTCGTGAAGTTTATTCAAAATTTTCTGTCTAACCGATACATCTCGGTATCTTTAGATGGCTTTCCTTCTGAATCCAAATTAATTAACGCTGGTGTACCCCAAGACTCAGTTTTATTTCCCACTTTATTTTTAATTTATATCAACGAACTGTTGCAAATCACCAGTAACCCAATAAATAGTTTTGCAGATGATAGTACACTGCACAAGTCATTCGTCCCCCTATCTTCAAAGGGTAAAATGCATGAACGAATAAATCCCGCCCGGAGAGACGCTACCATAAATGTAAACGAGGACCTAAAAAAAGTCACCGATTGAAGTGACAAAAATTTGGTCAATTTTAATTCCACCAAAACACAGCTATTGATTGTTTCCAGATCAAAGACCAAGTTTCCCAACGATATTTCAATTAATATGTGTGACGACTAAATAGACGAATGTGAAAGCATTCGTTTATTGGGAGTCACAATATCCAATGACTTACTCTGGAACGATCATATAATGGCCATGGCAAAGAGCGCGTCAAGAAAACTCGGCCTCCTCAATAGATGTAAAAAACATTTTGCTTTGCATCAATTACTCCACATTTATTAGTTCTATATTCGTCCCTGATGGAGTATTATTGTCAAGTTTGGGGAGCTGCATCTGTTACTATCTTGGCTCTTTTGGACTCTGTTCAAAAGTGAGCTATACGAATTGTTGGTGATCGATATTTAACAATTAATCTTGATTTCCTACAACATCGTCGCACTGTTGCTGATCTCGTTGTTTTTTGTTGTTCTTTGTGGGTACACTGAAAAAAATAATTTAGTTTATTCTACAAAACGGATTCAACCAAATTAATTTTGTAGCGTCAACTAAAATTTAGTACAATTTACCATACGATTTGATTGTTTGACAAAGCGTTGTCAAATATTAAAAACGTATGGTCAATTGTACTATATTTTAGTTGATTTTACAAAATTAATTTGGTTGAATCCGTGTTGTAGAATATACCAATTTATTTTGTTCAGTTGTTGTGCCGTATTTCTCATTACCCATTTTTGATCACTATTTCCCAGAATTACAAACTCTGAATCTTTCTAAAATCGCAATATTAGTTTCACATACCAATAAATTTTCTCTAAACACATTTTTAAAAAAAAACTGAAATTTTCTTTTAATCTCTAGCCGATAGTTTTATAAAGGATAAAACTATTAAATATTATCATTTATCACAATTTTAGTCGTTACTAAGAATTTTCTTTTAATCTCTAGCCGATAGTTTTATAAAGGATAAAACTAATAAGTAATATCAGTTATCACAATTTTAGTTCATACTAAGAATAAGTCTTTTTATTTTTGCCGACAATCCTTTTCAATTCACATATCATTTTAAAATATTGAATCAACATGTTTTTCCAAATAAACCTTCTCAAACAAAAAACAACTATAATATTAATATTTCTCATGCTAATAAACTTTAGAATAAAATAAAACATTAAACAAATTTCACACTTCTCTGTTTAAGTTTCATAGAAATAAGTTACAATATTGCATAATTTCTTTTGTAATAATCCTCCGACAAATCCTTTTCCCAAAATATAAAATTTAATAAAATTATTCCTATTTTGTTTTTGTTGTTTTCTTTAATGTAATAAAATCAAAATTTAGTATATAAGATTTAGTTTTTAAGAAAATAAATGTAGTTTTAATAACATAGTTCAAGTAACAAAGTCACACAGTTTCAACAAAATAGTCTAAGAAAAGTAATTTAAGAAAAAAGTTATAAGAAAGACTCACAATTAGTCTACACCTTTTTTAAATTCAAGTAAGTTATAGTAATTCAGTTTAAGACAACCAGACTAAGTGTCTAATATACAGTTCAAGTGAAAGTCTTTAAGTTTAAGTGAAACCATTTCAAGAAATATTTATGAAAGTTAATAGTTAAGTTCAAAAATTTAAATTCAAAAAACGCAATCTAAACAAAATCTTGGATTATATCAAATAAATTTTATAAAGCAGTATAATAAGTTAAAAATAAAAGTTTCTAAACATATTCACTAACTAAAATTTAAATAACAGTAATACAAATAAATTAAATAAAGAAAAATTTGTTCGATTTTATTTTAAAAACAAAGTTTAAGTGTTTCATTTTAAATAAAAATATAACCCCGGGTATAACACAGTGTACATCGTACAAATGGAATGCTTTGCTCGAATCAATAGATCTCTAAAGCTCCATCGCAGAACGTATTTGCCGCTTATCGTACATGTGTTCCTCTTGCTTCTTCCGTGTTTTGCGTAAAGGTACCGATTGCATGAATCAAGCGATATTTCCAAACTTCTAGTGCTTGGTTGCATGAGACTGTAAATTTTTGTCGAGGCAGTCCATTGACTTTGAAATTATCCGTTACGTGTAAATTTCCTCTCCTCGCTCTTTCCAAAGCAATAGGTTTCCAGCTTAGATTGCTGTTTAGAATGAGGTTAAAGAAACTAGCGTTGGCTATGATAATAAAGCTGATGCTGTCAAGAGCTAAAGAAAAACTTTAATGAATCAGGGCTTACCTTAAACAAACGCACAAGAGATTACCTTAAACCACTGCCTTCCCACGTTATTTGTGATTGAATGCCAAAGAAGAAGTCATTGTTCCTTCTTACAAATTTTTTGGTGGATTATTCACCCATACAGGCTCCAGTTAGCCTGCTTTTAAGAATCATGCTAATCCACGTCGTAAACAACTCCTCCATTCTCAAATTTACAACCGATCACCATTAAAATGTTGTTTTCAAAGGCTGTCTAAATATTAAATTTGACAAACAATTTTCCTCTAGATTTTCCTGTAATAAGGATTTGTCCGGAAAAAATTCTAACTGACGCTGTTATCATTTGACATAACTGTAGATGTATCAGAGCAGCAAAAAGTTAAATAATAACTAACCTCATACATGTTTCTCAGTCAGTGCTATCCCAGATCATATGATGTTAATTTTCATCACATCTATAGATGATTTAAGGTTTTTGATTTTCAAAATTCTAACTATCTTGCTTAACCTATCATGGCATGAACCATAAACCATAAACTATATACTTACAGAGTGACTGATACAAGCCCAAGCTTACCAGACATTAACTCTCCCTAGTTGTACTAGAGTTTACTTGCTTTAATGATGTTATTTGACCTTCCACCATTTGTAGTATCTTCAAGTTAAGCTATCCTCCAGTTGAACGGAAAAAGTTTGTGGTTTTTCGTTTTCGGGGTCTTCTATCGAAGGATACAAAGCAAGAAGCCAAGCATGATCTCCTGGTTAGTCTTCCGGTTTGAGCATTTTTAGTTTTCCATAAGGTTAGGTATTTCCAAAAAATTGATTATCTTCTTCTACCGCATCAGAGATTGGAAATCATCAGATGCTATAATTTTATATCAGTTTCATTACCACCTTCTTCAATTTTCAGACGTTATGCTTTCATCATGCCTCGGTTGATTTATCACAACCAAAAGTAGCTAATCTTATAAAAACGTCGTGTAAAAGCTTCCCATGCTTTTCCTTCTAGCGTTGTAACTCAGCTTAGAAGGTTTAATCAAATTACTTCACTTCACTTGTTCATGTATCTTGATTACCAGTGTAATTGATCGCCAAACTTGCAGTGCTATTTCAATCGCTACCTTGTTAACCAGATGTCCGTAGACTCCGCTTTGGTGCTTAAAAACTACATAAAAAGGTCAAACTACCCCTAAGTGTCACACGGTATCCAGGTGGTTCCTTATGAGACTGAGCTATAAGATTGGTTATCAAACTTGAAATCTAACAACTCCTCTACTTTTCCCATGTTTCATCCTGTTATTATTTTAAAATAATTAAATGTCCATTCTCTTATCACAAAATGTCCCACAACCATTTAAAATAAATTTAAAAAAATCTTTTTTGTCAGCTAATAACCTCATGATCAAATCTCATTGTAAACAAATTAGCATTCAATTCTCTAAGCTCATAATTCAAAATTAATAACATTAATCTTCATTACGTCTTATAATAAAATTCTTTTATTTCAAATTTTTATAGAATCATTGTAAATAATCGCAATTTGTGTTAAAGTGTTTTCATCTATAAATATAGTAATAAACCATAAAATTTTTATTATAGGAACATTTTTCACCCATGGTGAATCCAATCTGCAGAACAGCAGTAAGCATGGTTTTCTTGGTTGAACATAAAATATTTCAATGTCTACAAAAAAAATAAATAATAAATCAAAATGTCGTGTTTACGGTTTACTTGTTGGTAGAATGTTTTATTTAGAAGGGAAATGTGTTGTTATATTGCAGAACTTCTTTAATTTGAGGAACATGAGATATTAAACATGTATGTCAAATATTTTGGTTTCTTACTGATTTTTATCTGGTTACTTAGAATGACACTTCTACTATAACGTTTAATAAAACTAAATTTGAACTCACTGTCACACCACCCAACAAAAACCTTCCCTCGGTCAAAAATTAAAACCTTTTTATGAAATATATAATTGCAAAATCAAAAGAAGAGCAAAATTTAATTAGTAGAAAAACTCCAACAAATTTTCTGCACAAAGTGGATAAAATTGCTTTTAGCTTATATTAGCAAAAAAATTAACATAATAAATTTATCTAAATTCAAAATAATTTTCTTTAATTTTTTTACTTTCTTTCAATTTACAGGTAAGCAAAGGCAACAGACGTTTTATTTTCATTGGGAAATAAAGTTTACAATTTTTTTTAATCAAGGTAAGATGAAAGATGGAATGGTAGTGAAAAGATTAATTATAGATAACAAAAAAATTTTAATTTAAACAAATTTTTATTGGAAAATTAGGAGAGAGTAACTTAATTATATGAAAAATTTGGATTAAGGCGAAACTTTTGTTATATTGTTTTTAAAAATAATTGTTAAACCGCCTCACAAACATGAAAGTTTAACCAATTTTTTTCTAGAAAAGATTATGTACGGAGAAGGGCATTGTTTACATTTCGTTTTTATCACAATAAGGCCCAGATGATCACTTTTACAGTATTTTAAGGTGGTTACTAGTCAATCTAGAGCCTACTTTTTCTTCTGTTTCATTGAAAACATTATTAAACCTGTATTAATCTCCATCGGTAACAGCAATAAGGTTACTAAGTACTAGATATCTCGTCCCGCAATCATATTTTAGGTAATGAAGGATATAACAGTGCCACTAGGAAGGGTTAACTGGCATTTATCGTTAGTCAATAACTCTTTTGTGGAATAGATTTTTAAGTAGTTAATTATATTTAAAAGTACGAATAGGCAGCTATATTCCTACTGTTATTCCGATTCCTATTCCTTAAATTCTATCGAACTCCCTTTATTAGTCTCAATGATTAAAATGCTACAAGGCTAATATTTTGTTGTTATATTCAGCTAACGGTTAACAGTTTAATTTTCAGCATTTCCAGCATTTTCTTTGTAAATTCTGAGAATAGATTAGAATATGATGGTGAAATGTAGCACTACAAGAGTTGGTTATAATGGTGAAATGTAGCTCTAAACTGATCTAACTAGGTGCCAGCCAGTCATTCTCGTCAAAGTAGAGAAGTGTGGATCTCTTCCTGAGAAAGTGTGGATCTCTTCCTAAAATCCATAGAATCATGTTAAAATCCACATTCATTCCACAATCCACATTGTGTGTCTGTCTGTCTACTTTACATAATATTTTAAGACTATTTTCTTTATCTTCTAATCCTAACTTCAAAGCTAGATTCAATAAAATTTGATTGATTTTTTCCATATTTTTGTAGAATAAGTCAATTAATTCACTTGACCTGCTAGTGATGTCACTAACAAGAAGCAATCGGAGGACTGCGTGCTTGGTTAGGTTGTATTTCAACGAGCGTCACCTATGTGTGTTTGAGAAGTAATTTCCTCGAGTCTAGTACAAATAATCAGATATGCACGCAAATAAGACTGTGTAAACGGAATGACATAACCTAAGCTTCAACATCGTCGCACTGTTGCTGACCTCGTTGTTTTTTACAAATATAGTCATCAACAGTGCTCAGATGAAATCAGCGGCATCATGCCTCAAATTTATTCTTACCCCCGTTCCCCACGGCAATCGGTTGCCGCAACCAGTAAAACGGTAAAGATCCCGCGCTGTGTTTCTTCAGCAACGTACAATTTGGGTTCAGAACTGGTATTGGCACAGAAGATGCAATATTTGACTTCCAAAATATTGACAAAAAAATTTACACACAGAATGTTGTTGCCAGCTTTTTCGTTGATATTACTAAGGCTTTTGATATGGTGAACCACCTGGTTTTTATTGTACAAAAACTAGAAGATGCTGGCTTTCGTGGGTTTATTCTTGAATGGTTGAAATCCTATCTGAGTCAAAGATTCCAACAAGTCAAAACTTACGACTCCTTGAGCTCTGTGCAATGTTTGAATACCGACGTACCACAGGGTTCTGTTCTAGGTGCAATTCTTTTCTTGGTATACATGAATTTGACCTAAATTTGTTTCGGAGAATAAGTGCGTTTGCTGATGACATGTCTCTGTCTTATTCTCAAAATACGCATACATTACTAACCGATCATATCACTCATGATCTAGAACTTCTAAATAAATGGTTTTTGGTGTATTCCATGATTATAAGTGGCAAAACAAAAATAATGCACTTCGGGCTTACTGGTCGATGTACTCCTAATTCTTCAGTAGCTAGTCACTCGGTCGTCTGTAATAAAACCAATTGTTCAAGCAACTGCTTTGCAGTTGAATCGGTTACTACATTTAAATATTTGGGTCTGACACTAGACAATAGATTGAGCTGAAAACCTCACATAGATGCACCGAAAAAATATTTTTAATGCTAAATAGGAAATTTTATATTCTTAAGTCTTTATGTCCAATACATGTATTAAAATGTATATACTATGCCCTTTTCAATTCAAAACTTCAGTATGGAATTGGTTGCTGCTATGCGGGAACTTATCTAAGTACGCTAAAGTCTTTAGTATTAGCTCAAAAATATATAGTAAGAATAATATATAACCGGAAAAAACTTGATCAAAACAGACCAATATTTCATTTTAATTGGATTCTTCCACTAAGGCATCTTTATATTTATAGGATTCTTAAAATTTTTTATGTTATGAGTAGTAACCGAATGCTGAGGTATCATAAAAATCTCAATAGATCGCTTCGGTCTCAACAACTTGCTAATGTGGGGCGATTTAGAACTACTCAGTTCAGAAGATTCTTTTCTGTAATATCATCTAGCATATTTAATCAATTACCGTCCGATATTCGTCAAAGTTTTCTCTCTTTATCAACGTTTCTTATGCAGGAAAAGTCATGACTTTTTACCTTTGATTTAACCAAAAGTGAAAAATTGTTCAAGGTTATAATATGATGATCTGTGTTTGTTTCCCGAGTTGAAGTTTAACTACTATTTAAGTATTAGACATTCTCAAATGAACCTATTTTAGTTTTTTTCGTCCTTTACTGCCTGTAAATAAGAATTTTTTACTTTTGATAAACTTATTAACTCCTACAAAATCTAAAAACATACTATTTAACATCTAATGAGAATCTCTAAAATCTATTTACAGACTACTTTTTGTGAAAATACTACTTTACACCTAAATAAGCTTGTTTTTCAATACCTTACTAAGTACTTATCATATCTTAAGAACTTAAAAAGTTCTATCAATTCTATTAACGTACAAAATTAACATCTTATTGCATCAAACTCGACAAACATTTTTATGCATGAACATAGCGCTCGTATATTTAAGTTCTAAATTGGAAATGTATGAGTGTGATTTTGTGTGTAAAGGATGCGTCCATTTTTTCTCCATGTTTTTAATGATATAATTTAAAAGACCAAAATTCAGAAATCAAAAAATTTAAATATTTAAATTATGTGTAGAATATAAAACTAATTTTCCATAATTTTCTCAATATTATGAAAAATTAAATTAAAATATCGATAAATGGACATGAAACAAGACAAATAAAAAATATTAAAATAATATAATATTTTTTTTAAATCACTAAAATTAATTATTGAAAGTACCTATTTGCTTAGCGAGATTGTTTGTATTACATACACTAAAAAATTTCTTTCGCACATAATTTTATATTCAAATAATAAATTAAAATTATTCACTTCAATTAAACGCATGTAAATTATTTCCTTTAATGTTAAATAAAACCAGCCATGTTAGAATATACAAAAATACTTTTTATTTTTCTATTCTTATTTCTTGTTCTTTCTTTTCTTATGTTTATTTTTACTATCATCAAACAAATTTCGTTTCTCTTCGTTTTTTATTATTACAGAAAAGACCGAAAGAAAATTTATTTTTAACGCCTATTTATCAACTTAAATGGGATTATTTCCGGTAAGTAGCTTTTGCAAGAGTTATGTAGATGTTATTTTTGTATTGAAAATAAGTGATACTTAAATACTATAAATTCTAAATACTTGAATCTGTAGGTTTTAAGGAGTAGTTAAATTTCGACTCGGGTTGTTTAAGTTTTGTATTTATTTCTAAGCAGTTGGCTAAATAATTGTTATTAATTTATTATTTAACTATTGTATTGGTTTGTTGTCTATATATTATTAGACTTATAAAATTAGTTGTTTAGTTCATTAGTCATTTAATTATTGCTTTTAAAAATATCTTTCTATATTTTTACATTTATAAAGAATATTATCTTAAAATTTTTTCTCAAATCTTGTCGTGTAGCTTAATCCAACCACCATATGTTTTAATTATTCTCGAGCCTATACAGATTTTTTTAAACACTGGGTTAGTACAATCTGTTTGTTAAGAAAGGGCACATAACTTTAGTCGATTTTAACGACTAAAATATGCTCTTAATTTTTTCCAACTTACATTACTAACTAAAACTAAAAATGAATAATAGTGATTTCTAAATTATTTATAATAACAATTTGTAGTGTTAAAAACAATTGGAAAAGAACAATAAATAAATAATAATAATAATTCGTAATGCAATTAATCATCTTGAGATACCAACAATATTGCTAATGGTCGCAGTAATTCATGAATATCGATGATCAACAATTATGGTGTAATATTATGTAACAATAATATCGCTTTTTGTCGCAGCGATCGATGATCAACAATTCTGATGTATTATAATATAACAATAATATTGCCACTGGTTGTAGCAATCGATAAAACAACTATGATGTAATATACTATAACAATAATATCGCTCTTGGTCACAGCGAACAATGAGTATCGATGATCAACTATGATGAGGTAATATAATGTACACATAATATTGCTTATGGTCGCAAAAATTGATGGATAGAGATGATAAACAAGTATGGTGTAATTCTGTTATATACTGTACCAATAATATGGCTAACAATTGGTAGATGGTAAACAATTATAGTGCAATACAATATAAATTCAGTAAATTATTTGTGATATAACATCACTCCGATGGAAAATCTCCCATCAAGAATATAAAAACTAAATCTAAAAAATTATGGTGCAAATTATGAAACTTTTTGCAATCCATACAATTTTCGACCGATGTAGTTTCGAACCAATGAGAAAATTTAAACTTTAAAAAAGTTTATCATTCAGGACTAGCTAAACTACCAAAAAATGTCAACGCTAATATAAACCAAATAGTCTGCATCTCTAGCGCAGTATAAAAAAACAAAAAAATTACATAAACATATATTTAATAGATTCAGGTTTTGTCAATTAGTTTCTCTAGTGATCACTGTTTTGTTATACTCTAGACATACTAGTATTAAATAACAAGCTCGTATCGGCGAGAACAAAATGACTAGTCTTCTCTTGTGTCTATTGACAAATAATCAACAATTAATTCAGTAAATCATTTGTGATATAACATCACCACGATGGAAAATCTGCCATAATGAATATAAGAAATGAATCTAAAACAGTGAATCTAAAATCTACACCCGTCAACATAATTTATGAAGCCAAGCTGTTACAGTTTGAGCTTGATAATTTGGTTAGTTGGTATAAGCTTAATTTTCTGGAGTTGAATGTTGGCAAGTGTGCAGCCATTACGTTTTCTCGTAAACGCAGCTTTAATTACAATATTAATCTTGTTGAGATATCACGTGTCTCTGAAATACGAGATTTGGGTGTGATATTGGACTGTCAACTAAGTTTTGTCTCTCATATCAATAAAATATGCTCAAAAGCCATGTTAATGTGGGATTTGTGAAAAGATTTTTAAGCAGTTTAAAAACTTTGAAACCGTTATTAAATTGTATTCCTCGTTGGTTAGATCGCAACCGGAGTTTGCTACTATGGTTTGAGCTCCTTTTTACGAAAGTCATAATAATCGCATTGAAAGGGTTCAGAAGTGTGTCACGAGTCTTATTTTCATAAAATTTGGATGAATTGGAGCATAACTTACAGTATTGGGAAAAATTATTGAGATTGCCTAGCTACAATGATAGATGCAAAATGTTAAATTTAATCTCTTGAAATTCCAGAAGAGTTTTCTGCGGTTCTATATTGGTAGCGGACATCTTGTGTGCTCGCATTGATTCTAATTACTTGTTAAGTTCACTCAAATTGTACACTTCCACAAGAATAATAAGACCAAGGTCTTTCCAACATTTGGTATGTGAATCTAAAGATAGTAATTATTTATCAAATGATTCGCTGAAGCTTATGGTGGATAGTTTTAATAGCTATTTTGATTGTTTTGATTTCAATTTATCTAAATACTTATTTAAAAGGGCTTTACATTTTAAGTTGACGAGCAGCTCTCCTTAGTTGTATTAATATAATATAAATTTTATTGTTAATTCACTAGAATTTTTAGTTCTCACTGTAATAAGTGTAAAAAGTCTCTGTTTAGTTTTCAATGTATAATTGTAATTATTAAATATTTATAGTCTCTTATAATTTTTATATTTCTCAACATCAGCTTATTTATAGACTATTTTTAATTTTTAAAAAAATATTTTTATCCCAATATTTCGACCTTGCAGGTCATCATCAGGGGTTACATATATTTTATTATATTTAAAATTACCTACAAAAACAATTAGTTAGAAACAACACCTAAAAATTAACATAAAACTTAATAAAATAATAAATAAATTGAAAAAATAACAATTAATAAATTGGTAGTTGTTTTGGAAAGAAAACATTTCTTAATACGTTGTAAGCAACATAATATAATATCTGATTTTATAAGTCAAAAAGGTTCATGTTTTGCTTCATTGGAAAAAGAGGATCATCTGTTTTCTATAAATGTTAAACGTATGAAAAAAAAATCTTAAATCTAGAAATTGAAATTTGCCAATATTTAAATTTAACTTTGCAGAATCAGGTTAGTAAGCATATTTTGTTGCTAAGGGATAATTTGCACATTGATGATTATAATAGTTTGGTCCAATTACAAATTTACATTAACGAAATTCACGTGAAACATTTTGATATTCATGAAAAGAAGTTCACGTCTCTTGTTGTTAAACAAAAACAACTAGATATTAAGTTGTAAATTCTACTAATACCATAATTTCTCTTGATTGTAAATTGTTATTGAGTTTTGGTCCAGGTTAGGTTTTGGGCTACCATTTCAAAAAAGTTCTCTAAATGTGTTGAATGTACTTTCTGAAATAGAGAATATTCTGTCTCAATTCGGTGAATCAGATCAGATCAGATCACTAAGTAACGCCAACACAAAAACACATAAGTAAAAATAATTCTTTTATTTCGAAATTTCGTCCAAATACTTTTGAACAATAGCAATAGCAATTGCTATTGAACACACTAAGGTTTTATTGTACATGTACGCATTTTTTCGAAATCTAATTAAACTATTTTCAACATAAGCACATAATAATTTTTTCCCTAATTTCTTTCAAATTTCTTTTATTTATATACTTTAATTTTACTAAAATTCACTAAATAAAATATATTTTGCTAATGCCTAATTTAAAAATCAATTTGACTATACTAAAACATTTGAATTTTTTTATAACTTTTCTAATTAAACCAACTCATCTAATTAATTACTTGGGTCTGAAAGACCTAAGTATTACATTCATGAGCTCAAAGTGAAATTCTTACCCCACTTTTTTTGACATTTCTCGACGTTTTAGGACCTACTGATTCTAAAAAAGCAACAAAAAAAATGTATGTCTGTCTGCCAGCCGTCCGTCCGTCACAACCGACGAAATCTAGAAAACGGCTGGACCGATTTGAAAAGTTTTTTTTTTCCTAAAAATAAGTTTACTCAATGGGAAGAGCCGAAAGGACGATGTGCCCGATAAGTGTACCGGAAGTGTGTCAAAAAAATCGTCAAGTGTGTCAAAACAAGGAAATTTGCATATTTTTTGCTTAAAAAACTTTCATTTTAAGTGATTACGAGTAGGAACATTGAATTTGGAGTAATCTTGATGGTCGGGATTGGTGTTGTAACCACAACGAAATTCACAAGAGGGAAACTTTAACTATTTTAATTTAAAAACACAAATAACTGTTCATAAACACATTAATCTTTTATTAATTTTTATTATTACTTTTTTTCTTAGATTTTCTTAAACTATAATAATACTGTTGGAAAATCTTTTTATAACTTTAAGTAAACTTAAAATTAAAGTAAATTAAGGTAAATTGAAGTAAGCTTAAAACTTTTACTTTATTATAACTAACTGTTCTTAATTTTGATCAACCGACTTAAACTTGGAACTTAACTTTTACTTATATTATATAACTAACCGTTATTTTCTTTTGAATAACCGATTTTTACTAAAAGAAACTCTTTACTAACAGATTTTTTCGGAATAATTACTTTCCGACTTTCAGAAATACGTATTCAACTCACTTAATAATATTGATTTACTGACCGACTGACTGATATTTTTTAACTCTTCTAAAATCTGACTTTTTAACTTATATATACTTTATTCTTAAAACTAAATATTTGTAAACAGTAAACATTAACATTAGTTGTAGCGAGGATTTCCAACATCATCAACTTCCTATTTATTTACGAAAAAACATTTAAAATTTATTTACAAAAATAAAACTCAAACTAAACTATCTTTATTGTGACTCAGCAAGGTAAAATATTTAATATTATAAATTTTACCTTGAGAATCAACAACAAAACAATTTAATTTTGCATTACTTTGTAAATAAATTAAATACACCGAAATAGTTGATGATGGGATAATCTGTGCTACAACATCCTTCCATTTTTTATAGAGAATTTTTTATTTTTAAAAAATTTATCTGTATTTCTTTTTCTTAAACTATCAATTTACAAATAACTAACTACATTTAATCAAACTATTTATTTACAAACATTATAAAAACAAAATAAAAACATAATTTTGCTTTTATTAATTTTTATTTGAACTTGACTTTTAATAGTAGTTTAATCAATGAGTGAATAATGAAGTAGTTTATTTTCAAGCAAAAGTTTAAAATTCGAGCGAGGCACGAGCGAGAATTTTAATTTGCGAGAGAATAAAATTCATTATTCACGAATCGATTACAATACTTTATTCTCTGACAAAGATTTTATTATAAAAAAGAATTGTGTATTATAAAAAATAAAAACATTTTCTTCAATTAAAACAATAAATCTTTATTGTTTTAATTGATAAATCAAATTTCTTAATAAAAAAACCCTGATGATAAAAAACGCCCTTCTCATACAATCAACCAAGTTCAACTAAACGAAATAAGAGAATTACTCAAAATTTGATTTTTGAACAAAACTTATCAAAGCAAATGTGATTATAATTTGAAAATAATTTTAATGAAATCAAAATAATTTGACCAATTGGAATCATACCAGTTGAATAAAAGTTTCATTAGGCAATAGGTTAAGTTCATTAGGCTATAGGTTAAAAAACAATACAATAATACATACTATTATTATCGAAAAAACATACAAATAAAGCTGATATAATTAAATGGAAGAGAATAAAAAACATTTTTTGTTTGGTTTCGTTTTTCATTAATAACAACAAAAAAATGACATACTTATATTACTATGTATTTACAAAAACGTTTAATTAAAATTATTAAAATTTACGATATTACTAAGATTGGGCTAAATTAAAATTCATATATGTATAACAATATTTATGAAGATAAAATGAATAATGTCCTTCCATTTTTAAGAGAGATTTTTATTTCTTTAAATTAACATCTGCAACAACTTATTACGAAAAAAAAATAAACACATAATTTTTATTTTGCTATTAAATTTCAGTTGAACTTGACTTTGGAAGGTAATTAAAATTAAATAATTAATAAAATTTTTTTTTTGGTGTCATTTTCATACACAAAAAAGAATTCACATACTTAAATTACTATTTAGAAACCGTTTAAACAATATTATTAAAATTACGCTGGGTTTCATTTTTCATAAACAAAAAAAAAATTCACATATGTACTTAAATTACTATTTAGAAAAATGTTTGAACAAAATTATTAAAATGGAAAATACAAATAACAATAGTTATCAAGCTAAAATGAATGGTGGTTCGTTAATATTTATCGTGGATAAAGAGAGGTTTTGTAATTCTATTTCTGAACATTTACTGTCCGCTTGATTTGTTTCGGAACAGATGGTTTTAGGTATAGTCTTCGGAGTAATGGAATGGTTTGTAGATGGTCTAGATTCAACCCGTAATGCTATGAGCTTCCTCTTTAGTCGTTTAAAAACAGAAATATTCGCTAATATTATAACAACTACTGTCAATAAGGTAAGAGCTATCAGTGAGTAAATTATTAGACCATTAGTACGTATTGTTTTTTCATGATGAGTTAAAATTCTCTCGTGTTCGGTTAGATTTAAATGTTTCTGTAAATTTTTTAGTTCCGGGTTAGCTAACATCAAATTTGTGTTAAACTCGTCCTTGTTAGAGAAGATTACGTTCTTCTTTTCGATGGTTTGTCTCTCTGGGGTTTGCAACTTTTGAGTCCACCATTTGGGATAGGGTACTGAAATGAAATTCGTGTTGTATGATTTCAAAAGTTTCCTACTTGTGACGGGAAGCAAAAAATTTGAAGTTTGAATTTCGCAGTTTGTGTGAAAAGTTATTATTCCTTGCTGCACAATATTCTCAGATATTGGGTTTTTATGTTCACATTTAATAAGAATTGTTCTAGTATGTTGTAACATAAACAACCAAGAGTTTGTTTGTGTCATTCGCACGAAAATGTCACTTTCGAAATGAAATGGTCTAGTTTTACAACTAATTTTCTCGCGTAAAGGATTACTGAAAAGTTCCAGAAGGCAGTTTCCCGTAGTGCTTAGAATTTTGGGCTTATTCTGTTGACAGAGTTTTACAGAGGTTTTGAAATCTATTGTCACCGTTTTACATAATAGATAGTCTGATGTACTTAATATAATAAAGTTATTTTTTAGGTCTGTACTAGCCAAATATTCGCCGTTAAGATCTAATGTGTTGAAATTTCCGTCTGTTGAATGAAAAGGTAACAAGTATGTTTTAAAAAGATTGTAATTCGTTAGTTCCGGTAATGGTACAGTGATTCGTATTAATATTCCATTCATGTGTCTAAAATAGTCAATTTTTAAGATTTGTTCGAGAGTGTTTAAATTTAAGAAGTTTTTATTTATCTCAGTATTTAACGAGACTTTTGTCATAAATGCAGAAAGATCTTTGGTTTTTATTATTAATGGGTGTAGCTGATGGTTTCGTAAGGACTGGACTATCGATATAGCGGTATTTTGCTCTTTTTGGATCTGTAGTAATTTTAGTAGGATGTATGTGGATATTTCATTGATTTTAATTTGAATTCGGTCTAAATTAAGTGTCGTTCGGAAATCTGTATTCAGGTTACTAATAATATTATTCAGTTCATTTAATTTACAAACACATTTGATTTATATTCTATAACTAATCGTAAACTGGTTAATTGTTCTGTCTGTACCAGTTTCTTTTCCAATATCTACTATAGTATGTTTTACCGGAAAAAATTGTGGAAAGGTATTTGGAAATTTGAATGAAAAGTATTTGCATAGACTCTTAAAACTATTTAAAGGAAAAAACTTATCTGAATTTTGTAGTTCATTTATCGATGAAGGAAAAAGTTGCATATCAGTTTGAACAAAATTGTTTACCTGTTTCCATACTTTAAAACTCAATAAAATACTTGTGAATATGAGAGATAAAAACACTGCTAGAAATTGATCCAAATTATCGTAATGCTTCGCTATAGATTTGTTTCCGCCTGAAAGATGGGTATTTTTTAAAGAACGGTGACCACTTTTTGATGTAAGTTGATAATTTTTAGACCAATTTTTATCGCTTATTCTCTTGCCATGTAAATGGTCTAAATCATCAGTTGATTTAAAATTAATATTGTTCTCATTTGTATTTGAAATAACTTTATTGGTTTTGATTTCTGTGAATGAGTTGTCGGAATTAATAATATTTGCAAGATTCCCATTGAAATTTGTGCTACTGTTTTGTCTTAAGGCGCTAGATTGTGTAATCATAGGTTTTATTCGTATTATAAGAGGTTTTTTTGCCTTTGTACCGTATGTTTTAAATTTACTACTTACTAACTTGGTACTATCTGTTAATTTAAACCGGGTTGATATGTTTGGTGCGTTGTCTGTCAATTTATTATTTAAAGTGTTAATGATTTCAGTTAATTTTTTGATCTCTCTATCTCTAGCTTGCAGAACATTTTGAATTGAATTTAATTCATTTTTAACATCTGTTAATTTGTTTGTCTGAGTTTCGAATTGTCTAATTGTGTTTTTATTGTTAACGTGTTTTATATGAAGCAACGAAATTTGTTTCTTTAAATTAAAGTTGTCAAGTTTCAAAACATCATTTTCTTTTAACTTTTCTATAACTTGTAAATTAGATGAATTTAGTTTATAATTATATTCATTCCGTAAAGTTTGAAATTTTGCTTGTGTATCCGTTAAACTGAATTTTAATTGATTTAATGTAAGTTCGTTATTGTGTAATTTTGTATTAGATTCATTTAAATCTTTAGTTAACTTAATTATCGAATTACTTAATTCATCGAGCTCTGCTAGTTTTTGATTTAATAAAATTTTGTACTGGTCTAGTTCACGGTCTTTGCTTATCTCGATGGTTTTCAGTTTCTTGATTTCGGTTTTGTATTCGCTGTTTTCTTTATTCAACTTGTCAATTTTAAATTTATATTGTTGATTCTCTGTTTGCATTTTATCACATTCTGTGATACTTAAAGTCGATCCCTCCGGACTTGGAAATACAGTATTATATCTGTTAAAACTGTTTGCGTTTGTTGGTTCGTATATACTATCTGAGAAAGGGGGTATGACAGTAAGGTATGGCAGCTGAGAATTTGGAAGTAATAAATTATTACACGGTATGTGCTGACTTTGATTTGTAAGTGATTGTGGTTTTGTATAAGCAACTAGAGGGTCTAAAAATGTTTGGTTGTTTCCTGATCCAAATAACAAATATTCCGTCTGTATTGCTTTGTCAATTAAAGTTTCGAGATTTTTTGCTACAGTACTGATAACACTTTGTCTAACTGCTAAGTTATGTAAACCTATTCTAAAAGTGTTTATTGCATATTCCTCTATTTCTTTAAGAAACGATTCGTTGTTCACTGGATATTTGGTTTTAACGGCATTCTGTGTTTTAAACATAAGCATTTGTAGACGTTCAGAATATCGTAACACACTTTCGTGTTTTAACTGTTTACAGTTTACTAATTCGTTTGTTAAGATTAATATAGATGTGGTGGGCAAATAATGTTGTTTAACTCTGACAGTTCTGTTAAAGGTTTTAAATTGCTGAAAACGACTGTAAATATAACTCATAAAAATGCGTTTTTGTTCGACATTAAGATTTTCATAGATTATATCACAATTATACAGGAATATTTGTAAATTTTCGTTTAAAGCTGGCGTTTGTTCACCGCTAAATATTGGAATTGTTTGAACTTGTTTGAATATTTCTGAGTTTGACATTTTATTAATTTTGTTCAAACGTGTTTCCGAAATCATTGAATCTAATACTGATTAAATCTAAAATATCACTATTACTAGACACACTACCTGTGGATCCCACGGTGTTTCTGGTTGGCCTCCGAAATGCTGCTCTTGATGGTTCTCCTCTGCTCCTTAAATTGTAAAAAACGGAGTCTTCACTGTCACTGGATACACTCATCAATTTTGTTAATTTTTGAAATTTTTTATTGTTGCACTGCACTGCACTGCACTAAATTGTATTGTTGTCTGTCGACTGTCTTAAAAGTTCACTGGTTTTTTTTTCTGAATTTCACTGTTTATAAAATTTAAAGAAATTCACTGTGTGTTTGTGTTTTTTTTTTTTTAAAGTCTTGTTTCCCTTAATTTTTTTTTTCGTGGTTTTTTTTTTAAATAGTTCTTAATTTTTTGTATATTTTTTTCCTTTGCGAAGGATATTACAACAAAAAAGGACTACCGGCTGCGCCACTGTTGTAACCACAACGAAATTCACCAGAGGGAAACTTTAACTATTTTAATTTAAAAACACAAATAACTGTTCATAAACACATTAATCTTTTATTAATTTTTATTATTACTTTTTTTCTTAGATTTTCTTAAACTATAATAATACTGTTGGAAAATCTTTTTATAACTTTAAGTAAACTTAAAATTAAAGTAAATTAAGGTAAATTGAAGTAAGCTTAAAACTTTTACTTTATTATAACTAACTGTTCTTAATTTTGATCAACCGACTTAAACTTGGAACTTAACTTTTACTTATATTATATAACTAACCGTTATTTTCTTTTGAATAACCGATTTTTACTAAAAGAAACTCTTTACTAACAGATTTTTTCGGAATAATTACTTTCCGACTTTCAGAAATACGTATTTAACTCACTTAATAATATTGATTTACTGACCGACTGACTGATATTTTTTAACTCTTCTAAAATCTGACTTTTTAACTTATATATACTTTATTCTTAAAACTAAATATTTGTAAACAGTAAACATTAACATTAGTTGTAGCGAAGATTTCCAACATCATTAACTTCCTATTTATTTACGAAAAAACATTTAAAATTTATTTACAAAAATAAAACTCAAACTAAACTATCTTTATTGTGACTCAGCAAGGTAAAATATTTAATATTATAAATTTTACCTTGAGAATCAACAACAAAACAATTTAATTTTGCATTACTTTATAAATAAATTAAATACACCGAAATAGTTGATGATGGGATAATCTGTGCTACAACATTGGTATGTGAAACGAAAATTCAGATTAAAGCATTATAATTTTGTCAAAAATATGTTGTCAAGAGAAAGATTTTTATTTATTTTTTTACCCAATTTTTTGTAAAAAAATTATATTAAAATTTTGTTTGAAATGAAATTTTATTTATTATTATTGAGAATTATGGCATTATAAGTTTGTCAAAAAAATAATGTCAAGCGTGTCAAAAAAGATTTCATTTAGTTTTTTAGCCAATTTTTTGGAAAAAAAATGTAGCTGTTTTTATGACGTAAATGTAATTTAAAATGAAATTGGACATGGACATTTTTGAATTTGTTATAGTTTTTGAAATATTTTTGGAATTTTGAAAAAAGTTTGTATTTTTGATTTTGTAATAATTTTTGCAATATTTTTAGAATTTTGGGAAAAGTTTTAATTTTTGATTTTGTAAGAACTTTTGGAATATTTTTGGAATTTTGAAAAATTTTAAATTTTTATATTTTATTATAATTTTTAGAATTCTGAAAAAGGTTTCAGTTTTTTATTTTGTAATAGTTTTTGGAATATTTTTAGAATTTTGAAAAAAGTTTGATTTTATTAAAATTTTTACAATATTTTTGGAATTTTAAAAGAAATATGAATTTGTGATTTTGTAATATTTTCTCGAATCGCTAAATGGAAGGTTTTCGAATAGTTTGCTGAAAATGTAATTAAAAATGAAATTGGACATAGACATTTTTAAATATGTTGTTGTTTTTGAAATATTTTTGGAATTTTGAAAAAGTTTCAATTTTCGATTTTGTAAGAATTTTTGGAATATTTTTAGAATTTTGAAAAATTTTAAATTTTTGATTTTATTATAAATTTTATAATTTTGGAAAAAGTTTCAATTTTTGATATTTTTCTAGTTTTTGCAATATTTTTAGAGTTTGGTAAAAAATATTTGAATTTTTAAGAATTTTTGGAATATTATTAGAATATAGAAAACGTTGAAATTTTTGATTTTATTATAATTTTTGGAATATTTTTAGAATTTTGAAAACAAATATAATTTTTGAATTTTATATATACATTTATTTAGAATTTTGAAAAAAGTTTCAATTTTTGATATTGTAAAAATTTTGGGAATGTTTTTGGAATTCTGAAAAATTTTAAATTTTTGATTTTATTAAAATTTTTATAATTTTGGAAAAAGTTACAATTTTTGATTTTGTTATATTTTTTTAAATATTTTTAGAATTTTTGAAAAAAAATTTTAATCTGTGATTTTGTAATAATTTTTGAAATATTTTTAGAATTATGTTTGAAAAAAGTTTGAATTTTTTATTTAACAATATTTTTGGAATTTTGAAAGAAATATGAATTTGTGATTTTGAAATATTTTCTCGAAACGGTAAATGTAGAGGTTTTTGAGTAGTTTGCTGATTGTATAATCTTTTCACTAAACTATGTTAATTTATGATCTGTTATAATTTTCCGACAACGTATTGATGTTTCGTGTTAGTTTTGTAAGACATATCTAAACAGAGATGTACTTTAACAAAAAGTTATGTTTGATATACATCGCTGCCCAAAACTAAAAACCATGTTCTCTTAAAAGTTTTTTGCTGAAAACTATATCAAAATCCTTAACCCAGACCGAAGTCTTGATATCTCAGAGCTTGAGATTTCAGCCCCTCCATATTTTTACTTTTAAAATTGAGATTTCATTTTTGTAATAAATGTGATTTACTTAAACAATAAATTTTAGAAATTGTACTATTAATACACTTAAAATTTTCTAGTTAATCCAACTTTAAATAAACTACTTTAGTGCTTAGTACAAGTTGGTGAAGATAAATATATATTTATATAAAAAAATCTATTAAAAAAATCTACATTTGAGTGGTACCTAATCCTTAATACTTCAAATGTTTTCACCTTGGAAAAAATTAAGAAAATAGAAAAATATGTAACAGAGAACTATTCTCAAAATCAATAATTCTTATCGAATTTTTCCTACTGAATAACATTTCATTATCCACTCGCACAAATATCAAAAAAAATTACAAAAGTGTGTGGAAATAAAATAAAATCAAAACAACCATTGAACTAATTGTTGATTATGACGTTAAAACGGCAAAACACCATTTCTAGCGCGAGTGACGTTATTTTAGGAACAAGTATTTCTGGCAGCTAGTTACAGCCATTTTTTGTAGGATAGCGCAACAAAATACTATCACTTTGCGGTGGGTTCCAGGTCATAGGGCATAGTTCCTGGCATTCCGGGCATCATAAAAGCAGATAAACTTGCAAGGGCTGGAGCGGGCGTGAAATATTCAGATCCAGAACCCACTTTAGGGTAATCCAAAACGTTTGCCTTGTCATTATTAAAGGTGAATGCTGACCTCAAGATGAAGACCTTGTGGAATGCGTCATGAACAGGAAGACAAAGTAAAATGCTTTTTTGCATTTCAGAAAGGCGCTATGGATCATAGAGTCTGCATTCCGGGACAAGTTTGTCTCATGCAACCTGTCCAACCCTTTATAATCTAATCTTCTCTACAGCCACTTCGTACTATCCTATGTAGACAGTATGACAGCATCCCTTTAATCTTCGGTAGCGGTCTAATAATCTGTTATTACTCATGTTAATTGACCATTTGTCTAAATGAATTCTGAAGCCGTAATTAGACTATTGCAGAACTCTGCAATATTTCTGCAATAGTCGTGCAATGGTTTTGTGTAAAATATGCATTGCAGAAAAGTTTGGCAATGACCTCATTGCAATGTTCATTGTCAAACTTTTCTGCAATGAATATTTTATACACTACCATTGCAGATATATTGTAGAGTTCTGCAATAGTCTAATTTTTTTTTTTTTTAATAAAATGTGTTGTGTAGTATGAATTACAATATGTGTCACAATAACACATAAAAACATTTAAAGACCAAGGTCCCACAACAACATACGTTCAAAGGTGTTGATGGACGTAAATCTTTCTTTTTTTTATATTTTTTGTTAAAGAATGAAAATTGTGGCTTAAGTCACTAGAAACACTGCACTATTATCACACACAATTATAGTTAAACAACCAAGTTTTCAAAACTCTGTTTTTCAAATACACAGTTTACCTAGCTAGAGTAGCTTTAAGTTTTTTGGTTTCTGTCTATAATTCACCTTCACTACTAATTAGTAATTAATAATTTTTTTTTCATTTTAATAACCAACATTTTAACTTTTAAGCTTAAAATATGAAAAGGCAGAAATCTCATAACTCTGAAATATCAAAACTTTAGTTTTAGTGTTCACATAGTTTACGGAAGCTTTCATGGTATCATTGTTTTTAGTTTTAGACAGAAATATCAACCTGGAATGGACAGAAAATAACCTGAAATGGAATAAACATGTGTTCAACCTCGCTAAATCTGCAATGCAAAAATTAGGATTCTTGAGTCGATGTAAAAAGTATTTCAATCCCGAGCAAATTTTGCTAATCTTCAAGTCCTTTATTCGTCCATGTATGGAGTACTGCTGTCATGTTTGGGGAGGTGCTTGTCAGTCAACAATAAAATGTCTAGACTCTGTACAGAGAAAAGCAATACGGTTGATTGGTAATACCGAACTAACGGACCAGCTTGATTCACTCCAGCACAGAAGAAATGTGGCTGAATTATCAATCTACTATAAATATAACTTTAGCGAATTCTCCTCTAAGGAAATTCAAAATATCCTTCCATCGTGTGCGCAGTATAATCGACAAACAAGAGCTGCCGAGTTATCCCATCCATTTGTTGTACAAATACCTCGTTGTAGAACTGTGTCCTTGCAGAACGACTATTTTAATAGAGTGGCCAAATTGTAGAACTCAATGCCTCCCTCTGTATTTTCCGATGAATGTTCCCCTCAGGCATTTAAAGAAAATGTCCATAATCATTTAAAACAATTAGTATAGTTATCCCTATATCCCCATTCCTTCCATTTTCCTCATCTCCTTCCTTTATAGCTGACATGGTATCATCGGATATTCAAAGAGTCTAAATAATGAATATTTCATATTTAGTGTGCTAAACATGTCTAACTAATTAATAAAAAAAAAAAAAAAAGAAATAATATTTAACATAAACATAAAAATATTTCAAAAACGCAATTATCTTTTTTCTGTTTAAAAATTTAATTACTAAGCTCACACGAAATATTATTGTGTTGTCAGAAAATTATGACTGAACATAAATTAATATAATAACGGCAGCAAACTTCTCAAAACTTTCAGCATTTAGAGTTCAAGAATAACTTTTCTAAAAAAAACGTTATACTATCTCCCTATACCTAAAATTTTCTGTTTGTCCAGAAAACATCGCAGAAATCATTTTCATTTAGTTATATATGTTCTTTTTCAATTATTACAACTTTTATGACAAACCAACATTTTATCTGACTAGAATATTTCCCAACCCAGCTGTTCAAATTGGAATTGAGAAAGTTTCTAAGTAACTTTTCTCCATTTAGCGTAAATGCCTTTTTTAACAGATAATTTTTGATAATTTACTCTGCAACATTCTAATGTTTGCGAACTGTGCCTATTAGTTATCAGTAACTATAACTGAATTCACGCAAAATACCTCGCACAATACTTTACCGTTAAAAATAAATTCATATTTTTACTTATTTCAGTTTTAAAAAAAATGTTTAAACTGCAACAACCTGATATATTCCAACTGTTCACATTTAGAAGTAGTGGAATCCGAATTCACACAAAGCATAAAGCACCATAATATAAGCAACAGTCAACACCATAATATTTTCCAGGTGTCCCTATAAATCAGAAGTTGAAGCTAATTAGAACCATATTGCATGTCTACAAGTAACTAATTTTATTTGTCAAATTTTTCTAATTTGTTTGTCAAAAAAGTTGGGAAACAAAATGTGGCGTATTCATTCTTTTGACACACTTAAATCTTTTTTTGTCACACTTTTAATAAAATTGACACACTTTTAATAGCTCCATGGTCCCACAAACAGATGCCGATCATCAGCATGTCTCCACATATGATGTTATTGTTCATTGTCAACTAAAATATACGATTTTTAAGCAATAACTATAAAAATTTTCCATTTTTGACACACTTAGAGATTTTGACACACTTCTGGTACAGTTATCAAATCCATCGTCGTTTTGGCTCTTTATCTTAACAAAACCCATTGTTAGCAACAGAAAATCATGCTGGCGGTTTCTAGTTTTTGTGTTTGGTATTTCTCTAAAATGACGAGAAATACCAACAAATTAGGGATAACATCTTCGCATTTTACTGCAGATTGTCATAGTTAGGATTTTCAGACCGTTATTCCAGACAGTTATTCCACAAATTCCTCAAAGAAATATAAATCGTTTACTTAAATCTTAAATAGCATAGTATCTTTGGATATCCAAAGATGTTAATTTATCACTTATTATAATTGACAGAAATGCAAGAGCTGTTTACTAACTTTTAGGCTTACCTAACTTTTGAACTAACAATTATTAGGAAAAAAAGTTGTTTTAAGATACCACAGAACAATGTAAATCAAAACTGGTTTTTGCAAGTTTCTGTTTCATAATTCACACATTCTTTATAACGTTAATATGAAAATCGAATTTAACTTCTTATTTTGGTTGATCTGATAAACTTTTCTCCGTACGTGATATAAATTCAATTTGCACAAAAATGATAACTGTAAATAATTGCAATTATGTTTATAGAATTGTTTCGAATGTCGAAATTCTTCCGCATAACAAAAACACGTTTTCTCTACCACACATTAAAAAAAACATATATCGTCTTCAATTCAAGTTTTACATCAATAATGGTATATCCAAAATAATCTACAACTTTTCCACCATATGAATTATGAATTCTTTAATCAACATTTTACAACCACTTTCAATAATGCAACAAACATTAAATAAAAAAGATACACAATTTCCTCTGCTATACATGGATTAAATATAACAATTTTCCATTATCCAAATAACATTTGATTTTTCATTATCTAATTAAAAATTTAAATGGAAAAAAGGAAATGATGGTAACGATTTATAACCGTAAAACAATGCTTTTAGTTAGGAGATTAAAGTGATTTTCCATATAAATATTTATGTAGTAATTTTCCAGTATAATGATGCAAGCCCATGTAGACGACATTTTAATTAAAAAAAATGGTTTTACAAAATTTTATAATATATGGTACAGATAATTTTACCGCAACGTTAATTGTGTGCTGTTTAGAGTTTAATAATAAATTAAAAATAGCAAAATCAATTCATTATTTTAATGATTTTTGATCTTCCTAGTATTCAATTCACTAAATTATAATGGAGGATTTGATTTAATGAACACTAAACACGTGTTGATTTTCCTTAAAATAATTTAAATATGTCAAACAGTGAATTTTAAATCGCATTTTCCCTTCAGAACATTCCCCGAGTTCTAAAACAAATTTTCGACCACCATAGTTAAAAAAAAAATTACAAGATCCCGGGCATTCGGCATTTTTCGAAGCTTGCCGAACGAAAATCGTCTAAATCGAGGAAAATGCTAGCAGAACAAAAGTTTTCGGATTCATCAAGGACAGGCGCCTCACGAGGTATAAAATATGTGGTAATAATAAAATGAGATCGGCGTGCGCCCAGGGACTATAATTGGTGAACAAGAAAAAAATTAGAAATACAAAACACCGAAAAATCAGCTTCGCAACAATAAACAAAATTAAACCATTTAACCAAATATAACAACACACACCATAGCAAAACACAACACTGTTGAAAGACCTAGTGGTTAGCAACCTGGACTCTACATCAAGAGACACCAAAATTAAATTCCATTCTCCAATATAGATTTCTATTTTGATGGAATATGTTACGTTAATTCCATCTCAATGGATAGTTTCTACAATGCACTCGCTACCACCATTTTTTTATATTATATATATGTGTGAATTTTAGTCCTTTTACTATTATTTATTTCATTGATTTTAATTCCAATTTTTTGGTACCATTTGAATCGAACATAAATCATCATTTCCACACACCATGTAAGACATGTAACTTAAATGTAGAACACAAAAACAAAACAGTTTTCATGGGAGTATAATAAAATCCAAATCAAAAAAACTGATTTATGGTTATTAGTTTCATTTTGGGGGGTTAATAGATGAAGGTAGATTAGACAATAGTATAGATAAAATATTGATTTCGCTCGTACTACTGTATTTTAATTGTTTTATTTATTTTTTCTGACGAATAAAGGCTTTTAAATTCTTTTGTTTTTGATTAATGGTTTCACATAAATTTATTTTTAAAAGGTTTTAAGCTCCTCTTTTCTTTGTCGTATAATGTTTTGAAACTTTTAGCATAAATTATCCTAAAATATCTAGTAAAGATTATCCGATTCATTTATTTAAAGATAATCTTAAAAGCACTGATTCCTTTTGTAATTAATTAATGATATGATAAGCATACAAACAAACCTCTTGCTTCTATTAGATTCATATGTTTTTTAGGGTTCCATTTTTTATAACGAACACTATTGGTGAAGTAAAACGAGTTTTTCACATTAAATCGATTATCTCGTAAACAATAAATGCTATGGACCTGAAATTTGAGGTGTGTATAAAACTAACCTATTCACATAAGATGACAGATACAAATAAAAATAAAGTTGTTTTCGTTTGGTTTACAGGGTTATGATGTAAGACCTTTGAGAAAATACATTTTTTTATAGATTCAACTAGGGTATCATATGAAAGGGCTTCATTTCAGTATTCCTTAAAAATTTATTTTGGAATTTTACACCTCACCATTTTTTGTATAATTTTAAATAAATACGTTTTCTTCGTGTTTTCTTACTACAATTATTTGGAATGTTAGAAAAATTAGTGAGTTTTTAATAGAAAAAATATAAAAGTGTCATATACTTATAATTATCTTTATTAAGGGGGTTGAAATGGGAAGGAGTAAAAACTCTATTTAAAATGTGGCCAAGTGGGGTGTCATTTGAAAGAGCACCTAATATAAAAATCATAGCAATTTTTTTTAGAATTTTGAGGACACAGTTTTTGAGTTATGGTCAAAAAAGCGAGAAAAATTCAGACCGTCCCCCTCCCCTACGCTTCGACACTGATTGACAGAAAAATTTGAAAAAATTCACAAAGTTGGTAAGTTTGGTAAATTTTGAATGAAAATTATAGCAAAGTCTCTTATAATTATATTTCTGTGTGTTAAGGGGACGGGGATAGAGAGGGTAAAAAACACAATTTTGACCCAAGCGGGTGGGTGAAAGAGCTTTTTTGAAAGAGCATTTTCTAAAAACATTAGAAATCATTGCAATATTTTTAGAATTTTGCGGTGCACAGTTTTTGAGTTATTGTCCAAAAAATGCACCTTTCAGACCGTTCCGCCACCTAAATTTTGAATAAAAGTCAAAGCGAAGTCTCAAATAATTATATTTCTGTGTGTAGGAGGGTGGGTGTGAGGAGAGTAAAAAAACCGTTTTTGACCCAAATGAGTGGGTTGTCATTTAGAGGAGCACTTAATATAAGGAACATTACAATTTTTTTTATAATTTTGCAATGCACAGTTTTTGTGTTATTGTAAAAAAAATATTTTTAGTATGTAGCCTCTCCACCCAATAAATTTCGACACTTGCTTGACTGAAAAAATAATCAACTTTAAACTATTTACAAGCTGGTGTAGTTGAATCTTTCTTGTGTTACCATAAACCGCGATAAATAAGATTTAACCTGAAGCAACATTTTTGGTGTGATATTTGATCAATGTATGTATATACATTGATCAAATATCACACGTGTGATTGTAAATTACAATTGACATTTACGATTAAATAATTGTTTTGTTATGCGTCTATGGTCTGGTAATATAAAGACATTACAACACAGCTTGTTGTCAATCATTTTTGATATTGTGTTCTTTTACATTCACGGAACCCTTGGCGAGCGAATTTTTTTCGCACTTATCTGACTTTTTTTTAAATCAATACTTTCTATAACTTTTTTAGTATCACCCAGACTTAGTAACAATATAACAAAATAAATGCTAAATTAGTGATTGATGTTGAATTATAACTTTGAACAAAACATTTTGAGATAGATTTTTTTTTTGTGATAGAGAGAATTTTGCTTCGGTCTGAAAGACCTAAGTATTACATTCTTACATTCAAGAGCTTCTTACATCTTACATTCATGAGCCAAAAGTGAAATTCTTAGCCCCACTTTTTTGGCATTTTTCGACGTTTTAGGACCTACTAACTCTTAAAAAGCAAAAAAAAAAGATGGCAGTCTTGAGGACTGCCAACAGAAGTGAAAACTTAAGTCTTTGAAATAGCTGTGTTGTTTTGTATCTTCAAATTATTGTAGCATTGCATATTAAAATTTTAAGTTTTAAATTAAAATCATTAAAATTATTCTGGGTTTTTTTTTTATCAGCATGCTGTTATATACATTTTTATATTAAAATTAATCAAAACATATCATATAAAAATTTGCGTCTATCAACACCTTATAGAAAGCATGTTGTTGTGCGACCTTGTTCTTAATAGTTTTTTATGTGTTGCTGTGACACACATGGTAATTTCTACTACCAAACACATTTTATTTAAAAACAAATAGCGTATCATCAAAGAATATTCCATAACTAAGACTAAGGGATGGTATCGTTGATTGAAAAAACTTGATCCGTCAGCAGCCCTAAGATATTAAGATATCACTTTGGTTAATGAGATTTCACTGCTATTGCCAGTGGTATACTATATCTCAAGATAACTCATATGCCAATAGCAAGGATTAAAGGACGCGGGGTGGTCACACCCATACAAAGATCAACAATTTTAAATTTTACAAATCTTCCTGTGGAAAGCTAAGTAAATTCATTGGTACTAATGCGCATTGTTGCCATTTGCAAATCACTATCGGCTAAGTGCCACCATTTTTGATTAGTTTATTCAACACGATTGCTATCCATATTTAATCAAACATAAGCTATGCTTCTTTGTAAAGAATTTGTGCGATTTCCGTCACGTAGTTTTGAACTTTAAATCGATATAATCGATGTTATCAAGTATCAAGTTTCAAGTATTAAGTCTTCATGCACTTAATTTTAGAAACATGTATGATAATATTTTTTACATCATGATGTTTTAGATTTCAATACATATAATTTTGAAATACAAATGTACATAACTGTTTCAGGTTATACTTTTATTTTTAGTTTCATAACAATTATGTTCAACAAAAAAACATTGATCAAAGCCAACTACCGTTTAAAACGATATTTAAATAAAAACCAATTTAAATAATTATCAACATTTAGGGCCCTGAGGTGCAGTTTTTGAAAATAGAAAACTTACCAAATACCTTTGGGCTAGTGTACACAACAACTTCCCAAATTTTGGTGATGATCGAATGAATGGTGTATTAATGCATAAAAGACAAACAGACATACTTTCAATTTTATATATAAAGATTCAATATTTATTTAGCATGATGATTCGAATTGAAAAGACGCAATATTACTTTAAAAACTGCATTATAGATCAATTTTTTAATGTTCGTAAAAAGAAATTTTTACGATTTTTATGAATTTATGAATAAAAAAAAATAATTTTAATGGTATTTAATAAAAATAAAAAAAAACAAAAGAAAAAAAAAACTCACGACCTATAGAACCTCAGTCGACCACGATATCCATATTGCAATTTCAAATGTTAAGAACTGATAGAGATATTTTATATTTAAAAATATTTTGGTGATTTGTAAAAATGGTAGCTTGAATATATAAATATTTCACCATAAAAAATTGCACAACGCACCTAAAGAAGTTTTCACTTCAAAAATGTATGTCTGTCTGCCGGCTGGCCGTCACAACCTACGAAATCTAGATAACCGCTAGAGGGATTTTAAAAATGTTTCTAAAAATAGGTATAGTCAATGGACAGGTCCAAAAGGACGCACTGATGAGGACGGATCGAACGCACTGATGGGGACGGATCGAATCCCTCTCCGAAACACATATAAGAGAAGGGTGAAGTTGAGGTAAAGTTATTCAAAATTCAAATGGTTTGAATTGAAAACGCAAGCTCTTCTATTTAATTTATAATTGCCGGGCAGACTTTGTATATTTTTGAATGATCATGGTGATTTTAATTTACTTATGACCAACCAATTGAGTCCTTGTCTCCTTGCTAAATTTTCCACCATAACATTTTACCGTTCTAAAAGTAAATATTTTAGTTAGTACAAATATTTAAAAACCAATCTAGTTTTGTCTATGTTAAAAATATTTTCACCCTTGAAATCTTTTAAAATGAGAGGAAGAAGCTTATTCCATTCATTGACTGTCTCCATGTTCACATCCACACTTCGAGCTGACTTTCAGTTTTCGTTTTTTTAATTTTTGCTCCAGTGAATGGAACTATAGACAATTTCACCTGTTTAATAAAAATCATAACTGCTGATTCATTTTTACAATAGCTAATTTTCTTAATGCTCAAATTTTCCAAAGATCTCGATTTCGCTATGATTTTTTCTCTCTTTTTAAAATCGCAGTCAGGATACTTTGTAAGTGGTAACTTGAATTCACTGGCAATGTCTATTTTCCCTTTTGCAGTATCAAATTGTAATATAATATTCAGTTTTTCATTAATTTAATTTGTTAATAGTTTTAACTTTCTTTCTTTCATTTTGAAACAGAGGGAGTATTTTATTTGTCTTTTATTTTTAACGGTATTTTGATATAAAGAAACATATGACAGAGAATTTTCTATATAAATCAAAATGTAAATGTTAGTTTGTTCAAAATTGGTAATCTCCGAAAGTACTTGATGATCGATTCTTTTGAAATTTGGATACAATGTTGCATTTGAATACAGGAAAGTATTAATATATTTTTTTTAACATGTTCCATATAGGACTGCGGGCTGTCAACAATTAATCACCATTCACTCCATTTTATGGCCGAGTTTCACTTGAATACTTAATTTAATCGATTAGTTTTGTATGGGTACCCAAAATTGTTTAATGCCAAATAACACCAAAAATAGTATAGTTAGTAACACGTATAGTAATATTATATTATAGTAATAGTATAGTATAGCGATCACCCATATATTGTTATATCCAATTTATCAACCATATTGGTTGGTATTGATTATTTTTAAGACCGGTGTGTTGATTTTTGTAAACTTAAAAACACTTAAAACTAAATGGAAGCCGAACTTGAATTTGAATCCAATGTACTATAACTAATACAAATACTCATACATACATACATTTATTTACAAACTGTCATAAAAATTCCATTTCATTGTTTCCAATGCATGGAAATTGGATCTATTGAGTGTAATGCCAAAAATTTCAACGCTGAATGGTATTTTAGGAGATAAGTTTTTTGAAAACCAGAACCATAAAGTTGTTAAAGACATAATTATTCGTTGTCTAGCAAGAAAAATTATTTAAATTTAATCGGACAAATAAAGAATTAGAAAAAATTACAATTATAAACATTTCTGTTTTCAATCTGTTCTAATTTCTTCAAATGTATTTCATCATTCTTTTTTTACTTGACTAAAAAAGGTTTAGGCTGGTGAAGCTCATATCATCCTTACATACTAACTTATGAACTACCACCACCAATACTTAACATCTAAATCGGCTCTGTAATTCTAATCCAGTAAATCTACATTTGAACGGATTCGAACCGTCGACCCTTACGATGTAAAGACTAGTGTTTTAACACACTTGGCTATACATTGCCTTTTATTTCATCATTGATAGCAATAATGAATTGAATGCGCGCTGCTGAGTTTTTAAAAATAAATAAAAGGTCTTTCGTTTCCAAACTATAAAAGGTTCTTCACAAAGAAACCGATTTAACGCAATTGTTCAAAACAGCATTTGACATGATGCTATGCTATGTGATACACACAACTCAAAAGTTTCAATAATTCAGGTTGACAAAACGCTTACTAGAGGATATGCGAGAAGATTCAATGCTCCAACTTTAAACGAAGTGACAATTGTTATAATATGATCGGCGATTGATTTCAACCTAGCTAGAGATATTGTTTTTCATAAGAGGTCAATTAATGATTTGAGATAATAGAGATAATCACATTTGGAAATGCCGTCAATTGTTTCAGCAATACATCGAAGATACACATGCAAAACCATTCGAAACAAAACGGTCGATATTCATCCGTTTAAATCAACCAATGCTTTTCTCTGAAGTACCAATTCATTTGCGAGAGCTAATTGAATATGACGGTTTGTTACTACGGGTGTTCGGACCTATCCATTACATTCACGTGCAATCCAGCTTGGGACGATATACAAATTTAGTTCCTGTGCAATCGCTGTTGGATAGGTATGACATCACAGCACGAATTTTCAGACAGATTTCCAATAGCTGATCAACTTTATGGTAAATCTACCTAAAGGTAAAATGCACGAACGAATTAATCCTGCCCGGAGAGACGCTGCCATAAACGTGAACAAAGACCTGAATAAAGTCGCCGACTGGGGTGACCAAAACCTTGTCAATTTCAACTCCACCAAAACACAGCTGTTGATTGTTTCCAGATTAAAGACCGAGTTTCCCAAAGATATTTTATTTAGTATGTGTGATGAACCAATAGGTGAATGTAAAAACATTCGTTTATTGGGTGTCACAGTTTCAAATGACCTACTCTGGAACGATCATGTAATGGCGATGGCAAAAAGCGCGTCTAAAAAACTCGGCCTCCTAAATAGATGCAAAAAATTTTTCACTCCATACCAATTGTTCCATGTTTATAAGTCCTATATTCGTCCCTGTATGGAGTACTGCTGTCAAGTTTGGGGTGCTGCCTCTGTTTCCATCTTGGCCCTCTTGGACTCTGTTTAAAAGCGAGCTATACGAATATTAGGTGATCGAACTTTGACATCAAAACTTGATTCCCGACAACATCGTCGCAATGTTGCTGACCTCGTTGTTTTTTATAAATATCGTCATCAGCAGTGCTCAGATGAAATCAGCGGCATCATGCCTCAAACTTATTCTTACCCCCGTTCCAATCGGCAATCGGCTGCCGCAACCAGTGAAACGGTAAAGATCCCGCGCTGTCATACTGGCAGATCGCAGAGAGACTTCTTTGTCCGAACTGCGTACAAATGGAATAGTTTGCCGGAACACTTAGTCTCAGGTGGCTTCAACCCACAGATATTTAAAAAAAGCGTTAATCTACACCTCAGAACGCCAGTTGTTGTGGGACCCAGGTCTAGACCTAGGTCTTAAAAGGTATTTATGTGTTGTTGTGACACATATTCTAAGCCCTATTACACAACACATTTTATTAAAAAAAAAAAATCATGAAGTGTTTGAGTCTGGGCACTGGTGGATGTAATCAGTGGAATGACAAAAAAGAGGATTGTCTGTCACACGCTCATATTCTAATCTGGCTCAAAATAAAATCATTTTAAATGCACACTCCAAATACCCGATGGCAGCTTCGATAAGGATTTGTAGGCAGTTGTGACGCAAACTATTTAATAAGAACCTTGCAGAACACTGATGCTGTGTGCCTCACACCAACTTTTTGAGCTAAATCTGTGACTTTTCATTTCATACCCAAGTTGCGCTATTGACCACCAGGCGGCGGACGAAAAGTCTCCTCGTCAGCTTGCTTTTCAATTTAGTTGTCAATTCATTGAAAACTCAATATATTTATAAACAGTTACTTTAAAATAATGGAAAATAATTCAAATTTATACAAAAGAAAATATCCGGTATGATGTAAGTATTTTAAGAAAATAAGCTCCCAAATACCATTTCATTATCATCCTCCATTATGACAATGTTTACAAATTATGACATTTAAAAAGATTCTTATTTAAATATGAGGTCAGGCACAGGTTGTACGTTTGATACGAGTGACATCTATGAATAGCATATTTGCACTAGCAATTAATTTAGAAAAGTCAGTAATTTAGCAAAAACTACTTGTGTGAGGCACACAGCATAAATCTAAATTCAGAATGCATAAAAGACGGCAAATACTCAAAGCAATATCTTCAGGGATTAATAGCCAATATAGTCACAGGTAACCATAGATATCCTTTATACAAAATAAGATCGGCAGTAGATGGGGGTAAATGAACAACCATAGATATGCAAAATGAGAACATCGATATACTAATTGTTTTAAAT
This sequence comes from Diogma glabrata, assembly GCA_963693315.1. Lineage (NCBI taxonomy): Eukaryota > Metazoa > Arthropoda > Insecta > Diptera > Cylindrotomidae > Diogma > Diogma glabrata. The sequence continues at coordinate 197,266,675 of OY856186.1, read as the reverse complement.
AACGATGGACATTTTCTTTAAATGTCTGGGGGGAAAATTCATCGGAAAATACACAGAGTTCGACAATTTGGCCACTCTATTAAAATAGTCGTTCTGGAAGGACACAGTTCTACAACGAGGTATTGTACAACAAATGGATGTGATAACTCGGCAGCTCTTGTCTGTCGATTATATTGCGCACACTATGAAAGGATATTTTGAATTTCCTTAGAGGAGAATTTGCTAAAGTTATATTTATAGTAGATTGACAATTCGGCCACATTTCTTCTGTTCTGGAGTGGATCAAGCTGGTCCGTTAGCTTTGTATTACCAATCAACTGTATTGCTTTTCTCTGTACAGAGTCTATACATTTTATTGTTGACTGACAAGCACCTCCCCAAACATGACAGCAGTACTCCATACATGGACGAATAAAGGACTTGAAATTTAGCAAAATTTGCTCGGGATTGAAATACTTTTTACATCGACTCAAGAATCCTAATTTTTGCATTGCAGATTAAGCGAGGTTGAACACATGTTTATTCCATTTCAAGTTATTTTGAATATCTGATCCAACCTCACGCAATTCCTCGTGATTTATTTTAATAGGGAAATTTGTATGTCGCTCTATTCGTGAAAGACGGCATAGTTTGGTTTTGGTTGGATTAAATGGAACAAGATTACGATCACCCCATTCCATTATACGATCCAGATCTTTGTTGATAAAATCAATTAGCAGCTCTCTATCAGCGGTAACTGCAGTATGAGATTGAAATTTAGGAGATGCATGTAATGCATGTAATGTGCTGTCATCAGCAAAACTGTGGATTGGGTGCACTGTGGAAATAAGTAAGTCATTAATGTATAAAAGAATCAAGGTTGGTGAGAGTGCAGAACCTTGGGGAATCCAACCATTGGTTGTGAAAATATTGGATGTGATACTATCTAAATTAACATGAAATTGGCGACCTGTAAGAAAACTTTGAATCCATGAGACAGTAAGATGGTCTATCCCATAAGATTTTAATTTAACAATGAGATTTTTATGCCACACTTTATCAAAGGCTTTAGAAATGTCAAAATGTTTCACCATGGTTTTCCAGCAATTTGTTCCAGAGATGGGATACGTAGGCTAACAGATCACATGTTGACTTCTACAAAAACCACACTGTTTATCATCAATAATTCGCGACATTTCCAAATAATCTATTAAATTGTAGTTAACATATTTTTCAAATATTTTAGCTAAAACCGACAGAACTGCAATTGGTCTATAATTGTTAGGGTCTATCTTACTGCCTTTCTTTGATAGGGGTTGAACGCTGGCTAGCTTTCAAGAATCGGGAAATATTCCGGTTTTATAAGATAGAAACAAATTTTTTATTAAAATTGGAGCTAGTTGCCTAGCAAAATTTTTAAGAATGAGGGGTGGAATACCGTCGGGGCCAGCAGATTTGTTGATATTGATAGAAAGAAGCATTTTCCGTATAATATTGCAACGCAAAATAATTGGTTTCATTTTCGTTACAACTGGGGAAATGAGTGTAGGAGAATGGGGAGGTTCAACCATGTTTGACTTTTCTGCGAAAACACGATCCAAAAGTTCCGCCTTCTCTTTCGAGTCGCTCATGGAAATGTCATTCAGAACTAAGGTTGGAATAGAGGATCGAGTAAAATTGCTTTGAACTGATTTAACCGCCTGAAAGAAACTACGTGAGCCAGATGGGTGCTCGGCGAATTTCTTTGCTTTCTTCTGGATAAACGCATCTTTGTCCAAGTTTATTTTGAATTTACTAATATTTCTGGCTTTCTAATATAGGCGCTATGGGTTTCAGGTGTTTTATTTACGTTATACGTCTTAAATGCTTTGCGTTTATTCCTCACTGCCTCATCAACATTCCGCGTGAACCAAGGCTCTGTTTTAGGAGTGATTAATCGATTTGGAATACACATTAATCGATTTGGAATACACATTAATCGATTTGGAATAAACCGCCACCTTCCGTCTTTTATTATTTCCGAAATTCTTATTGCCGATGTGCTAGGATCTTGATCAACGCAACAAATAGTTTTCCATTGTGTTTCATCATAAACGTTTCTCAATCATCCCAGTCAGCGCGTTTATAGTTCCAAACGCGACGAGGATTTGCTTTAATTTGTGTCGGTGATGTAAATTGCACTTTTGCTGATATTACTAAATAGTCCGATGTTCCGAGGGGTTGTTCAACTTTTGTCTTCGTAGTATCTGGTTCGTTTGTCGAAAACAGATCCAGCAAATTATTGTTATGATGTGAATTGTCTGAGACATCCTGAGGGTAATTAGGGGATCTGTATAATCCTATTATAAACATAGTTTCATCAACACATGATATCTTCAATTCTAGAGAATTATGGTGCTTAGAGTTCAACTCGTAAGCCTTAATTCTCATACATGAAATTGAATTTCGAACAAATACACAGACACTATGCTTGTTATAAAAGGAATATTCCAATTCGTAACTAGGTATCCGGTATTTATCGAGATCCAATTTCGATGTTTTAACACTGAAAATTGTTTCGGTAAGAAAGAATATATCAGGTTTATTTTTTTCGATGTAATGGTTCATCATCGTTTAGATTCGAATTGAGACCTCTTATGTTCGTGACATCAATGCTACGCTGTTGGTTCGCTCTGGCACCATTTTGTTGAGACAAAGACTTAGCCTTTGACATTGCAGGTATAGATTCTGAAATTTGGCCAGGCCTAAATTTCAACACTACACAGTACAAAAGAAACTTGGTATCTCTGTCACAAAAACACGGTAGCAGGTTTCATGCAACAGTTGCACGATAAGGGAAAAGCAAAAACATTGGGGACACAAAAGACACTAACAAAATTGAAGAGTACAAATAAAGGGTTAAATTCGAAATTCCTACTAACAACTAAAACGAAATTTTACATTTCTTGTTACCAGGCAATACTAAACAAATGTATGCTTTAAAATAATAATAGTTATTTGTTTAACTAGGCAGCAAAGTAGTAGATTGACTGCCGCGGCTGATAGTTCATAGCCGAGCGAGCGAGGCTAGGAATTCAGCCAAGGCAGTCAATCTATCTTGCTGCCGAGTTGAACATATAATTTTTTCTCCGATTAATTACAATGATATGTAATTTAATAATTATTACTTTAAAAATAAAGCAAAATTTTAAAAATGAAAAAAAAAATCGATTTAAAAAATTTTTTTTTTAATCGCAATATCTGTTTATTTCTATGAAGTCTAATTATTTTGCTGCCTAGGCAGCAAAGTACTTGCTTTGCTGCCCAGGCAGGAAAAGTGCCACTTTGCTGACTGAAATAAGACTGAAAAATTTATATTTGCTGTCTATCGGAGAAAAATAAATTTATTTCATCAAAGCAATAGAGGGAAAAATTTTACCTGCCTACCGCCTGGTAACAGTAAATATAATATATCAAATAATTTTTTAATAAAGAACAATCTCACCAATTATATAATTGTAGGCCTCCGTTCTTCACCACTTTTATTTTCATAAACAATAACACACACTTCAGTATATTTTATCTTATTTTATCTTATATGCAAAATAAAATAAAACAAAATACAATTTATTTTTCTATTTTCGATTATTTTTTTTCTTTAAAATTTAGACAACCTCAAAAGACAAAGTTGAAAAAAGACTCAGTTAAATACAGTAATCCCTCCGACTGCGTGTGATTTTCCACTGCGCGGGATGAGTTTTCAGTACTAATTTTTGCACTTCGCGATTAAAATTTCACACTGCACGACTTTTAAAATTTTTTTTTAGAATATGTTGGTGAATTTCGTAAAATTAAAATGAAAAGCAAATAGAATTTACCATATCATTTTCTTTTACAAATCGAACAGATTTTAACAAAATCTGGCCCACACACTTTTGTAATTTGGCTTAAAAATTTGTTTACGGGTGTGATATTAAAAAAAATATAGGTGTTCGAGGATTTTTTTTTTGGAAAATAGAGGCGATCTAAATTTCGAGAATTTCGTGATTTTTTGCTTGACGGCCTATATTCAAAAACTCATAACTTCGGTTCTATTAATGATAGAAGCTAATGTTTTATTTTATTTTAAAGTTAAGAGATGGAATTTTAATAAAAAAGTATAATCAATAAAAATTATTTCCAATTTCCTATAACAAATAAAATGTTAAAATTGATTTTTAGTGATGGCTTTACAAAAATAAAGAGTATTTGATATAACCATCGTATTCTACTCTACGTTCATTTTTCAAGAAAAACCTATTTTTAATTAATGAAGAAATAAGTTTTACTTTTAGGAATAAATTAATTTATCCAGCGCGGGACAACAAAAATTTATGGAATTTTTTGTCTTTCCACGCTCGATAGATTATTTTATTTCTAATGCTACACGTAGACGAGATAGCAAAATTGCAGGTGGCAGAGAGAAACTGTCTGACTTATTGCTTAACTGTTTACACTTAGGAATTTGTTATTAATTTTTGTAGATAACAATTTCTTTTTTAAAATTTGTCTTTTAGCTTCAAAATAAAATAGAAAAAATGTCTATTATTAATGCCTATTACCCAAACCGAAGTTAAGAATCTTCGAAATTTAGAACCGCTCTATTTTCCAAAAAAACATTTTCGAGCACGTACTTATACCATTTTTTTTCTATAAAAAAATTTCCGCCAAATCAAAAATGTGTCGGTCAGAAAGGTGTTCTGTTTGTAAAAGACTGATCCATTTGTGTAGTATAATAGATTGTGTTTTGTATATCTTCTTCGAAGTTCTTGTTGAGATTCTTTAAATAAGAATTGAAATCGTGCTCGAAATTATGATTCATTTATCTTAAAATTTTTGTTGAAAACGTTGGCAGGAAACTTAATACAAAGTTGTCCTAGATATCAATAGATATCAATTTTTATGCGAATGTCGAGTACGTTATTCTGTCGGAGAACCGTTTCAGTGAATAGACAAACTTTTAAAAAAATCAAATTATTCGGTTCGTTAGTCCCTTGAGCTAATAGCAATTCGGTGACGTAAGTTTGAGAATTAATTCCAATGAAAACACAAGGTTTAAGTTTAAAATCAGTTCTAGTTTATTTTCCATAATGTTCAGGTTTATATACAAAATCAATATCTTTTACTTCTCCTTCAAATCGATATACATAAAACATAAAATCTATATTCATCAAAATATCCCTACCGAATTCAATAAAATTTAATCAATTCTTATTTACTTAAAATTTACATAAAAATATGGAGGGGCTGAAATCTCACAGCTCTGAGATATCAAGACTTCGGTCTGGGTTAAAGATTTTGATATAGTTTTCGGCAAAAAACTTTTATGAGGACATGGTTTTTAGTTTTGGGCAGCGATGTATATCAAACATAACTCTTTGTTAAAGTACAAGTATTTTTTATATCTGTTTAAAAATTTATTACAAACCTAACACGAAACATCAAAACGTTACCGGAAAATTATAGTCAAAATTCCAAAAATATTGTTAAATTAAATAAAATCAAACTTTTTCGAAATTCCAAAAATATTCCAAAAATTAGAATGAAATCAAATATTTAAACTTTTTCTGAATTCCAAAAATTATAATAAAATCAAAAATTTAAAATTTTTCAAAATTCTAAAAATATTCCAAAAATTCTTACAAAATCAAAAAATGAAACTTTTTTCAAAATTCTAAATATATTCCAAAAATTAGAATGAAATCAAATAAATATTTCAAATAAATAACTTTTTCTAAATTCCAATAATATTCCAAAAATTCTTAAAAATTCAAACTTTTTTCAAAATTCTAAAAATATTGCAAAAATTATTACAAAATCAAAAATTGAAATTTTTTTCAAAATTCCAAAAATTATAATAAAATCAAAAATTAAAAATTTTTCAAAATTCTAAAAATATTCCAAAAATTCTTACAAAATCAAAAACACAAACTTTTTCCGAAATTCTAAAAATATTGCAAAAATAATTACAAAATCAAAAATACAAACTTTTTCAAAATTCCAAAAATATTTCAAAAACTATAACAAATTCAAAAATTTCCATGTCCAATTTCATTTTCAATTACATTTACGTCATAAAACAGCTACATTTTTTTTCCAAAAAATTGGCTAAAAAATAAATGAAATCATTTTTTGACACACTTGACAACATTTTTTTGACAAACTTATAATGCCATAATTCTCAATAATAATAATAAAATTTCATTTCAAACAAACAATTTTATTTTTTGCCAAAAAATTGGGTAAAAAAATAAATAAAAATCTTTCTTTTGACACACTTGACAACATTTTTTTGACAAACTTATAATGCAATAATCTGGTTTTTAATCTCACATACCAATTCCGACCATCAAGATTTCTCCAAATTTAATGTTCCTACTCGTAATCACTTAAAATGAACGTTTTTTAAGCCAAAAATATGAATATTTTCTATTTTGACACACATAATGATTTTTTCGACACACTTCCGGTACAGTTATCGAACACAGCGTCCTTTCGGACCTGTTCCTTGTAAATACCTATTTTAAGAAAAAAAAATTTTTGAAATCCCTTCAGCGGTTTTCCCTGCAGCGTAGGTATTGACGGCGGCCGGCCGGCTGGCCGGCCGACAGACAGACACACATTTTTTTTTTTGCTTTTTTAGAATCAGTAGGTCCTTAAACGTCGAGAAATGCCAAAAAAAGTGGGGGTAAGAATTACACTTTGAGCTCATGAATGTAATACTTAGGTCTTTCAGACCGAAGTAATATTTATATAACAAAATTTGTTTGTTAAACAAAAAAAGAAAATATTATAGAAAATAAAAGTAATTAAAAGAGTAACATGATATTCTTCACACACTTATTTTCATGTTAAGTAATAGTATATGACCGAGGTTTTTATTTATTTTTTGTTAACATATTTTCTTTGAGGTCTGACTGGTCTGCAGAAAAAAAATTTGTTTTTCTGCTCATTGTTTTCATGCATGATTACATCATATTTAGTGCTCTTACCACGGAATTTAACATGCAAAAAAAAATACAGCACATAGATTTTAAATATAATGTCCATTTAATTAAAAAACGATATTATTTTAGTAACAACAATTACAAAATCGTTTCCATCGAAGTTTCTCGGCGAATAGACCAACAAAAATCAGCAAGCATTGCTGCTGACCATTTTCTATTGTATCGTCTTTCAATATGCATACTATCCTGATGCAACCTTTCACTATGCTCATCTGATACGGCACCGAGATTTTCCGGAAAGAAATCTAAATGCGAGTCCAAAAAATGAATTTTGAGTGACATATTACATCCTAAAGCTTTATTAGCAGAAAGAAGCTCTCGAATGATTTGTCGGTAGTTGTCAGCTTTTGTATTACCTAGAAAATTATGACACACTTTTACAAAAGCCACCCAAGCTTTTTTTTCAGCTTTGCTCAACTTCGAATTGAAAACTTCATCCCTCATAAGCTCTCGTATTTGCGGACCTACAAAAATCCCTTCTTTCGATTTCGCGTCACTGATTCGATGAAATTTTGTTTTGAGATATTGTAAGCCTGCACCATCCTTGTTCATAGCTTTCACTAAGTTTTTCATGAGCCTCAACTTTATATGAAGTGGTGGCAAAAAAATTTTGTCACTTGGCACTAGAAGTTCTTGAGACACATTTTTATGTCCAGGTGTCAAGCTTTTTCTTTGCGGCCAAGTTTTCACTTTGTAATGTTTGTCTCTTGCGTGACTCCCACTCACATAAAAAACAGCAAAACTTGGTGTATCCTCCTTGCAATTCAGTAAGTATAGCGATAACTTTTAAGTCAGCACAAATGTTCCATAGGTATTGGGAATATTTTATTTTTTCAAGTAATACCTCCAGGTTCGCATAATTTTCTTTCATGGTTGTTGCATGTGCTAGAGGCACTGATGGGTATTTATTTCCATTGTGAAGTAAAACGGCTTTCAAACTAATCTTCGACGCATCAATAAAAATTCCCCATTCGTCAGAATTTTCTGGGCAGCTCAGTTCTTCAAGAAGCCCTGCAGCATCATTACAATATACTAAAACATTTTCTTTGGAAAAGTAACTCGTAAAATCTTTTTGTCTTGTGTAAAAATATGAGACTTTATCCAACAAATTTCACTGTTTCAATCTTGATCCGAGTATTTGAGCCTTAGATTTTGATAGCCCCAAGTCTCTAACGAGATCATTTAAATCAGGTTGTTTAAAAAAATAAGGTTCTTTTGATGGGCTTGAAGATCCAGATAAAGCGTATGATGATGAAGATTTACAGGAAGAAATAAAACTCGATTGAGGCTGTAGACCAGAAGTATTTTTACTTTCCATCTTCTCGCTGGAGCTACTGCTGGAGGAACTGCCTTCACCACGAAGAAGTGGTCTCTCTGAAGATACGATGTTTGGATAAACAATCTTGTTTTTATTTTTTTTTCGAGAATCCTCGTGTAGATGTCATGAATTTTGTGTAAAACTTACTAAAGTTTTTGATATAGAACGTAAACAATTAAAAGATATGTTTTCAACTAACTGTTGTAAAGTCACAGTGTATACTGCGCAGGCGCATATGTACTACCATGGAAATCACTTTCGGCACTTTCCTTCTTTCTCTTATAACTAGCAAAAACCTATTTCGTATGTATATATACATTGTTTATAATGTTAACGCATATAACGATTTGTGATAGAAAAAATTGGCCATAGGGAACAGATTCAGAGCATCAAAATCTTCATATATATGACATAATTTTTTGAAGGAGGATTTTGTTGCAGACCAGTGGTATTTATGTTATGGTAGGTTACAATTATAAAAATTAGATTTAATATACTATAAATATACTATAAATATCAATATTGTTATAATGTCACGTGCAGAAATGAATTTAAATTTTACTACCATGAGTAATTGTTGATTTATAGTTATGTTTCTTGTTTTTCGTTTTATACTTGTTTTATACTTGATTTTTTAAAATTTTTTTTTTAAATCAATTTTTATCATTTTTGGTGATGTTGTGTTTTTATGTTTATCAAAGAAAATTGTTTTAATTACGAAACTTTTAAGGTTTTTTTTATGAATACCGTTTTTTGAGTTTTGTTGTAAGTATCAATATCAGAATTTACATTTTCATATTTTTCTTTATTATATATATAATTTTTTTTTTTAATGTAGAATTTTAATTCTTGCTTTTTTCTCTTTTTTCCTTAAATTGTTAGATTTATTATATTATATTTTTTGCCTGATGATGGTTCTTGTTTAGAACAGAAAACGTTTGCAAATATAAAAAATTTAAACATTATTTAAATATCTATTTTAATTTGTTTGGACTACACCGATGAAAAACAACTTTTTTATCTAAAAGATAGTGGTTATATTTAAGATGTGTTATGGTATGTATTACAAGAGCGATTGCATTACATATTCATCTTATTTTTAACTGTGTGGCTAGAACATTCAATAAAGATTAAATTCAATTTCAAGCCTATATTCTAAACCAATTTATATAACTGATATTATTTTAACTTATTAAATGTTTTCTTTTTAAGAGTTGTTGAAGTAATACATGAGCAATTTCACGCAAGTTCAGCAAATTTTTGGGGAAATTTTGACTTGACTCCTTTTAATTTTGATTATTTTTTGTTTATAGAGTCTATAAAGTCTTTTATAAATAAAAAATACAAGTTCTCTTAGAATTTTTTTTTCAACCAGGGGTCTTCACAAGGTGCCATAAATAAATATTTCATTTTTTCATGCCATCTAATACAAAGAAAATAATTGCAGAAGTGTTTTCCTATTTAAAAGAAACTTCTGTTTGTAAAATAAGTATATCATTTTTAACAATTGCATTTATTTTATTTAATGTACTACATATATAATTATTATAATATTTTTAAAAGTTCATTTAATGATAAAATATTTGATATTTAACATAAAAAAAATCTCTTAGCTTATAACGCCATTTTTATAATTTTCCTTCAGAACAAAAAAAAACTGATTCCCGACAATCATATGCACAACGAATTTTATCTTTAAAACAAAAAATATTGCTAGTCCAAAACTTTCACAAGTAATTAGATATAAAATAAGCTTCTTTTGTTCAATTACACCGCCATCTTTTGTTCAATTACACCGTTTTTTGCTTATGTTACACCGTTAAAAATTGTTTCAAAAAATTAACAATGTATATTTTTAAAAACTTTGTTCTAATACCTATTTAACGACATATCATTTATGAAAATCGATTGAGTAGTTTTTCTACAATCGCTCGTCAAAATGCACTCACATCACAAAATAACAAAATTGAGGGGCACCCTGTGAAGACCCTTGGTCGAAAAAAAGAATTCTTAGAGAACTCGTATTTTTTATTTATGAAAGACTATCTATAAACAAAAAATAATCAAAATTAAAAGGGGTCAAGTCAAAATGATGTTGAATCTTCGTGAAATTGCTCACATGTTTTTCAGGCTGTATATATTCATTTTTGTTTCAGCAAAACTTTTATTTATTTTTTTTAATTTTGTTCAAAATTTGGAACCGAACCCTTCATTTTCATACAAAATAGGGTTCACATTGTGCGGTTTTGTATTGCGCGCTGTTATTCAGGAACGGAACTACCGCGCAGTCGGAGGGATTACTGTACGTTTATTAGTTTGTACGTTAATAATGGCAGCAACACTTCAGTTTTTAGGGTGCCACAATTAGGGCATGGTTAGATTAATCGATTGTTCGATTAATTGATCATTTCACAAATTGTTCGATTAATCGAACAAAAAAATTATTAATCGATTAATCTAAATTTACTAAAATGTTTAAAATTTACAAATTTATTTTAAAATAAAATCTTTACTTCCCCTCAAGTAATATTTTTATTATTAATCCAACCAGTAAACTATGGTTTGAAGTATACTTTCAATTATGAAGCATACAGCTTGTATAGTTCCTTATCATTTTCAATTAGTACAGTATATTTTTAAACACATAATTTTGTAAAGTCTGAAAATTCCACTGACAGAGCGAGATACAGATCCTATTAATGAAACAAGACAAAAATCTTGTATGTAATTCGGAGTACAAAGTATCTTTTTTGCCTTCGCCTAGAGCAACAATTTCACTCTTATGCAAAAAAAGACCTACTTTACGCCCTTAATACATAGATAGCCATTAAATTTGTATTTTTTCTTATGTCATTGTAAAAGTTGATTTTTTAAATATGATATACCTTTTAAATATCAAATACCGCGCGTATTTGTTTAAAAAAATTTAATAAATTTTAAAAATATTAGAATTAGTGAAAATTTTATTTAATTGATTAATCGATTAATCGGTGTTAAAATTTTCATATTAATCGTTAATCGAAATTTAGTCCCAATCGATTAATCGACCATGCCCTAGCCACAATACATAAACAGAATTGAAACTGTGTTTCCAATTCTTTCTCTTTCTAAACATGAACGAAGTCCAGCTGTTTTTCATTTAGTTAGTGGTACATCTAGAAATTGAACAACGCGTATATATCACAGCTGTAAATATGAAACAAAACGAATTTACCACCTCAAGTTTTAATCGCATTCTTTGCGATAAGTCAAAATGTTGCGTTCCAGAAAAGACTGCTGTATTCGATTCGGAAGTACCTATGTACCTATGTACATAATATGGAAGCCGAATAAAAAATTATTTATACGGCATATTAAAAAAACTCATGTAGGCAGACTGTATGCCATCCCAAACGTGCTTTCCAGTAAATGAGAATTGCCAACGGTGTTACACATGCCACTTTTATTAAAATTAAAATTTATTTTAGAATCACCGATAATAGTATGTATGGATTAATTACACGTGCAACACGTCACCTCGATAATAAATAAGGGTTTTGTTTGCAATCATACTACTAATCTACCATAAATTATGGAAAAAATATGAATCGCACATGGTTGAAGATAAACATGGAGTTCACAAAGAAATATACAACGAAACGTTAATCACTGTGCGACAGCCAAAATCCGCTGGGGTTCTGACTACCGGGAAAAGTTATATCGGTAAAAAAAAAGTTATACGTGTCCCGGCGTTTCGCTGGGTCACGTCTAGGAATCGAGATATATCGATTTGAAGTTGGTCAGTATCATATAGGAGAAATTGTCACTTATGGGGTTATTTTTTTGACATAACTCGAGAACGACAAGTCCGATTTTGCTAAAACAAATTTAGATATTAAGAATTACAATTCCTTTAATCTACTGATATACTATACTGAAAAAGTAACGAAAAAATAAAATAATTAAAATTAAATAAATAAAAAATGCAAAAAAAATAAAATAAATATATAAATGAAATAAAAATAATAAAGTAAAATAATAAAATAAAAATATAATAAAAATATAAAAAAATTAAATTAAAAAAATTTAATATATAAATAAAATAAATAATAAATAAATAACGTATACATAATAAAAAAATAATAAATAAATAATAAATAAATAAAAAATAAACAATAAAAAATAATAATAAATAATAATAACAAATAATGAATAATAAATAATAATAATAAATAATAATAATAATAGTAATAAATAATAATAAATAATTTTAAATAATAATAATAATAAACAATAATAATAATAATAATAATAATAAAAATAATAAATAATAATAATAGTATACTAAAATATAATAAAAATATAAAAATATAAAATAAAATAATACTAAAAAAAATAAAATAAAATAAATAAATAAAAATAAAAAAAATAAAAAATAGTAAATAAAAAAGTAAAAAAAAAATAAAATTAATACACAAAAACACATAGACACATGCCCAAATACATTTAAAGCAATAAATTTTGGAATTTATTCCGTTAAAAATATTTAAAAAAAATTTCTATGAAAAATCCATATTCTTGTCAAAATGAGATACCTTTACTTAATTGTGAATAAAAGCAAAATGCGTTCATCGATTTTCATGATCCATGTCTCGTTTTGTGCACAGTACGTCAAAGTAATAAGATTTGACACTTTTTCCCGTTATGAATTTTTCATGATTTTTTTAATTACAATTTTATTTTTTAGGCAAAAAATTATTTTTTTTCTTCATAAATTTTGTAACGATCGCAATAATCGCAAAACAATAATAAAACCAAATTCCTCTTTGTTTTCAATTCAATAGAAATGTATTTCATTAGTTTCCGTTCATTTTTACATTAATAATAATTTTAAAATTTTCTAAAACTTAACTGCTAGTTAAATTTTGAATATACTATAAAAAGCAAACGAACGTACTCAATTTTATTTCCAATTCTAGCGAACAGATGTCGTTGTCGTGATTAATCTTTACTGAATTTTCGATGTTACCCGATTTATTTTGACATCGGCAGATGTAAAAAGGAAAATCACATTTTTGATTCATGTCATGCAGTTTCTAACTTTAAAATCAAAAACATTTTTGAATGTAATTTCATTTTCTGATTCGGGTTAAGGAAAAAAAAACAATACAGTTTTTTGATATTGTGTTTTTAATGGTTAACATTATGCAGTGGATCATAATTGTGCGATGTTGATATCCATAGAGTTTTAATTACAAAAAATAAGAAAATGAAAGAGTTAATTTCAAGATATACCAAAAATAACTCGTAACATATCAATCAATGTAACATCAAAATGTATTTAAAGTTACTGTATATATTTTAAACGTATCAAATTAAGTTTCATACGCAGTGGATTTTAGCTACTAATTTCATCTAATTTTTCATACTCCATATTATAAATTTATATAAGCCAGAAATTTTAATGTAATAAATGTTGGTTCGTAAAGCAGCTTATAATTTTTATTTGAATTACGAACAAATTGGAATATTCACGCCGCAATGGGGCACAAAAAATACGACTAATAGTTTTATGTGCCAGAAACCTCGCTCGAAAGGATCTATTTCATGCTGCTGAGTTCTTTTTTGGAAATTAAACATTGAAATTAAATTTTGGGTAATAGGACATCACACTGGATTTGTTCACCAATCAACAGTTTTTTTAATTCAAGGTATTTTAAATTATAAATATATTAATTTTTGTTTTTCTTTCCTTTGGAATGTCTGGCTAATGTTATAAAAATTTAAGGGATTCCCAAATCCTTGTGTTCGTCTGGGGATAACGTTATCCCGCAGCAATTTTATTTGTATTATCAAAAGTCCCAATACGTGACGCCGAACAAAACGGGACCCTTTAGGTTTTTTGCTTTGTAGTATAACCGAAATTACGGTTAATTTGTGATATAATATTGATTTATAGAACCAGTTCTGGCTGAGTTATTTATTATTTTTATTGCTGGGCGTTGGCAAGCCGGTTTTTTGGTAATAATATTTTTGGAACATCATATATTATTGTTTTTGAAAATAAAAATTGGTTATATAAATTTTTGGATAACCAGTATTGGTTTTTTTTGTGGTCAGATTGGAATTTTTTTAATTTTTTTTAAGAATATGTATACAATCAGGAGGCCCCTGTTCCTCATTGTATAATTAATTAAAATTAATTATTTTTTGTTTGTTTGAAAAAAAACCGTTTTGGGACAGCAATTTTTTTTGGAGATTGTTTTTTTGTGCTGTCATTTTGAATTTGTTTTTGTACATATTGTACAAATTTGTAAATAATTTTCTTTTGTATATAGTTCATATATCTTTTTTGTATATAATCGTGTACATATTTTGGAATGACATTGTACATATTTTGTAAATATTTTTTGGTACTGTCAATGTACAGTCTTGTACATAGTTGTAAATAGGCTATTGTATACAAGTACAAGTACAGTGGTTCGTTGAATTCGCTCAATGAACATGATATGGGTGTGTGCAGGATATATTTTTTGTATTTTCAATTTTTTATTGGTGATTAATTTTTTTTTTCGTTTTGAATTTCTTTTGGGAAACCAATTATTGGTGTTTTTATATATATATTATGGTATTGTATAAGTTTATTGATTCACAATAAGCGGTAGGCCTAACAAGCCATCCATGGGGCTTATCCCTTTAACATTGATGTCGTTCTTAAATCGCCTATGGCCATCGGGGTTATGCGATCGAAGAACATTGGTTTCTTCTCTTCATTCGGCGAGGGAGTTCTCAGGGACGAGGAGTGGTGTTGCTGTGTTTGTACTTAGGTGCAAACCAGTAGTACCATTCTTTGCTCAGAGCCTTCTTCGGTGTAATGAAGAGAAGAGCCAATTATATTTTGCTTTCAGGATCAGAGGCTTCACCTCATACAAATTCAAAAACTTTTCCATTTTTCCACTTAGCTTTTACAATAGAACAATTTTTCATAGAGTTTAAGATTTGAAGTCTGGTGCTCGGGAGCGTTCTTCAACTTTCGCATTAGGTTTAGTTGTAATTTATTTGTAGGTTAAACAAGCACAACTGGGTCAGTAGAAATGGACCTAGTGTCTAATCGTGACAGTTGTGATTGTTTTATTAGGTTGGGGAGAATCTGTTCTGTAGAATCTGGTCGTTAGGGGCTTTTCTAGTCAGTTCTCACATGCATTGTTGGAGTGGGCTCGCGAACGCGATATTTTAAATTTAAACAATATGGATATTGTAACCATACTTACTTTTTAAATTGTCTCCAGACGAATCTTGATTTTGGGAATCTCTTATATTATTAAATAAAAATAAAATAAATCAAACAAATTTTTCAAAAATTAAATAAATAAAATTTTTTTATTAAATAAAGTAAATTTTCGTAATTAAATAGTTTTAGGTAAATGAATAATTTTTTTAGAATCTAAATAATTTTAGGTAGCTAAATAAATAAATTTTCTTAATTAAGCTTTACGTCAAGATATAAATAAATATTCTTTGTTTTTTTAAAAAAATAAATAAATATTTCAAAGTTAGGACGGTGCATCCGATAAATAAACATTCTTTTGAATATTTTTTATTTTTCAATTTTTTTTAAAAAATAAATAAATATTTTTAGGGGTGCTATCGTCAATAACTAATTTTAGGTATATATATATATATTTCAGTATATCTGAAATTGAATAAATAAATTATATTTTTACATATACAATATTACAATATTTTGGGAGCTTTTGTAAAAGATTCAGTAAAGATTAGCGGCGACAGCGGTTTTTTTTTGTTCCTTTACAAAGGGTGTTTTTACAAAAAGGTTTTTTGTATTTCTTTTTTTGAATTGGGGCGTTCGTTGTTTTTTTTTCATTTCTTTGCGTTTTACAACTTCCATCGGACGAATTTTTCCGGGCGAATTAACTCCACCTTTTTTCTAGTTGGAATTGGTTTTATTATTGGTGTTGACGTTTTTTTTATTGTGAATTCCGGATTCTATAAATTTTACCATCAAAATGTCAAGTCACATTGGCGTGGACCATCCGTTCTATGGTTTGGAATCCAGTGAACTGCAGATCGAATGTCTGGTTCGGGGTGTGGATTTTAGAGGGGTCAATTGGGCAGAGGAACTGCGAAACCACGTAAATCATGGTGCAGTTCCAGTAACGGTATCTCATGCGAGAGACTTGGTAGCTGAGTCTCAAACGGTGGTGCAGGCAGCACAAGTTGTTTTAGATCAGGTACGTCGACTTCAACCACCGGTTAATCAGATCTTCTTAGATGGTTTGGCGAATCGAGTGTTGCATTATACAGGTAGGATGAATAGGTTGGGTCCTCGCAATGACTTGCAAGAAGCCCGCACCTACGCTATCTCGCAATTGTCACGCGCTTGGGATATAATAGGATCACTGTCAACACGTCCAATTATACAAAATAAACCAGGAGTATCATCTGCTCCATCTGCTTCACCTGCTTTTCGACCAGGTGAGAGATCCACACCGATCCCAGTACAGCCAATAACTGAGACAATAAACAGTCTGAATCGTACAGACCATCAACAACAGAGACGGTCGGATCAATTACCACCGGCATATTTTCAGCAATCAGGTTTGAGAGCAGAGGACCTTGCAATACCACTATTGGGTCCATCTTTCCAAGCTGAATACATACACAACAATCCACCATTGGTACAACAACAATCATTAAATTATCCACAAGCTCCACTAACAGCACCACCACCATACAACCAACCTCCCCAGGTATGGCGTGACGCGGCTCCAGCGTTAGCACCAGTGGAGTACCGAGGGGTTCGTGGGAACAATTTGAGTCGTTATGACTCAAATTGGGTTCCAACCTTCACAGGAGATGGTCACTCTCCTGATGTTCATGAGTTCGTTCACAGAGTTGAGGCGGCTGCCAGGAGGGACCGCGTGAACTGGGACGACCTTAGGTCTATCGTTCCACGGTATCTCAAGGGGGCTGCCGACAGATACTATTTGAACTTAACTCATGAACATGAGGTGGTGACCTATCCAGTGCTAAGGGAGGGACTCCTACAAACCTTCGGTACGCTTACTGATGATAAGGCGATCTTGCGCGTTCTTCTGAACCGCAAACAAAAGTCAAAGGAGAGCGTATACGAATATCTGGTGGAGATTGGTTCGTTAAACCGTCGCTTAGCACGTCCATTTGCTGACCGCGAAATGCTAGAGATTGCTCGGGATGGACTGAGTGTGGAGCTCAAAAATGCTACACTTGCAGCAACAATACATTCTATTGATTAACTTCGGACTTTATGTCAGAAGTTTGAACGTTTGTGGTCCACACCAGTTCCAACCAGAACATCAAATTTAAGAATTAGCGAGGTACAACAAATGGATGATTATGAGGTGGATGCTGAAGCAGAACAACATGGATATATTGATGCGGTGGATTCAACACAGAGACGGATATTGCAGCGACCTAGCATAACATTTGACAACAGTCAATCTGGTCCATCAATGTCTAGACAACCAATAGTGTGCTTCAGATGTGGAGTAAATGGTCATCGAGCTCCTGATTGCTCTAAGAATCGGATAAAATTGCACTGCTGGAAATGTAACAAGCCGGACGTTATATATGCAAATTGTTCATATTGTCACCCGTCGGTAAACTACCGTCCGAGAGTACATGCTTCGGGGATGGTACCCTCGGTTCAACATCCAATGAGCCCGAAGAAAACGACGAGAGATGTAGCAACGCAGGACGATCGATCACCACTCAGGAAACCAGAATAAAATCACCTAGTACATTTAATTTCCCATCATTACATCACACATATTTTAGACGTCTTGAACGTAACATTAGATATTGGAGGATGAGGAAATTATTTCGTAAAGCTTGTATTTCATCTATCCTTTCAGAAACAAAGGATCCTCGGCCGCGATTGACAATTAGGATTTTGGACAAAAATATTTCAGGATTATTGGATAGTGGAGCGTCAATCACAATACTTGGAAGAAATTCCTTGGATTTATTGGAATCATCAGGTACAACTTACCGTAAGTACACTTCGTGTATTCGTACGGCAGATGGTACTGCAAATAAAATTTTGGGTTACATCGAAATTCCAATAACTGTGAATGGCTCCACTAAACCAATGCGGTTCCATATAGTCCCTGGATTACGAGAAGAGCTCTACCTGGGCATAGATTTCTGGGAGAAATTCGGTATTGTTCCTTCTTTTGTTAGTGAACTGACTCGCACAGAGCTACAAAATTTTAATACACATAACCTCACCACTGACCAGCAACATGAACTGGATATGATCAAGGATTCTTTCCCGTCATTTGAAGTGTCTGGGCTCGGAAAGACTTCTTTGGTTGAACATGTCATCGATGTTGGTGATAGTGCACCTGTTAAACAGAGGCACTATCCCACATCGCCGGCTGTTCAACTAAAGGCTTATGCCGAACTCGACCGAATGCTTCAAATGGGCGTGATCGAAGAGAGTAACAGTTCTTGGTGCTCGCCAGTGGTTTTGGTACAAAAAGAATCTGGTAAAAACAGATTATGTATTGATAGCCGTCGTGTCAATTCACTAACTAAAAAGGACGCTTACCCACTTCCCTTGATTGATGGCTTACTAGGTCGTCTAAATAGCACAAAGTACATTTCAAGTATTGATCTCAAAGATGCTTTCTGGCAGATTCCTCTGGCAGAAGCATCTAGAGACAAGACAGCCTTCACAGTGCCTGGTCGTCCATTGTATCAATTCCGGGTTATGCCCTTTGGATTGTGCAATGCTCCCCAGACAATGTGTCGGCTAATGCACAAAGTGATACCACATCAATATCACGAAAATGTCTTTGTTTATTTAGATGATCTATTGGTAGTCTCTTCCACGTTCCAGGAACATATGGAGTTGCTGTCCAAAGTCTCTTCATTGTTAAGAGCGGCTGGGTTAACCATAAACCTCAAGAAAAGTAAATTTGTTCTGAGAGAGGTGAAATACTTGGGATTTTTGGTTGGTGAAGATGGTCTTCGAACAGACCCTGACAAGGTAAGAGCTGTAGCAGAGTACCCAGCTCCATCTACAGTAAAACAAATACGACGTTTACTAGGAATGGCTGGTTGGTACCAACGTTTCATACCAAATTATGCAAGCGTGGTATCACCAATTGCAGATTTATTGAAGAAGAGTTCGGGGAAACTGAAATGGACATTAGAAGCGCAAGCTGCTTTCGAAAATTTAAAACGATTGCTGACTACAGCACCGGTATTAATTAACCCTGATTATAATAAAGAGTTCTTTATTAGATGCGATGCGAGTCTGACAGGGATAGGTAGTGTACTGTATCAGATCGACGAAGACGGACAAGAGTGTCCGATAGCCTTCATGTCGAAAAAACTTAATAAAGCTCAACGAAACTATTCTGTTTCTGAGCTGGAATGTCTTGCGGCAATTCTGAGTGTGAAGAAATTCAGGGGCTATGTTGAAGGTCACCGATTTACAATTGTGACTGATCACTCAAGTCTGAAGTGGCTTATGTCACAGAAGGACTTGAGTGGCCGTCTGGCTAGGTGGAGCCTAAAACTCCAACATATGGATTTTACCATTGTCCACCAAAAAGGTACCCAAAATATAGTCCCTGATGCTCTATCTCGTCTTTATGACGATACACACGAGGAATTGACGGAAGCATTAACACATCACATTAACGACATCAAAATCGACAATGAAGGTTATCGGCACAAGGAATATACGGATATGATAGCTAAAGTTCAATCATCTCCCAAGGACTTTCCATCTGTTAAAGTCGTGGATGATAAGCTATACATACGTATTGAGCCAAGACCTGATGCAATACCCAACGATGTTCCTGTGTGGAAACTCTGGGTACCAAAACCGATGACTTCAAACATGATTCAGAAACATCATGATGATAGTACTGCTGCTCATGGAGGTGTTAAAAAGACTTTAGAATTACTTCGACGTCTTTATTATTGGCCGGGCATGGCGTCACAGGTACACAACTATGTTGTGTCCTGCGACACATGTAAACAAACAAAAGCCACGAATCAGATATTGCGTCCTCCGATGCAATATCAATTCGAAACAGCACGTCCATGGCAGAGAGTCTATATAGATTTTTTGGGACCGTATCCTCGTTCTACACTTGGGAATACGGTGTTATTGATAGTTCTGGATCATGCTACGAAGTTTGTACTACTGAAACCACTTAGAAACGCAACTTCACCGAAGGTGAATGCTTTTCTAAGGAATGAAGTGTTTCTTACATATGGGGTACCAGAGTTTCTACACAGTGACAATGGCAAACAGTTCACTAGTAGGAACTTTCAAAGTCTTTTGTCAGATTTCGGCATTAAACACATTAGGACCGGTGTCTATAGTCCTCAAAGTAACGCGTCAGAGCGGGTCAATAGGTCAGTTCTAGCAGCAATTCGAGCGTTCATTAAAGGTCAACATACCAAGTGGGACTCACAAATTGGTGAAATCGCATATGCACTGCGGGCTGCAGTACATTCTGCTACCAAGTACTCACCGTACTATTTATTATTTGGTCAACATCCAATCTCGGATGGAAATACTTACCATTTGTTGAGATCACTACACAAGCTTGGTGAAGATGCTGGTGAGGAATTAGAACGCTCTGATCATTTGACTATGCTCAGGAACCGGGTTCAACAAAATTTAAAAGCAGCCTTCAAAAAATCACAACATCAGTACAACCTGCGATCTAAACTACGGACTTTTCAACCACAACAACGTGTGTTTGTACGGCAACATCATTTGAGTGACGCTACCAAAAAGTTCTCGGCAAAATTGGCTCCAAAGTTCTTACCTGCAATGATTAAGACTAAGATTGGAAATGTACTCTACGAGTGCATAGATATGAGCGGTAAGAATCTTGGAGTACATCACGCGAAAGACATCAGGGAATGATGTCTTTTCGTTAGGTAGGGTTGTTCCTCTGGCTGATTGTCGTCTCTGGGGTTCACATCTTCAGGTCATACTTACTGGTTGTATCGGGGTGTCCATGGTGCTGACGTTCGGATGGATGGTCGGTCTCAGTACTCAGTGAAGTCCTTAAGGACTTCATGAGTGTTGGAACCGGTCGTCGGTCTTGACGCCAGTGACGGTGGGTATCTCGATCCCAGATACAATTTAATAAGTGGAAGTAGTTCGGTGGTTTTCTGTCATGGAGGGGATGGCGACGTTTTTGTGATTTCAAGAGTAGAAATCTTGATTTTTACCTTGAATTCATGGTGTAACGATCGCAATAATCGCAAAACAATAATAAAACCAAATTCCTCTTTGTTTTCAATTCAATAGAAATGTATTTCATTAGTTTCCGTTCATTTTTACATTAATAATAATTTTAAAATTTTCTAAAACTTAACTGCTAGTTAAATTTTGAATATACTATAAAAAGCAAACGAACGTACTCAATTTTATTTCCAATTCTAGCGAACAGATGTCGTTGTCGTGATTAATCTTTACTGAATTTTCGATGTTACCCGATTTATTTTGACATCGGCAGATGTAAAAAGGAAAATCACATTTTTGATTCATGTCATGCAGTTTCTAACTTTAAAATCAAAAACATTTTTGAATGTAATTTCATTTTCTGATTCGGGTTAAGGAAAAAAAAACAATACAGTTTTTTGATATTGTGTTTTTAATGGTTAACATTATGCAGTGGATCATAATTGTGCGATGTTGATATCCATAGAGTTTTAATTACAAAAAATAAGAAAATGAAAGAGTTAATTTCAAGATATACCTAAAATAACTCGTAACATATCAATCAATGTAACATCAAAATGTATTTAAAGTTACTGTATATATTTTAAACGTATCAAATTAAGTTTCATACGCAGTGGATTTTAGCTACTAATTTCATCTAATTTTTCATACTCCATATTATAAATTTATATAAGCCAGAAATTTTAATGTAATAAATGTTGGTTCGTAAAGCAGCTTATAATTTTTATTTGAATTACGAACAAATTGGAATATTCACGCCGCAATGGGGCACAAAAAATACGACTAATAGTTTTATGTGCCAGAAACCTCGCTCGAAAGGATCTATTTCATGCTGCTGAGTTCTTTTTTGGAAATTAAACATTGAAATTAAATTTTGGGTAATAGGACATCACACTGGATTTGTTCACCAATCAACAGTTTTTTTAATTCAAGGTATTTTAAATTATAAATATATTAATTTTTGTTTTTCTTTCCTTTGGAATGTCTGGCTAATGTTATAAAAATTTAAGGGATTCCCAAATCCTTGTGTTCGTCTGGGGATAACGTTATCCCGCAGCAATTTTATTTGTATTATCAAAAGTCCCAATAATTTATTTATAATTGCGAAACCTTTGATTGTGTAAAGAAATAGTGTAGCTGTAGATTAAATTAAAGGAATTAATTAATTTTTTCTAAATTTGTTTCAGTAAAATCGGACTAGTCGTTCTCGAGTTATGTCCCCAAAACGTGACTATTTCCCCTATATGATACATACTAACTTCAAATCGATATATCTTGATTCCTGGACGTGACCCAGCGAAACGCCGGGACACGTATAACTTTTTTTTTTACCGATATAGCTTTTCCGGGCAGTCAGAACCCCAGCGGATCACTGACCCCTACCATTTGTCCACAGTGTAATGATTTAAAGTCTGTGCTTACTACTTACACTGAAAAAATTTTATTCTGCTAAACGGATTCAACCAAATTAATTTTGTAGCGACAACTAAAATTTAGTACAATTTACCATACGATTTGATTGTTTGGGAAAGCTTTGTAAAATACGTATAATAATTGGGCTATTTTATTAATGCTAAATAAAACAAAGAAACACCAATCCATACATCATTATGGTATGGAATAATGCTAAATCATTTGTGACCGTCAACCACAATGGAACAGCGGCTCAACAACAAGCAATAAACACTGGACGCAAATTTAACTACGAAAACATCAAGATTTTAGAAAATGAAGAAAAATGGAGCAAAAGATTGACACCGGAATCAATTAACATACACAAAAATAGACAATATTCCATCAATTCAATTCATCAGCATTTTAATCCATCATATACACATATTCTACACCATCTGAAGCAAAATGGAACTATCATAACATAATGGTTCTTATACAAACTACAACCAATTCATTCAACATTTGAGAACGAGTATGATAAGAGAATGCTTATAATATAATACCAAATGTTGAGATGTATCAGGTTTCTACCATAACCTAGCCTAGAAAATAAAAAATAATAGGAGAAATAAGTTGTTTTGTGTTACGTTTTTTGTCAAATAATAATTTATATTAAGTTGATGGTCTAGATATCGGTTTTAAAATGTTTAATTTATTTAGTTTATTGTTAATTGTTAATTTGTTAGCTTTTTAATTTATTGTTAATTGTTAATATATTTAATTTATTTTGGTTTTAAAATGTATAGTGTTCTTAAGATTTACAAATTTTTTAGGTTTAACATGTCAAGTATAGGTATTATGAACAATTGATATAATTTTTTACTATTTTAACTTGCAACCAAAAGCTTCGTAAAATTAAACATATTAGACACGTGTGCGCTATCTTTTAGTCTTTTTTTTTCATTCAACCAAACTGAGCCACAGCAACGCGTGGCCAGGTCTAGCTAGTATATTATCAATTAATTGAAAAGTCAAAATAAAATATGAATAAACATAATTTAAAGCTGTTGATAAAAACAAATAAATATTGATAAAAACTGTTTGTGAGATTAAAACAAAAGTTACTCTCAAAACGTTGATAGTTAAATTCTGTAATTAAGGTTTTTGGTAAATAATTCAGTTGGAAAACTTTAATCCAATTTGAGAGGGACAACTCGAAAATTAAATTCGTTAAACCGTGAACTGTAAGAAGTTGGCATAACCAATTCTTTTTCTTTGAAAAAATGACATTGAAATCGGTGTTACAGTTATTTATAAACAAAAGAATATTAATTAATTTTAATTGAATTTGAATGATTAAGGGATAACATCATTATGGTTCGTGGTAGATGTCACCTTTTGTTGATTTGAAAGCTTGGAAAAGAGTTAAACTTTGAAAGTTATGAAAATTATTGATACAGGGGTTTGTAAAAATGTTGCAAAAATTAAGCACACCTTTATCATCATTTATATGCTTACTTTTAAGGCATAGTGAAACGTTTAAATGTTATTTTCGTCAAAATTGCAAGCATCTTTTAGTGGTTATCAAACTTGTCGCTTGGTGTGAAGCAAATAATTTGATCAAATCATACCATATCAGGGGCCCTATTCCCGAACACATAAATGTGAATTTTGACAATATTGTGAAGTTTGTATTGCATAACATCAAGATCCACTGGATATGCCAGAAAATTGATTGACCAGTAATACAGTCTGCCAAAAATTCAATTTCTGTTTGATGATACTTGTGCGTTCTATTACAGAATTGGATTAGCATGCCATTAGAGCTAACCATACAAAATTAAACTGTGATAAAAAATAAAATTGCATTATTGTTGGTACAAAGTTTATCAAATGTAACACCAAAGTTATTTCTTGTAAGTCTTATGTCCAACTGATGCAAATTAAACTAAAATCTTAGTTAATTGACTGTCAAATTCATAGGGAAATGTTTTAACCTAAATATCTCAATAAAATATTACAGCTATAAACCAATCTCAAAAACAATATTTTTTAATTTATACGCAAACCAACTCTCATTTCACAGCAAATAAAATCATTTGTATTACTAGCAAATTTGGTTAAGAAAAAAAATCAAGTTGCTAATAGTACCATAACCCAAAATAAAAAAAAACAAATTTATACAATTTGGTCTCAGTCATCCCATTTAATTAATAAATCATCAACCGCAACATTTCTTCTTCCCTCCACAATACATAAAGCGCAATTTTCACTACATTAACGAAACAAAGAAGAAAAAAAACTGAAATAAAGAAAACTCATTCTGCCCTAACATACTTATGTAATAGATTTTTTATTCAATTTAAATATTAATTCAAAATTTATACAGTAAAATTTGAATAGCAGCACAAAAACAAAAATAAAACAAACAAGAAGGAAAATAAAGTTAAATAAATAAAAGAGAAGCTTTAAAGCTTTTCAAGATATGGCAACAAAGAAAGTAACACAAAAAACTAAAATAATTATATAAAAGTCGTTGTCGCACCCCATGAATAAAGACGATGTAGTAAAAAAGTTTTAGAATAGAAATAAAACAAAAGAAAGGACGAATAATTGAAAAAGAAAAAAGGAGATTCATTGTAAGAAGTTTTTGAAAAGTTTTTGTGAATGTTTTGATTGAATTGAATGTTTCAAATTACAGTTTGAATCAAAAACAAAACAATTGGTTTTTCATCTAAAAATTTATTGGATAATTGGATAGCTTGATCCATCAAGATTATTGTCTTAGTAAGTTGCTTGTTCTTTTATCACAATTTTTCATTCAACACAAATCGTTTTTTATAGATTTACTTCATATAGATTAAGGACGATGATTCATTTATTTATAATGTTTGCAAAAAGTAAAAACAAATGATGATGATGATCATTTTGCATAGAGTAAGCAGAAAATAGTGAAAAATAACCTACTTATTTTAAACTAACTGCATTTTTAAATAATAGTTTAAGCTTGAGATTAACATTTTCTGAATTGAAGCTTGCTTTCTGTTTGTATGCTTGCAGTAGTTTGCATTTTATTTAAAATTCTTTTATGCAACACAAACAAAAATAAACTAAACTGCTAATACATTAATCAAGATTTGTCAGTTTTTTTATTTAAATAAATCTATTATGTATAGCTAGTGTCCCACATTTAGGTTACACAATTTTAGGTTGCATGAGTTTTAAAATAAAGTTTAATTTATTTTGTCAGATAAGTAAATAAGTATTCCTAACTTTTGGCAATTAATTTAAAAAAAATTCTAATTAAGTAAATTCAAATTAACTAAATTATTTAATTCGGAGTGGTTGTTGGAATCGAAATAAAGTTAAAACTTAACTGACTTATGTTTTTCAAAAATAAAACTTAACCAAAAGTTAAAATGAAAATCGTTTCACAGAACGACTTGGTATTTCAATTTTGTCTCATTTTTCAAATTAATCCATAATAAAAAAATATATATATGGTCCTTTAAAATTTAATCAATTTTTAATATTGCAAAAGTTTCTCAGTTACAACACATGGTCTGGATCGTTCTATTCAGATCACACAATTTATATTTTAATATTCCTTTAGCAAAAAAATACATTTGTCTCACATGAACAACGAACAATAATAATAAAAAAAATTGATTAATTATCGAAATATAAAATTCCGTTTATTGAGTTCAAAAGACAGATTTTGAAATAATAAACTAAAAGACGAATTTATTTTCACAGTAAAACGTTGTATACGGTCAGATATTGTTTATGAATTGATCTTAAGTTGTTTGATATTACGGAATGAAGGTATGCTCAATGTTTTGGATGTTTATTTTTAGATTTTAAAAGAAAATGTACAAAGATAAGATTTTTTTGGTCGCTAGAGACTGTTTTGGTTATTTCCTTTATTTTCTGTCGTTTACACAATCAAATGGTTTAAATAAAAAATGCTTCTTTTTCAGTAATATTTTAATATAACACTTCATAGATATTATAATAATTTTTATTAATTTTATTTAAAAATGTAAATCCACATTCCTTCCATCAATCGATCCACACATTGGAGAAATCAGAAACCGTTGATGGAGAAGTCGATAAGTATTTGCTTAAAGATGCTGTTTTAAGCGCTGCTGAGAGAATGCTTGGACGACCACAAAACCACTCCCAGAAGCCATGAATGTCTACAAGGATGCAGCACCAGGGTCCACGAAGGAGAAACTGGCAAAACAAGCAGTTATAAAGCTATGTAAACAAACGAAAAGAGAATGGTGGAAGAGAAAGTGTGAAGAGATTGAAAGTTTCAATAAGGAACATCAATCGCGTAATTTCTTTTAACGGGTTAAAACCATAAAGAACGGACCTCAAACTAGATCGACTGCTATTGAAGACCGGGAGCTAAAAGTAGACCTTAAAAATATTTTTGATACTTGGGCCGCTTATTTTGAGAATTTTCTCAACTTAAGTGACCAGCAACAAGTCGGGCGACGAGCAAAGCTTGTTCGTGCATCAAAAGTACATGTAGACGAACCAACCAAAGAGGAATTCAAAGTGGCGCTGCCAAAACTAAAAAGCAATAAAGCACCTGGTATTGACGATATAGCATCCGAAATGATTATACATGGTAGTATAACTCTATCTCTAGGATTTTTTGAACTTGTTCAAATAATCTGGAGGACTGAAACCATGCCAAAGGATTGGAGCTCAGCTATGCTGAAACCAATCCATACAAATGGTAATCGCCTACAATGTGCAAACAACAGGAGCAACTGTTCTCCTCTGCACAGCATATAAGATCTTTTCCTATATTTTGCTAGCCAAGATAAATCCTTTTGCTGAATCACTGTTTAGAGAACATCAGTATCGCTTTCGGCTAGGCCGAGGTACCACCGATGCACTTTTGCACCGATGCACAACCCGCATTTTAGCATTTTTTGATGTTAGTTTTGATATTTCTTCTCTTTTCTTGAGCGATTGGTAGTTAATAAGGTTTGAAACTCGTTCATTTGATCGTTCTCCTAATAGAAAACATCGTTATAATATCTAATAAAACTGATCAAGCTAACGTTTTCTTTGTGATACACACATAAGTTATAGAATAGGTTTTCTATAACTTCATTTGTCCTCAGGTATTTTCAAACGCAAACTGTAGCTATTAATTAGGTGATAGCTTCGATTGTGGTGTAGTTTTATCTGCTTTGGATATTCTTAACTATATCTGAAAAATGTAGTTGAAAAAACAATAATTTCCGAAATTTTTTAAATCCTTTAGGAATTCTTTCTTAACGGTCATCGCACTCATACGCAGTATTTTTGCCGTTATCATAGAACATAAACTCAAGCTCTTTGTTAGGCGCAAACATTTTTTCAATTCGAAAATGTTTTTGAAACGACTCTTTTCGTATCCTTCCTCAATAAAAACCCGAGTGAACTTTTCTTTTAATTTTATTTTTGTATCACGTTTCACTTTTTTTTTGTTTACTGTCCACTGTTCACTCTTATTCTTCATTTTTTTTTGCAAACTTTTACACCTAAAACTTTTTTGCACATAGAATCGGAAGAAGCTTGTCTTCCGACACGATTAGTACAATTCAACTTGTTTGTGCAGGAACATGAAGACAGATAATCTTTTCAAATGGTCAAAAGCACAAATCGCAGATTATGTTATTTTTCATGTATCAAATAACGGGAATTAATAAAACAAACAGCGGCTGTGTGTATGACACTAGGTATTTGAACAGGTGTCTATGATGAGTGTGAGTTTGAATCCCGGCACGAAACACACAAAAATATTTCTAAAGTATTTTTGCAAAGAGAAAAAGAAAAATGATTTCGAATTGCAACATTCAAGTGATTTTAAAAATGTGCTTAAGTTTAATCGCTCACAAAAAGTTTGAAGCGAATAAATGAAATAAAGAAATATTTTCAAAAACTAATTTGTTATTTTCCGCAACTGTTATGAAACGGTTACCTATAAAATAATAATCAGCATTTGATTTGAAGTAAATAAGCTACAATTGGTTTACTTATCCTATGCTTTCTCAAGTAGACCCAGCCTATTACTTCTATTCCTTATTAGAACAATAAGTTTATTGGTTTTTTTAATATATTTTATCCATGACTACTAAAGAATATATGCTTTCCATGCGTATGTCTTCCATTTTAATTTTATTCATTCCACAACTAGTGAATTTGATTAAATTCTTTAACAGTTAGTTTATTAAATATTCCCCTAAAAAATTAAAAACTTCATTTGTGGGTATAGTAATATAAACAGGTTAAAACAAGAACAATACATATATAAAATATAAAATAAACAACAAACTTGTTTTGTTTTGTTTTTCGCTATCTTTGATGCATTTATTTCAATATGGCGATACAAATTTTTGCAGGGAAACTGGAAATTAATCGAAATATTTTACATTCGTGGATAAAATAGCATCTTGTATTCGCTTAGGATGATGGCAATTCTTCACTCGGATGATTCCCTCCACTCGCTACGCTCGTTTCGGGAAACTTCATCCTCGTGAAGAATTGCCTTGCTCATACAAGAATCTACTTTTCTTTCTATGCTTTCATTAAATTTTAAGAATAAATACTACCATCCCAAGCAACACAATAGGTGGCTTTCGACTATAGTTTGGTGTTAATTCACCTAATTATGTCGATATTACGTCGATTCAACCTGGTTTCTTCACTTTGAAGCGAATTTTACTTATAGGTAATGGTTTAGGTTCACTATAAGTATATTTTACCCTCCAAAAAATAACTTCATAGTTGAAGTAGAATTCAAGTCAAAAAACAGCAGGCAATTTACCAAATATTCACTTAAAATCAACAACAAAGTCAATTTAACATTGAACACGTAAAGTGGTCGCAAAATTGAGAGAGATCTTCCAATTTCTTTACATATTTTCGACCTCAAAGTAGGATATTTTTTAAGTTGAAAAATATGGAAAATTACACCTTGCTTTCCTTAATTTTTGACTTCATTGTTAAATTGTCTTGTTAAGTGACTTAGGGAGAATTTGTGTTTTGAAAAATAATTTATAATCTATACTATTATGTAGAAAATCACTTAAAATCTGACATATAAGTCAATTCCACCAAAAACTCTATTTTGTTGTCGACCTCATTGTCATAAATTAGTAAACAATCACCTAAATATGAATTAAATTACCAATTTTTTTATTATGTATTTGTAATATAAGGCGATCCATATATACATTCATTTATAAATTGACACTCAACTTTTGATCTCGCTGTTGTTTATAACAAAATATAAAATTGAAATAAAAATATGAACAAAAGTAAAAAATTATATCGTCATTCAACAAATTATTATAGAAAAGCTAAATATAATGCAAATTATTATTTATTATGCTATTGGTAAGCCACCTTTAAATATGTACCTTACTCCATTTGTGGATGAGATGAACATTAATTTAAAAGGTGGACTCGAGATAAATAATTTTATAATAAATGTGAAAATAAAGTGTTTTGTGTGTGAAACACCAGCAAGGTGCTTTATCAAAGGTTAAACGAATAAAATAATTCATCAAAAAAAATATTTATTGAAGTAATTTATGCATTCTAGGTGTTGTAGGCACGAATTCCGAAAGTGGTGCTTGCATAAAATGTACAGTGGAAGGAACTTGGGATAAGAATGGTCCTTATATGAGTTATAGTAAATTCGATTGTGCAGCTCTCATTAGCTTTAGAAATGGAACAGATGAAGATCATCATAAACACATAACACCATTGGTTAAATTACCAATGGAAGTTGATTTAGTAAAAAATGTCTTAATTAGATTCTTTACATTTATTTCACTTAAAGGTAAATATTACATAACTTATAGAATTATAATAAATTAAACACAGTAATTTTTCAATCCGTAATCTCAATTATTACGTCCTCCTCAAATAATTTGGTTTTCACATTATAGGGGTTATGCATCGTTGTTTATATGGTTGGTGTAATGGCAGCTATAATTTCATAGTAAAACTATCACTTTCTCAAAAAGTTATTATATAAAAAATACTAGAAGATTGTAATAGTACTAAACCAATGGAAATTACGCGTTCTATAAGAGGACTACAACTTTTAAAACATTGGAAAGGTTCTGAGTTTGAAATTATGCTGCTTTATGTTGGAGTTGTTGTTTTTAAAGATTTCTTGTCAACGAAAATCTACAAAAATTTTTTGATGATATCTTGTGCTGTCAGAATGCTTTCGTGTAATGAATATATAAAATTTTTAGAAATAGCTCGCAGTCTTCTAAAAGATTATTTAACAGAATTTATGCAACTGTATGGAACTGATTCAATAAGCAGCAATATTCATAATTTATGTCATGTGATTGATGAAGTGCAAAATTTTGGAATTTTAAGTGAAATCAGTGAAATTTTTCTCGGATATTTTTAATCTCTTCTTCGCAGCGCAATGGTATAACAAATCACTTTCACCGAGACACTTTTATTTGGTTGAAAGATTTTCTACTACTGATGAATATTCGTGTCAATTTTAAATGACTTTTAAATAAAATATTTAAAGGATGTAATATAACAATGAAGAATACGTAACATTTTATTGATGTAATTGCAAAACATGGGAAAAACATTTTTTTGTTAGGAATATACAAAACTTTGTTGATGTAATTTTTGGAATTTTTGAAAATTTGATTTTAATTTATAGAATTATTAGAAACATATTAAGAATATAGGTTTTTTAGTAAATAATGAAACTATGTAAACATTCGATTATTTATTATTTGTATCCTTAATAAAATTATCGACTAAAGATTGAAAAAATATATGATTTTTAAATTTTTTGTAATATATTTGATATTCTATGAAGCATTTATTGAGTGTTAGAAAAAAATCCAGCAGACCTATAATGTAAAAATTCACCAAAGTAAGACGCGCAGAAATTTAAATGCGACATATTTGGTGGAATGTCACCTATTTAGGTAAAAAACACAAAAATTATAGAAACTTCCAAGTAGAAATTTCCTAAAGAAGAGATTTCTACCTAATTTATGTTATTGTCGACTTAAAGTTAAGTACATTTTTCATTAAAGTCGAAAAACTAAGAAAAATTGACTTTTAAGTAGATTTTGTTTAATCTGCCGTATTTAAAAAGAGTTTTTTTATAATTATATACCGCCATATTGACATAAAAGGGAAATGTTCAAAAAACAAAAATTATTTTCATAGAAATAAAAAAAAATATTTCTATAATGTTTATTTTTTTGACGGCCCATTGATATTTTTAGAAGTACATTGCTTAAGTTTATCAAAAATATTTTTATCGTTATAAAAATTCATTTTAAACCCATTTTATCGCGACATATAAAATTAAAATTTATTCTACAATATATATTAAATCAAAATTATTTTTTTCATATTTTTCGAATTTATCATGTAAAATAATAGTTATCCCAAATATATATACAAATACAGATTATTTTATTAT
This sequence comes from Diogma glabrata, assembly GCA_963693315.1. NCBI lineage: Eukaryota > Metazoa > Arthropoda > Insecta > Diptera > Cylindrotomidae > Diogma > Diogma glabrata. The sequence continues at coordinate 197,234,210 of OY856186.1, read as the reverse complement.
CCGTAGAAAAGAAGCACAATTACTTATAATATTACCTAATTGGTAACTTACAACCTTTAACGCCACAAATAGGTACAAAACAACCTAAATTCGACGTCGATTAGACGTCGAATCTTCCTAATTTAGGTAGAAATATACTTAAGTAGCACGCTTTAATAAGTAGAAAAACACCTATATAAGACATTTTACCCATAAAATTACGTCGTATCGACGTTGAATTTTTCCCCACATTGGTCGTTTCGTCGTCGAATCGACGTAATTTTACACCTACTTATTATGTTATTATAACCTATAAGACGAATTTAGAGTAAAAAATTACCAGTTTTCGACCCATTTTGTTGCTTGGGATTACTACAAATACCGATTATAATAAACCATTTATTCTCCAGTAACGACACTAGTAACGATGGAATTTGTTGTGTAATGCTTCAATGTGACATAGACAGGATTGAAAAATTTAATTGTGTCCATGTCCAAAAAACTTAATTTTGCTAAACACAACTTTTCACTAGTGAAAAAGAACGCTCGGCAGTCGTAATGGGAGAAAATAAGCTTAGAACGTATGTCGAGGGTCAAGCCTTTAAAATTATGATTGATCATGCTTCGTTGAAATGGGTTATGCAACAGAACGATTTTTTGGCCGATTGGTTCAATGGAGTCTAAAACTTCAGGACTATGTATTTGATATTTAGAACCGCAAGGGTAGACTCAATTGTGTCCCAAACACCTATCATGATGTGACTCTGTTGATGTATTTTTCGAAGTAAGTTGTATAGTTCCAGAAATCGATTTGAGTCTCCTCTCTTTCAATATCCATTTGGATTTGGTAAACCAAATAATTGGAAGCGACGGTGTGTTTTCTGATAGGTGGATTTATTGAAGTGAAAACTTTTTTAGGCTGCGTTGTGTGATTTTGTATGGGGATAAATTTATATATTCAAATTAGCGTCACGCTAATTTATTTAAGTATACAATACCTATACTGGGTCGTAACGTTTCAAATTGCAATATGAATATCGCGGTCGATTGAGGTTCTATAGTTCGAGAGTTCAATTCCTGGAGTGGTACATGTTTTTATGTGTTTTGTTTAATTTTTATTAAATATCATCAAAATTATTGTTTTTTATTAATGAATTTATAAAAATCATAAACATTTCTTTTACGAATTTTAAATTGATCGATAATGCACTTTTTTAAAGTTATTGCTACTGTCTTTCTCCGTTTCGTTCAAATTATTATAATTTCGACATTAACAAGAAAATGAATTATTGTTTTGGCAGGCAGTGCTAAAAATAATAAAATATTTGTATTCCCATACACCATTATTTTCAATAATTTCATTCCAGTGAAATAAAATAAGGAAATTAAAAACTACTATTTGAGTATGTCAATATGAGTTGACTCTTTCAATATGAGTTGACAGCTTCATAAAAAAGATTGATTTAAACACAGTTTAAACGGTATTTGAATTTATTGAGAGTGTAGTTTTTTAAGGTTTTTGTTTTTTAGCACAGTGTGACGTCAATGTGAAGTAAAATGTAGAATGCATTCAGGTGATATTTACGACATCTTAATATTTTATTCAGCTGTTGTTTTCTTTTCTCATTTTTTTCTATTTTATGTTGATGATTGTTGTACCATATTTGAAGTGAAAACTTCTCTAGGTGCGTTGTGCGATTTTGTATGGGGAAAAATTTATATATTCGAGTCATCGTCACGTTAATTAAATTTTAAATATAAAATAAATATTAAAAAAGAGTGAGATGAATTGTAATCATTTGTTATTATATTTTCTTATTTCTTATTCTCATTTTCTTGATTTATAATTTGTTTTTTTCTTTTTTATTGAATTTGATTTTTTTGTCATTTAAGTGTGGTGTGTAAGTGTGGTATAGTAAGTAAAAATTTTGTTGTATTTTAAGTAAAATAAAAAAAATTGTTATGTCATATTTGATTTGTATGTTTTTCTTCATACTTTTTAATAAAGAAAATGCAATTGATAGTACAAATAACCTAAGTATTGTTGAAACAACTGATAATATATTTTAATGAATTTTCCTCTCGTTCTCTTGATTTTTTTTTTTTTGTTTCTTTTTTGTTGAATTTGATGTTTTTCTCAGTTAATAGCGAGTGTGGAAGTGTGGTAGAGTAAATAAAGATTTTGTTGTATTTAGACGATAAAAACACAGCTACTTCACAGTTTTAAGTTTTCACTTCTGTCGGCGGTCCTCAAGACTACCTTTTTTTTTGTTTATTTTCACAACAAAAACAATTGTCAGTTTTAGGGCAAGTTGTATTGGTTAGAGTTAGTGATGGGAGCAATCGAATGATTTCAACAATCGAATAAATAGTAGTCGACATGTTGTAACAATCGAATAATTATTCGAAGTGTTTTTTTGTCGTCAACAAAGTAGAACACACCACCCCTAGGGTCACAAAACTAAAAAACTCGTTGGATTTTGGCCACTTCATTTTTCTATTTAAAAAAAAACTTAATAATAAAAAAATTATGTTTCTATTAGGTAAGGATGAATATGTCTATATGCGTATTTTCAGTATTGAGTTAAACGATCTAGCTACATTTTTTAAAAACTAATATCACATGGGTTTTCAGTATTTTATTCTAACTTGTTTGGTTAGCACTTTCAAAGTTTAAGTGTAATGGATGAGGCCATTTTATCAGTCCCCAATGGAGTAACACTAGACAATTTTAAATTTAGAGTTTTAAGAACTCAGAAGTATAGCTAAAAATACTATCTGCTGGTTCATTGGCACTTTTGTAAAAATCAATAAACTTATGTTGTAAGCCAGTTACTCATAAAAAGTACTGTATTGTAATAAAACAAGTTTGGCTACTTTTGCTTGACGAATCAATCATTACATTAGTGAAAACAACAAATTTTGATCTTTTATTGCCACTATGATGTCTTCCAATATTTTAGGACCCAAAACATTCTCAACTTTGCTTCCGCCTTCGTTCTAACAGTCTAGAAGATGGCCTAAGTGAGAATCCAGAAGATGGCCTAACAAGGTAAATATACATAAAGTAAGAGTAAAATTATAAAAAAAACTTTGTCTTCTTTATTTTTTCCATTAAACTTATTAAATTAGTTATCTGCGTAAAGTAACAACAGATTAACATTATGTGATTTGTCTATTTTATTCATTTGAAAAACATTTATATTGAATATGTACTTGTTTACAGTGAAGACCTTGCCTGCTTATCTATTCGTAAACTAATCAGCAGTTAATTCGTGTAAAATTACTTTCATCACAAATGGCTATAATTAATCTTTTGGTACAGTGGTAAGGGTATCCTATCTTAAACCTATAAAGCCTACAATCGTTATAGATAAATTTCATAAAACAATATTTCAAAAAAATCTTCAGCAAACACTTTGAGTTTCACACTTTAATGTTTTGATACCTGTTACATCTTAAGTTAATTAAATCAACAGTCATAACTCAACAATAATCAAACTACGCAAAACCAATATATTCAACAGACAAGTTTGTTTAATTTCTCCTACTTAATGAAATCCCAAAATGTTAAGATTTAACAATAAACTAAAAATTCTAATTAAAATCCTCGTTTTAATTCCGAATAATATTTTTGTCAAAATCAATAAATCCAATTTTTTCAATAACAAAAAAATTAATTTATTTACAACGGAAAAATATATTTAAACATAAATAAACAACGGATATATAAAATTCTTCTATTCCTTTTCCAAAAGTAATTCATTCACTACCAAGAAAAAATTCATATTTAAATATAAATAAACAACGCGCATACATATACTTTTACAAATTTACAATAGTCATTAAATTATTTTACTCCTTTATCTCAAAAAACGAAACAAAATGTTTTACTATAATCTATTTATGACAAATTGAAGTATCCTCAAAAACAAAACACAAAATAAAATTTTTCTTCAAATACTTTTTCATTGATGTAATATTTTTTATTTCATTGTTATTGTACTACTATACATATAAATATATAAAGTCATTGTTTTAACAACTCGTTTTTAGGACCTAGATTGTTATTTAATTAATTGTTGAATCACTAATTTCCAAATGAATGATAAACTTGATATTATTAGGATTAGTGATGGGAACAATCGAATGATTTCAACAATCGAATAAATAGTAATCGACATGTTGTAACAATCGAATAATTATTCGAAGTGTTTTTTTGTCGTCACACACCACCCCTAGGGCATAGACAAATAATAATATAAGACAAATGAAGTAGAACAAAATATTCTCTCACTATTTTTATTTTGTTTCAGGATATTAACTATCTAGTGACACCTGTACTCAAGTAGATGATTCGTAATATTTAAAATTAGTGTTATATGAGTATAAAGTTTAACGTTTTTGTTTTTTGGTTTCTATTTATTCTTATATCTTTATGATTATTATCGTTTTTCTAAATGTATTTGTGTAGAACGTTTAAAAAAACCATTTTTTTAACCAGATTTTTTTTCGAAAGGACAAATATTTTTTGTTGTATTTTCGTATTGTTTTACGTTATGTTATGTTCATAGTCGTGTGAAGTGATTTCAATGAAATTTAAATTATTTAGTTTTTAAAGAAAACTTTTTGTTTACATTTTGTTTTGGGAAGCAATTAAATTATGATAAAGATTTTGTTTTTTTATCGAAAAATTAGACAAAATTTAGTAAAATATTTATTTATGATTTTAGTGAATGAAAAGTATGTTTTTGGGTTTGTTCGAATTATTTTGAATAATTTTCGGATCAAAATAATAATATCATTTATTGATACAAGGTTATAGCATAACGGAAGTATTTTGAGTTTAGTTTTTAATTGTTTTTAAAGTTTTTTTATAATACAAAAAAATGACAATTTGAAAAATCAGTTGGAAGCACTAGCAGATCTCAGTAATTGGGAATCCTGTTTTAATTGCAACGCTAGATAGATGGTTAACTTAGCCAGCAAGACGCGGTGCGCTAAAATAATTTTACAGGACTAACTATTCTAAGCGAATTAGATAAGCAAGAACTTTATGAAGTCCTCGATGATCGGTTATACCGCCGTTACTCGGTCGTCAGAGCCTCGTCAGTTACAAGCAGGGTGCACGGCAGGCAGATGAGGATGGCGTTTGATCTAACTTGTGAATAGCTCCTTGCACCCCATGGGATTTTGGATTAGAATAGGTTTTGGACTGGTTTTGGACTGGTATGGACAAACTGGTTTTGCATAAGATTGGTAAGGAAAATGATTTGGCTCGGGTTGGTTAGTAAAAAAACAGGAAATTAGTTAGAAATTAGTCACTATAAACATTTGTAGGGATTTATATATTTAAATTTAAATAATAATTCTCTACTTATCCTTACTAACATAAACGATCACATATTTAACTCGAGACAGAAAATAACTGAACATTGAACAGAAACCCAACCATATTCCACAAGTAAACGTAACAAAGGAGCAGCAAACCAATAAATTAATAATTAATTTATTCGAACCATGAAATTTATTGACATTACATTGTTACAGTTATATTTTCAAGTATATTATATTTAAGCGTTGCCCAACCCTCTCATTTCAATTATAATTTCTCAATTGTTAATGATATTTAAATTCATTTTTTCCATTGCTTATGTTAAAGGTTCATTGATCCAAGACCATTGCTTATGTAAAAGTTCCATTGGTCCAAGTCCATTGCTTAAGTAAAAATATAATTACATAAGTATATAAGCCTGAAAACTAATATCAGGAAAGACAAACAAAAACCGGCAAAATATTATTATCGACAGTTTGTTTATATTGGCAAGAAAACCGTAAAATAACTGATAATTAATGTTTGAAGACCCATTCATTCATTGCTGACATTTAATTTTAAAATTTTATAAAAATTTGAATTTGATTATTCCTGTTATTTTTAAATTTTTCTGTATTTTTACTGGTATGGCATCTAAACTTTTTTCCAGAGTCTATTATTTGTTTATAATTTTCGTGACAATTAAGCTTAATTACGAGAGTTTTAATTAAACATATTATAAAAAGTTTTAAATTTTAAATATTTCAATATTTGTATAAATTGCAAAATCTTAGTGATAGTTGAACTTACAGTTTAATATCCATATGTATTTTTTTTCAAAGTTTTATTTGTTTTAAGTTTAAAATTGTTTAAATTGCCAAATCTTAAACGATTGTGATTCATTTCATTTTATTTTATTTAATTACCTTTCGAAAGAAAAAATTTTTCTAAATAAAATGAAAAATAACTTTAAAAACGATGTGTTTTAAAATATTGTGAAGTGTCTAGTGAAACTCATCCAGAGGAAAAATTTGTTTATTTTTCAAAATTTGGGACAAATGACTTTTATCTGTGGATTAAAAAAACAAGTCTAAACGATTTAGATAAAGGTAATCATTTCTTATGTAGACGTGTAGTGATTGACCATAAGGGTTACACTATACTTTAATAACATTATCAGCATTAAAGTATATTCATAAAAACATATCATATTCCAAGCGCCTGACGTTGCAGTTTCTTACGAAATAAATTGAAAGAATAAAACTAATATATATTCAGTGTACGTGATGTTGTTAATAGAGAAAGTTACACTCAAATAGTGGCCTGAGTTATACAGTGTTATATATTGTTATGTGTTACAATGTAATTACATTAAGTAAATGTAATAAATAACCAAATAAATAATGTGTCAAAAATATATGATATGATGTTTAACGTGTAGTAAGAGGAACCTCAACATACTTAATATAATAAACTAATACACCCATTATATTAATATAGACGTCATTTTACATCGTATTCTTTTGGCCCAGGAGGATATCATAAAAAAATTGTTTTCCATCTGTAAATATTGAGCTTTCAGCAGAAAATCATGAACTTCCTTTATCAGTTTTTTCACCCAACCCCAATTTTAAAAGTTACAGCAATACTATGCTTACGAAAAACTCATTACTGAACACAAATATTCCTATCAATTCCGAATTCCCATCAACTTCCAAATGCTTTACATCACAACTCGATGTTATTAAAACCCCAATAAAATGCTTAAAAGTTATTACGGACCCAAAAAATTTTCATATATAATAGAATCAATCCTTGATACTTTTGATGAGCATTATCTATTAAAGTCTACAAGCCATAAATCATCACCAGACCATTTACTACTTTGTAAAAATTGTTTGTCTAAAGAAAAGTTTAAAATTTTACAAAAAAAGATTGTTAAAATTCAAGAATTTATACCAGAAAGGCAAAAAGAGATTATTTAGTATTAAAAGATACAGTTTATTTTACAAACCAAAAATCTGATAAAAAGATGGATATAAATTTTATTTTAAAAAAGTTTGATGATGTCCCAGATATTCCCAAATTATTCATTAAAACAAGACTAACAGAAAAACCGAAAACCAAAAAATGGCCTGAGCACTAAAGACTTTTAGCGGCATACTTTATACTTTAAATCGGCCTCGTATTATCAATTTTTGAGATATTTGGGTTTCAATCTTTCATCTTGTTCAACTCTATTAAAATGTTTGCCGATTAAAGAATGCTCACCCAGTTTCAATAAAAATATTCTTGAAAGTATTAAAACCCAAATAAATATGAATCGCACAGAAAGTGAACGTATGGCAACTTTGGTGTTTGATGAAATTCATATTCGAAGCGAGTTAGAGTATAATACCCATAAAGATCTACTTGATGGAATTTGCACCGACGGAGTTGATCGACAACAATTAATAGGCAAAGAAATCTGCGTTTTTTTGATACGTGGTTTGTTCTCACCATGGCAATATATTTTAGAGTATATAGTTTCATTTGTTGGATTAACAGGAAGTAAGTCGTTAGAAACTCTGCCAAAAGTTTTAGACGTATGTATTGAATTAAATGTAAATGTGAATTGTGTTGTTACCGATCAAGCTTCTAATAACAGGTCTTTGTTTAAAAATTTAGGGGTTACTATAGATGCACCATGTTTTACTCACAAATCCAAAACAATAGTAGTTGCACACCACATCTCATAAAATCTGTACGGAATATTTTAATGTCTAATAAAATACAAACGGAAAATGATATTGCGTCATGGCAAGTTACAGTTAATTCATATAATTTGGAAAATCTAAGTGCATCGAAAATGTGTCCCAAATTGACACAAAATCATATTTTTCCAAATAATTTAGTTAAAATGAGAGTAAGCTATGCGACCCAAATATTAAGCCGATCTGTTGCTGCTCGAATAAGAACAGCATCGTATTTCGATAAGTTTGATGAAACATGTAAAGCAAACGCTGAAGCAACAGCAATTTTGATTGAAAATTTTGATAAGCTATTTGACATTTTGAACAGTCGTTCCATTGATTTTCCCGATATGTATAAATCACCATTTTCGAGAAATATTATTCAACAAAAAATTTTTTTAATAGAAATGCCTTATAGTTATAATATAACCTTATGGTTATAATGTAACCATAAATTTAACTTTGATTCAAAATCACAATGGGCGAAAAAAAGCAATTTATGCTTTTAATGGATTTCCTCAAAATATATCAGCGTTACTTTATCTATCCGATGAAATTTTTAAATATAATGAAAATATTAATTTTATATTAACTGCTAAATTAAATCAAGATATTATTAATAATTTTTCTAGAATGTGTTCGCCTTTCTAAATTTTTCTAAAATGTGTTCGCTTTAATTAAAGGTAACGGCAGTTATAAAAAGTATCCTTCAGCTCGAGAATTTAACAACTCGATACGATATAGCAAATATGAAAATTATAACTCCTCAGTTAAAAGCAAAAGATGCAAATTCTCAATTTGATTATGATTTAGCTCAATTTAAAGAGATTCAAGGCGCAATTATCTCTTTAGAATGTAAAAAGCTGTCTAATAAAGATCCGGAACCAATACATCCAGACAGGAAATTCCATACTTAGAAATTGATCAAATATATGATAATGAAAATGATTACGAGAGATTTACGGCATTTGAATCTCCCCTGCTGGTTAACTGACGAGGCTCTGACGACCGAGTAACGGCGGTATAACCGATCATCGAGGACTTCATAAAGTTCTTGCTTATCTAATTCGCTTAGAATAGTTAGTCCTGTAAAATTATTTTAGCGCACCGCGTCTTGCTGGCTAAGTTAACCATCTATCTAGCGTTGCAATTAAAACAGGATCCCCAATTACTGAGATCTGCTAGTGCTTCCAACTGATTTTTCAAATTGTCATTTTTTTGTATTATAAAAAAACTTTAAAAACAATTAAAAACTAAACTCAAAATACTTCCGTTATGCTATAACCTTGTATCAATAAATGATATTATTATTTTGATCCGAAAATTATTCAAAATAATTCGAACAAACCCAAAAACATACTTTTCATTCACTAAAATCATAAATAAATATTTTACTAAATTTTGTCTAATTTTTCGATAAAAAAACAAAATCTTTATCATAATTTAATTGCTTCCCAAAACAAAATGTAAACAAAAAGTTTTCTTTAAAAACTAAATAATTTAAATTTCATTGAAATCACTTCACACGACTATGAACATAACATAACGTAAAACAATACGAAAATACAACAAAAAATATTTGTCCTTTCGAAAAAAAATCTGGTTAAAAAAATGGTTTTTTTAAACGTTCTACACAAATACATTTAGAAAAACGATAATAATCATAAAGATATAAGAATAAATAGAAACCAAAAAACAAAAACGTTAAACTTTATACTCATATAACACTAATTTTAAATATTACGAATCATCTACTTGAGTACAGGTGTCACTAGATAGTTAATATCCTGAAACAAAATAAAAATAGTGAGAGAATATTTTGTTCTACTTCATTTGTCTTATATTATTATTTGTCTATGCCTAGGGTCACAAAACTAAAAAAGTCGTTGGATTTTGGCCATTTCATTTTTCAGTTTAAAAAAAAACTTAATAATAAAAAAATTATGTTTCTATTAGGTAAGGATGAATATGTCTATATGCGTATTTTCAGTATTGAGTTAAACGATCTAGTCACATTTTTTAAAAATTAATATCACATGGACTTTCAGTATTTTATTCTAACTTGTTTGGTTAGCACTTTCAAAGTTTAAGTGTAATGGATGAGGCCAATTTATCCAATGGAGTAACACTAGACAATTTTAAATTTAGAGTTTTAAGAACTCAGAAGTATAGCTAAAAATGCTATATGCTGGTTCATTGGCACTTTTATAAAAATAAATAAACCTATGTTGTAAGCCAGTTACTCATAAAAAGTACTGTATTGTAATAAAACAAGTTTGGCTTCTTTTGCTTGACGAATCAATCATTACAATAGTGAAAACAACAAATTTTGATCTTTTATTGCCACTATGATGTCTTCCAATATTTTAGAACCCAAAACATTCTCAACTTTGCTTCCGCCTTCGTTCTAACACTCTAGAAGATGGCCTAAGTGAGAATCCAGAAGATGGCCTAAAAAGGTAAATATACATAAAGAAACAGTAAAATTATAAAAAAACTTTGTCTTCTTTATTTTTTCCATTAAACTTATTAAATCAGTTATCTGCGTAAAGTAACAACAGATTAACATTATGTGATTTGTCCATTTTATTCATTTGAAAAACATTTATATTGAATACTTGTTTACAGTGAAGGCCTTGCCCGCTTATCTATTCGTAAACTAATCAGCAGTTAATTCGTCTAAAATTACTTTCATCACAAACGGCTATAATTAATTTTTTGGTACAGTGGTAAGGATATCATATCTTAAACCTATAAATCCTACAATCGTCATAGATAAATTTCATAAAACAATATTTCAAAAAAATCTTCAGCAAACACTTTGAGTTTCACACTTGAATGTCTTGATACCTGTTACATCTAAAGTTTAATAAATCAACAGTCATAACTCAACAATAATCAAACTACGCAAAACCAATATATTTAACAGACAAGTTTGTTTAATTTCTCCTACTTAATGAAATCCCAAAAATGTTAAGATTTAACAATAAACTAAAAATTCTAATTAAAACCCTCGTTTTAATTCCGTATAATATTTTTGTCAAAATCAATAAATCCAATTTTTTCAATAACAAAAAAAGTAATTTATTTACAACGGAAAAATATATTTAAATATAAATAAACAACGGATATATACTTCTACAATATGCATAAAATTCTTCTGTTCTTTTTTTCCTTAGAGTATATATAAATATAGAGAGAACATAACTTTAAAATCGTATGAAGAGAGACATAAGAAATCGTGTTTGCTAAAATGTCATATTCAATTTCTCATTTCGCCATTTGCATTTCTGTTTATTTACAACAACCAACTATTGTATTAAATTATAAATTAAAAACAATTAAATAATTTAAAACGAAACAAAAAGTACAATCTATTATTTTTAGTTGTGCTAATTTTTATAAAATGAATGAAAATAATTACGAGAGTATTTTACATTTATTGTGTTATTTCCAGTGATTTTATAATAGTGAACATTTTATTATTTTATAATGCAAATGTGCAAATATTTAAGTTATGTATACATCCTGAAAGTATATTATGAAAACTAGCTGGCGACCAACTTTTCATTATTGTGTAGTTTATTTTTAATAGATAAAAGATTAAAATTTATATATTTGGTTAGAATCAAATCCTAATCTGTCATTTTTCTTATTTCTTTTTATATAGTAGCAGTGAGGGAGAAACTATTATTTTTTTGTGGTAGGTTTTTTTCTTATAGATTTAAAAGAAACTCGCAATAATTGTACAATTTTGAATCAAATGAAAAATTTATGCACGTCTTTGGGAAGAAAAACCGGTTTCTCTCTCAGAGAAATAAAGGAAAACAAACAAACAAAAAAACGATTTGACAGAAGATCAATCACCATTAATATTAGTTATGGTGGTCGGTTGTTTTTTTCAAAAGTAATTCATTCACTACCAAGAAAAAATACATATTTAAATATAAATAAACAACGCACATGCATATACTTTTACAATTTATTCATTAAATTATTTTACTCCTTTATCTCAAAAAACGAAACAAAATGTTTTACTATAATCTATTTATGACAAATTGAAGTATCCTCAAAAACAAAACACAAATAGTTATTTATTATACAAGGGAAAAAAGTAGTAGATTTTAGCTCGAGGTTGTGTTGTCTCCCGACGCGAAGCGGAGGGAGACAAAAAACCGAGAGCTAAAATCTACAATTTTTCCCGTGTATAATACACTATTTTTTTCTGTGGCTGGACAAATATTAATATAATTATTGAAAAAATAATATTAAACAAATATTACAATATGTATATTCACCACACCATACGAATTTTTCTTGAATAAAAACTTAAAATTAAGTTTCATTTTATTTGTCAAAACCAGTTATTAACATCAAGAAGAAAACGGTATAACTTTTCATTAACATTAAAATAGTCATAAATGTTCATAAATATTCATAATATTTATCATTTATGTGTATATATGTATTTATATATATATTTTTATCTATCCGGGAAAAAAGTACATACTTTTTTCCCGGGGAAAAAAGTATTTTATGAAAAGTAGCATTTTTGCACCTGTCAGCAGAAGTAAAATGTTAAACTTTTTTCCCGTCACAGAAAAAATAAAATTTTTCTTCAAATACTTTTTCATTGATGTAATATTTTTTATTTCATTGTTATTGTACTACTATACATATAAATATATAAAGCCGATGTTTTAACAACTCGTTTTAGGACCTAGATTGTGATTTAATTAATTGTTGAATCACTAATTTCCAAATGAATGATAAACAAAACAAAACTACCACGTACCTACGCCTATTATAAAAAATAATGTAAAATTATCATTCCTTGATATTATTAGGATATTATTGTTCTATTTATAATTTTTCCAAATAATAACTCACATCAATTTTTTCAGCAAAATATTTTTTTGTAGGGATTAAAATACAAAGATACACAACCAAATATTTATCAATAATATATATAAAATAATTCTTCAATTATTCCTTTTAAATTTTCATAAAATATTAAATAACTATAGCTCAAAGCTTTTTAGATTTTTCATTGTATAGTTGAAGTATTTTCAGAAACATTTTGCAAATAATTTTTTGAATCAAGAAAAGAAAACTACCTAAGGACCAAGTTCAACTATTTTTCAACCTCTCGATAACTATTTATTCGATTGTTCCATTCAATTAATAAAAAAATAGTTATTCAAATAAAAACACTTCGAATAAAAAAACCTTTCGAATAAAAAAACTAGTAGTAAAAACACTTCAAATAAAAAAACACTTCGAATAAAAAAACCTTTCGAATAACAAAACTAGTAGTAAAAACACTTCGAATAAAAAAACCTTTCGAATAACAAAAATAGTAGTAAAAACACTTCGAATAAAAAAATTAGTAATGAAAACACTTCGAATAAAAAAACTAGTAATGAAAACACTTCGAATAAAAAAACTAGTAATGAAAACACTTCGAATAAAAAAACTAGTAATGAAAACACTTCGAATAAAAAAACTAGTAACTATTTTTATTCGAATGAATTTTTTATTCGGTGTCTGTTATGAACAATCGAATAATTCGAAATGTTTCAACAATCGAATAATTCGATTGTTTTTATTCGATTGTTCCCATCACTAATTAGGATATTATTGTTCTATTTATAATTTTTCCAAATAATAACTCACATCAAATACCAATTTTTCAGCAAAATAGTTTTTTGTAGGGATTAAAAGACAAAGATACACAAACAAATATTTATCAATAATATATATAAAATAATTCTTCAATTATTCCTTTTAAATTTTGATAAAATATTAAATAACTATAGCTAAAAGCTTTTTAGATTTTTCATTGTATAGTTGAAGTATTTTCAGAAACATTTTGCAAATAATTTTTTAAATCAAGAAAAGAAAACTACCTACAGGACCTAGTTCAACTATTTTTCAACCTATCGATAACTATTTATTCGATTGTTCCATTCAATTACTAATAAAAAAATAGTTATTCAAATAAAAACACTTCGAATAAAAAAACCTTTCGAATAAAAAAACTAGTAGTAAAAACACTTCGGAAAATAACACTTCGAATAAAAAAACCTTTCGAATAACAAAACTAGTAGTAAAAACACTCCGAATAAAAAAACATTTCGAATAAAAAAACCTTTCGAATAACAAAAATAGTAGTACAAACACTTCGAATAAAAAAATTAGTAATGAAAACACTTCGAATAAAAAAACTAGTAATGAAAACACTTCGAATAAAAAAACTAGTAATGAAAACACTTCGAATAAAAAAACTAGTAATGAAAACACTTCGAATAAAAAAACTAGTAACTATTTTTATTCGAATGAATTTTTTATTCGGTGTCTGTTATGAACAATCGAATAATTCGAAATGTTTCAACAATCGAATAATTCGATTGTTTTTATTCGATTGTTCCCATCACTAGTTAGAGTCAAAATCACTTCTCGAACAGCCGATGTCTAATTTTTCTATTTTTTACACTTAGTGACGGTATGTGAAAATTGGTTTTTATAGGTCAGGGAGCTAATATCATTTTAGAACAATTAACTTTAAATCAATAAATCAATTATTTGTACTGATTATTATAAATAATCGATTATAATCAAAAGCAATCGATTATTACAAAAGCATCGATTAGTTTCACATCAATTTATCAATTAATGATGTATCTGCTTAATTTTCCTCTCATTGGAGTGTAGCATTAATATACAACAACCATTGTATGATAACAGGTGGCCGAACTTATCATGGCATGCGATGACAAACGATTAATAAATATTTACCAGCATGATTTCGGTTTTACCAAAATATTATCTAGTGTAAACATCACAAAAAATTATAAATGCTAGGCACCCAACTTATTTTTTACGGTGATCTTTGGAGACAACTTTTTAACTGTTTGCATAATAATATTTTGTAATCAATTTTATATCTTGTTTGTCTGCCTCTTGAATATTGTCTTTTTCTCTAGAATGAGTGATAATTTATTGAACAGCTACCAAAACATTTTTAACTTGTTGCAGAGTAAGTAATTGTTTTATACAATTAATTAATTGTTTTATACAATTAAGCAACTAACCTTACCTGTAGTTGCTAACCGTAAACTATTGTTATTCTTTTTTTTAACGACTTGATGCGATGATTCACACATTTTCTTAGCTACCTCATCGCTACCTAATCGCAAAATAGCTTGATTAAAATAATACAAACTCTAGAAATGTTAGGTTTTTTCCTAGAATGGGACCTATTTCCTAACTCAACGTTATTTATACATGCCGTTACAATACACGAAAAAGTAATAGAAACGTTATATTGATAAAGTTTCAAATAAGGTAATTATTAACAAAGAATGCTACCAATTCCCTAAAGCTTAAAATCATTTTTCTGAAATGACTACATTAAAAAAAACAAACTGTTTGATTCGATGAATTGAATAAATTCCAATCAAAAACATAAAAAAATGTAAATGCAAAACTACAAAATTTTACCTTACCATATTAATTTAAACTAGGAAGGCCCGGCGTGCTTCGCTACGCTTATAAATAAAGTTTTTGCGTAGACATTTTGTTGACGTAGAAGCAATGATTTCAAAAAGTGGTAATGAGAAATGCTAGCATATAATTTTTAATTTTTCTTTTTAAATATATGAATGAAAAATAATCAGAACTCTAGCTGATCAGTTCGGATATATGAAAAATTAGCGATCAAATAAGTTTTCAAGTAAGCTTATTTTATCTCTAACTTATTTGATCGCTAATTTTTCATATATCCGAACTGATCAGCTAGAGTTCTGATTATTTTTCATTCATATATTTAAAAAGAAAAATTAAAAATTATATGCTAGCATTTCTCGTTACCACTTTTTGAAATCATTGCTTCTACGTCAACAAAATGTCTACGCAAAAACTTTATTTATAAGCGTAGCGAAGCACGCCGGGCCTTCCTAGTTAATTTTAAAGCATGAATAGAACACATTGAAATTTCATCTATAATAATGATTGATGCATTATTAATATATGTGCCATGTACACTGTTTGGAGTTATATTTGGCATTGAATTCTCTAATAATGGAATTGGTAATTTGAAAACATTATGCAAAGTTCGCCCCCCAATCAAAAGAGTTGATGCAATACCACTGAAGGCAGTTACAATACACGAAAGATTTAGTGAATTAAATTTATGAATGATTGCCGTTTGAACAAAAGTTTTGCCACAACCTGCATGAGCTGTCAAGAAAAAAAGCTAAAGCATTCGGAGGAACATTCAAACCACAGATAAATGCAAATAATTGACGAAACTGTTTTAGTGATTGTATTTCTGAAGCTTCAAGTAAACATTCACGCTATTCATTATCATTTGTTGCAATACCTCGAGCTTCACATGCTGCAACAAAAGTAGGGTAGGGTACACCTTCATACATACGTAGATCAAAAAAAGATTTTGGACCACGAACATGCAACAGAAGTAAACGCATATGAAACAATTCTATATCTTTTGGAGTAACCATATATAATCGAGCAACAACTTTATCAGCCCCACGTTGTCTTCTTTTCCACGATTTACTTTGGTCATACCAAACATAATTAATTCTGTATACAAAAACTCATTAGCTAAATTATCAATGGAATTCAAATGGAAAAATGCTAACAATTTTGTTCTTGATACATTTGCGACTGTGCCAGCCACATTACCATTCCTGATATAAACATTTTGTCTATTAGGCAAATGACAATCAAGTCGAATAATTGTATGAGATTGAAAATGCATTGGAAATTCAAATATGCGCCAAGCAGCTTCAGTCGAACCAACATACCGTCCATTCAAAAAATCTTGAATTTCATTTCCCACAATCGCATCATCATTATTCACTGCATTCTCTCCATTCACTCTCAATTCAACATTGGCAGAATCATACTGTTTATGTACATACTTGTAAACATATTTCACACTTTTAACAGTCGTACATATTTCCACGTTAATATGACAATTGAATTTTGCAAGAAGATAAATATTATACGGAACAACATATCTATTATCAAGAGATGCACCGAGATGAAACAACAGAGATGCAACACTCATACCATTATCACGTCGACGGTACAAAGGATAACCATTCACATATTCTTTAATATTTTCAGAAAAAGGTTTTGGAAAATTATTACTACATTTACCACTCTCATACAAACAGAATTGGGATTTAGAGCACCACATGGTTCATGCATCATATGACGTTTCACATATTCATGTAATTTAGGAAAAAGAATGGGATCAGGGATTTCAGTACATACAAATTTATTAATCATTTCATTTCCATCAATTCTATCTTCATCTGACAAATTTAACAAAATTCATCATTTTTAAAAATAGCAACCACATCAGTTTGAACAGCATCATTAAAACGACGAATATCACATTCTCTGTTAACTTTTATAACCATTGACACATCAGCAGTAACATTCTCAGGTCTTTCACAAAATTCATGCATTGATTTAAAAGAACGAACAAAAGGATTCACACGATCTAACTCAAAACCTATCTTACGCATAAGAAAAAATTCGAAATGAAATTTAAAACATAGAAAAACAATATGTACGTTTATTCCAACCGACCACCATAACTAATATTAATGGTGATTGATCTTCTGTCAAATCGTTTTTTTGTTTGTTTGTTTTCCTTTATTTCTCTGAGAGAGAAACCGGTTTTTCTTCCCAAAGACGTGCATAAATTTTTCATTTGATTCAAAATTGTACAATTATTGCGAGTTTCTTTTAAATCTATAAGAAAAAAACCTACCACAAAAAAATAATAGTTTCTCCCTCACTGCTACTATATAAAAAGAAATAAGAAAAATGACAGATTAGGATTTGATTCTAACCAAATATATAAATTTTAATCTTTTATCTATTAAAAATAAACTACACAATAATGAAAAGTTGGTCGCCAGCTAGTTTTCATAATATACTTTCAGGATGTATACATAACTTAAATATTTGCACATTTGCATTATAAAATAATAAAATGTTCACTATTATAAAATCACTGGAAATAACACAATAAATGTAAAATACTCTCGTAATTATTTTCATTCATTTTATAAAAATTAGCACAACTAAAAATAATAGATTGTACTTTTTGTTTCGTTTTAAATTATTTAATTGTTTTTAATTTATAATTTAATACAATAGTTGGTTGTTGTAAATAAACAGAAATGCAAATGGCGAAATGAGAAATTGAATATGACATTTTAGCAAACACGATTTCTTATGTCTCTCTTCATACGATTTTAAAGTTATGTTCTCTCTATATTTATATATACTCTAAGGTTTATTCACATTCAAAGAAATAAATATACTAACAGCTGAGAAAAAATTAAATATAAAAAAGAATAACAAAATAAAGTTTTAAGTTTCGTTTTTATTGTTCGTTGTTCGATAGCAAATATATTTTTATATGTATGTAAACTTATAATGCATATGTATAGAAAAAGTTTTCCGTATATAATAACTTTTTTATTTATGATCCGATTTGTTTGAATCCGGATCCCAATATAGGTTACACTAATATCAGTTAGCTGTGAAAATTTGAATTGAATCCATCTGCGAATAAAAAAGCCTTATGCTCCACAAAGTTTTAATCTAGCGTATTAATATATAAGATTTTCCGCTTCCGAAACACAAAAATCAAATCAAAAAGCACAAAAACTCTCCAAAGTAAAAATTTAAATATTTTTTGAATCAAGCAAACACATTCGTATACAGATTGGTAAGGCAATTGAGCGGAAAAATGTTTTCATATGGTAAAGTCCATTTAATTCAAATTTTTTTTACTTCAAATATTTGAATACTTTTCTGCTAGAAAATGAACTGATTCAACTACACAAATATGTAGCTAAAGTTTAGAAATTAAAATAACATAATGCAGATTTTTCTACTGAAGTGATGCAGTTTGTAAATTAAAATTTGATGTTTTGTAAAAATATAAAAAGAATTAAATTGAAGTTTTTCCAGAAATTCAAAATGCTGCAGTAAACAGAATTGATGCAACAATATAACGAATTCAACTTGCATTTTATATGTTTTGTAAAATAAATTTCTGACTTTGTTGCACTCAAAATCAATGGTTAAAATGAATTTCAGTCCAGTCCCTCATAATAATTGTTATTCATACTTTTACGATGATTACTATTACAACAATTGATCGTTTTATCAATATAAACCAGAAACGGAAAATGTAAACCATTTTATTTTATATACAAATGAAACATTTTCCTTTCAATATTTTTATAACAACTTAATGATGAGTGAGATAAGATGAAGAAAATGTATATTTAAATTTTTTATGTAATTTTTTTTTAAATAAATAAAAGCAATTTTTTTTTGGCTTAAACGATAATAATTTATTTCCTTTCATGATTTTTTATGAGAACATTACTGTAATAATTTTTTTCTGTTATAAGAAAATTTAAAGTTGAGCTGAATTGTTTTTATGGAGGAAATGGATTGGTTTCAAAGAATCATAAAAAAAGATTTAGAGTTTTATTTGTGTTTCTCGTTCAAACTATTGACATTACAATGCTATTGTTTTCAAATTAATAATTCGTTCAACATAAAATATTTGTCATTATTTCTTCTTTAATAGTAAGCAAAGTTTTAATATTACACATAATCCGATTAGGATGTTTTCACATATGAAGCTATAATCTTGGGAGAACTTTGAAAGAATAATCATTTGTTTGGCTTATTGTTAAACGAAGTTATTTTGTTTCCTTTTGTTATGTTAAAATATTTAGAAAATTTGTTGTTTGATTGTTTCTTAAAAGTTTTTCATCAATAACCAATAATGGATTCTGTATTCATGAAATGTATTCTTGTGATTTCAGAGTTTGTTTAGGTTTTCAAAAAGATTTGCCAGCTACACTGGGATAATATTTGATTAAATTTTCATATAAAGTAAAACGTTCACAGACTGTAATCCATATCGAACTTGATATTAATAAGTTTATGGTTTGACATTACAACATATTGTTCATATTTTAACTTAATTGTTCTATTAAAATTGATTTTTCGTCAAGATTTTGAAGTTTAAGGTTGAAACACTTCTAAAGACACTATTTGTGCAATACAAGTAAACATATTTTGTTCACATTTATTTAGTACCATAGCAATAAATTTCTTTATTGCTTAATATGTCGTACTAAAACTCTGCTGCGTACTTTATTATAGAAATAGTTTTCTTTGTGCTCTACAACCTTAATAACTTTTTATGCATTATTTTACTTACTTTGTACTATAAACCAACCTGTTGAATTTCATTTCAACGAAACAGGCCTTTTGAACTAAATTAATTCTATTTTATACAAAATTAACATAAACAACACAAACACAATATAAGTTCAAAATTAACACAAAGTAAACAATTAAAAAATTAGAACAAAGTAGAGGAATACAATTAACAATCCAGATTCAACACAATATTAACATACACAATAGAAGAATATGCTAATCTAACACTGCATCAACAAACACGTAGTAAATAATCCAAAAATACAGAATTAGCCAAAAAAAAAAACATTAATAAACTCATTTTTAACAAACACAAATTGAACAAAAACTAAAAAAAGTCAGACAAGTGCGAACAAAATTCGCTCGACAAGGGTTCCGTGAAAGTAAAATAACAAAATATTAAAAATAATTGACAAAAAGCTTTGTTGTAATGTCTCTATATTGTCAGACCATAACGCATAAGAAAATAAATGCTTAATCGTCAGTGTCAATAGTAAATTACTAACACATATATACATTGATCAAAAATCATTCTAAAAATGTTGCTTCAGGTTAAATCTTATCCATAGCTGTTTATGGTAACTCAAGAAATATTCATTTATTTCAGCTTGTATAAATGGTTTAAATTTGATTTTTTATCAGTCAATCAAGTGTCGAAGTTTAAGTGGGTGGAGAGGCTACACAAAAATATTTTTTTTACAATAACACAAAACTGAGCATTGCAAAATTCTAAAACAAATTGTAATATTTCTTATATTAGGTGCTTCTTTATATGACACCCCACTCATTTGGGTCAAAAATGTTTTTTTTTACTCTCCCCACACCCATCCCCTAAACACACAGAGATATAATTATTTGAAAATTCGGTATGATTTTCCATCAAAATTTAACAATCTTCCTGTGTCTGTGAATTTTTTCAAATTTTTTTAAAAACACAAAATTAACATCAACCAAGTTAAAGCAAAAACAAATACAGATAAAGTACCACAAAATTAGCAAACACAATATAAATATATACATATATATACATATATATATCGCCGCAGGAGGGATCGATTTTGATCGATTATGATCAATGTTGATCTACGGGTCTGACTACCCTGCGTACTCCAGTCCCTGCCATTGACATATGAGTTAGCGTGAGATACCACATACCACTGGCAATGGCAGGAGATGTCATTAGCCAAGATGATATCTTAGGGTGCTGGCGGACGAACTTTAATTAGTCAACGGCAGCACTTCCAGTCTTAGCTGGGCAGCGTTCCGTAGCGGTACCGCTCATTAGCTCTTCCGAGGAATCGAACCAACACGTAGTTATGTGTGGGCTTTGTGCCTCGATTGAAGTGGTGGGCGGTGCGTCTGGGGTGCGCTGCATCAGCTGGATTATTGGCATTTAGTTTTGTTTTGTTTTCTGCAAATTTCTCACAATTTGTTTTTCACTTATTATTTTGTTATTATTTCTTCATCTTATCATGAAATATTGGCATTTGTCATATTTTGTAGTATGATAGGATTTTTTACTTAGTTATGCATTTTAAAATAAAACACAAAAAAATAAAATAAACATTTTGATATATATATGGCAGTACAACCATGATTTTTTATGAGAACATTACTGTAATAATTTTTTTCTGTTATAAGAAAATTTAAAGTTGAGCTGAATTGTTTTTATGGAGGAAATGGATTGGTTTCAAAGAATCATAAAAAAAGATTTAGAGTTTTATTTGTGTTTCTCGTTCAAACTATTGACATTACAATGCTATTGTTTTCAAATTAATAATTCGTTCAACATAAAATATTTGTCATTATTTCTTCTTTAATAGTAAGCAAAGTTTTAATATTACACATAATCCGATTAGGATGTTTTCACATATGAAGCTATAATCTTGGGAGAACTTTGAAAGAATAATCATTTGTTTGGCTTATTGTTAAACGAAGTTATTTTGTTTCCTTTTGTTATGTTAAAATATTTAGAAAATTTGTTGTTTGATTGTTTCTTAAAAGTTTTTCATCAATAACCAATAATGGATTCTGTATTCATGAAATGTATTCTTGTGATTTCAGAGTTTGTTTAGGTTTTCAAAACGATTTGCCAGCTACACTGGGATAATATTTGATTAAATTTTCATATAAAGTAAAACGTTCACAGACTGTAATCCATATCGAACTTGATATTAATAAGTTTATGGTTTGACATTACAACATATTGTTCATATTTTAACTTAATTGTTCTATTAAAATTGATTTTTCGTCAAGATTTTGAAGTTTAAGGTTGAAACACTTCTAAAGACACTATTTGTGCAATACAAGTAAACATATTTTGTTCACATTTATTTAGTACCATAGCAATAAATTTCTTTATTGCTTAATATGTCGTACTAAAACTCTGCTGCGTACTTTATTATAGAAATAGTTTTCTTTGTGCTCTACAACCTTAATAACTTTTTATGCATTATTTTACTTACTTTGTACTATAAACCAACCTGTTGAATTTCATTTCAACGAAACAGGCCTTTTGAACTAAATTAATTCTATTTTATACAAAATTAACATAAACAACACAAACACAATATAAGTTCAAAATTAACACAAAGTAAACAATTAAAAAATTAGAACAAAGTAGAGGAATACAATTAACAATCCAGATTCAACACAATATTAACATACACAATAGAAGAATATGCTAATCTAACACTGCATCAACAAACACGTAGTAAATAATCCAAAAATACAGAATTAGCCCAAAAAAAAAACATTAATAAACTCATTTTTAACAAACACAAATTGAACAAAAACTAAAAAAAGTCAGACAAGTGCGAACAAAATTCGCTCGACAAGGGTTCCGTGAAAGTAAAATAACAAAATATTAAAAATAATTGACAAAAAGCTTTGTTGTAATGTCTCTATATTGTCAGACCATAACGCATAAGAAAATAAATGCTTAATCGTCAGTGTCAATAGTAAATTACTAACACATATATACATTGATCAAAAATCATTCTAAAAATGTTGCTTCAGGTTAAATCTTATCCATAGCTGTTTATGGTAACTCAAGAAATATTCATTTATTTCAGCTTGTATAAATGGTTTAAATTTGATTTTTTATCAGACAATCAAGTGTCGAAGTTTAAGTGGGTGGAGAGGCTACACAAAAATATTTTTTTTACAATAACACAAAACTGAGCATTGCAAAATTCTAAAACAAATTGTAATATTTCTTATATTAGGTGCTTCTTTATATGACACCCCACTCATTTGGGTCAAAAATGTTTTTTTTTACTCTCCCCACACCCATCCCCTAAACACACAGAGATATAATTATTTGAAAATTCGGTATGATTTTCCATCAAAATTTAACAATCTTCCTGTGTCTGTGAATTTTTTCAAATTTTTTTAAAAACACAAAATTAACATCAACCAAGTTAAAGCAAAAAAAAATACAGATAAAGTACCACAAAATTAGCAAACACAATATAAATATATACATATATATACATATATATATCGCCGCAGGAGGGATCGATTTTGATCGATTATGATCAATGTTGATCTACGGGTCTGACTACCCTGCGTACTCCAGTCCCTGCCATTGACATATGAGTTAGCGTGAGATACCACATACCACTGGCAATGGCAGGAGATGTCATTAGCCAAGATGATATCTTAGGGTGCTGGCGGACGAACTTTAATTAGTCAACGGCAGCACTTCCAGTCTTAGCTGGGCAGCGTTCCGTAGCGGTACCGCTCATTAGCTCTTCCGAGGAATCGAACCAACACGTAGTTATGTGTGGGCTTTGTGCCTCGATTGAAGTGGTGGGCGGTGCGTCTGGGGTGCGCTGCATCAGCTGGATTATTGGCATTTAGTTTTGTTTTGTTTTCTGCAAATTTCTCACAATTTGTTTTTCACTTATTATTTTGTTATTATTTCTTCATCTTATCATGAAATATTGGCATTTGTCATATTTTGTAGTATGATAGGATTTTTTACTTAGTTATGCATTTTAAAATAAAACACAAAAAAATAAAATAAACATTTTGATATATATATGGCAGTACAACCGAAAAAAAATAAGTCTGCAAGTGGTAAAGCAAATTTGCGCAATCCACCCGCCCATAAAGCGGCATGTCCACGGAATTTGCAGGGACAAAACATATATGAATCAATAAAAAATTTTAAAATCCATGTTCAAAACATCTGCGGATTGAACGCTAACCATGACCACGTGCAACATCATCTTGAGCACGACAAACCGAACATTCTATTCCTTACAGAAACACAAGTTTCTGAAAATTTTCTCTTTATAGAATCGCTTAATTCCAAATATAGGCTCGAATCAGCTTTCAAACTCCATCAGGGCGTATGCGCATTCATTCATGAGAGTGTTGCGTACACGCGCTTTCCAAATTTTGAACTACACGGTGACGGCTTCAATACAATGGTTTTAAAGATTTGTCTTCCAGAAATGACTTTTTTTACAATAGCTTTATACCGGTCCCCCAACAAACGTAACCCAAACTTTTTTAATATACTGACAAAAATTATGGACGAGATTAGAGCAAAGTCCCCTAATTGTGAAGTTATCGTTACCGGTGACTTCAACGTCCACAACAAATCATGGTTGGAATTCTCCAAATCGACCGACGATGTTGACAATAGTGGAAAACTGGCAGAAATTTTTGCCGCGTCTCAGGGCCTATTCCAAATTGTAAAAAGCCCGACTTTCACTCCCCGTAATGGCGGTGATAATAGTTTTCTACTAGATCTCTATCTTACCACAATGCCAGATATTACGAGTGTCGATGTTGCGAAAGGTAGTATTGGAAATTCTGATCATTATTTAATCTCATCAGTTATCAAAACTGATTTACTTAAAACTACAGCTCCCAAACCCTGTAAAATATTTCACTACTCAAAAATGGATAAGAGTGGTCTTCAAAATTTTTTCCATGGTTTCCCTTTCGACCGTCATTGTTTTTACACTGACAATGTAAATGTTTCTGCTCAAAACTTTACAGAAACCATCCAATTTGCTATAAATAAATTTGTCCCTTTCTCCATAGTAAAACCCAAACAAAAATACTTGTATTCGAAAGCTGCCAAAACGGCACTTAGAAACAAACGTAGATCATTTAATATTTGGATTCATAACAAAACTCCCACTAATCGATCCCAATATCTAAAGGCCAACAAAATATCTAATCAGATTATCTCAAACGAAAAGTCCGAAATTGACAGAGCGAAAGCCTCAAAACTTACGTCTATGTCTGTTTCTGACAAGAGTTTCTACAGTGCCATTAATTCTTTAAATTCTGGTACAAAATTTTCTATTCCCCCTATTATTGATGGTGATTTAATCGTCAATGATCCCGCAAGAAAAGCTAACTTGTTCGCTGAACGCTTTGCTCTGAACTCCACTGTTTTGGAAACTCCTAAAGAAATACCCCAAATCCAGTCTTCAGGAGTTAATATGAATGAACTTCACTTCAAACCCAAAATAGTCGCTAAACTTTTAAAGGGGTTAAACATCAACAAAGCATCAGGAATGGACAATATTCCACCCATTATTTTAAAAACCTTTTCCAAAGAACTTGCACCAACTTTAACTAAAATATTCTACCAATCCTACAAATCTGGTATATTTCCCTCGTGCTGGAAGTTGGCAAATGTCCAGCCCGTCCCCAAAAAGGGACCAAAATCCGATATCTCAAATTATAGGCCAATAGTTTTACTATCGGTCCTATCCAAAGTCTATGAGCATTATATTAATACACATATTTCAAAATTTCTGGAAGAAAATCATTTAATATCCGACAGCCAATACGGTTTTCGAAACAAAAGATCAACTACCGATCTATTAAACTATGTAGCGCATTGTTGGAACAGCATACTTGATAAAGGTGGTGAAACATACGTTATCGCTTTAGACATCTCCAAGGCATTCGATCGAGTCTGGCATGCCAACTTAATCAACAAGCTCGTTGCGTACGGTTTTCATCCCAATGTTGTGAAGCTGATTCAAAATTTTCTATCCGGCCGATACATTTCGGTAACCTTAGACGGATATTCTTCTGAGTCTAAACTAATTAACGCTGGTGTACCCCAAGGCTCAGTATTGTCCCCAACCCTATTTTTGATTTATATCAACGAATTGTTGAAAATCACCAGCAACCCAATAAATAGTTTTGCAGATGATAGTACTCTGCACAAGTCGTTCGAGCCCCTTCCTTCAAAAGGTAAAATGCACGAACGAATTAATCCTGCCCGGAGAGACGCTGCCATAAACGTGAACAAAGACCTGAATAAAGTCGCCGACTGGGGTGACCAAAACCTTGTCAATTTCAACTCCACCAAAACACAGCTGTTGATTGTTTCCAGATTAAAGACCGAGTTCCCCAAAGATATTTTATTTAGTATGTGTGATGAACCAATAGGTGAATGTAAAAACATTCGTTTATTGGGTGTCACAGTTTCAAATGACCTACTCTGGAACGATCATGTAATGGCGATGGCAAAAAGCGCGTCTAAAAAACTCGGCCTCCTAAATAGATGCAAAAAAATTTTCACTCCATACCAATTGCTCCATGTTTATAAGTCCTATATTCGTTCCTGTATGGAGTACTGCTGTCAAGTTTGGGGTGCTGCCTCTGTTTCCATCTTGGCCCTCTTGGACTCTGTTCAAAAGCGAGCTATACGAATTGTAGGTGATCGAACTTTGACATCACAACTTGATTCCCTACAACATCGTCGCACTGTTGCTGACCTCGTTGTTTTTTACAAATATCGTCATCAGCAGTGCTCAGATGAAATCAGCGGCATCATGCCTCAAACTTATTCTTACCCCCGTTCCCCTCGGCAATCGGCTGCCGCAACCAGTGAAACGGTAAAGATCCCGCGCTGTCATACTGGCAGATCGCAGAGAGACTTCTTTGTCCGAACTGCGTACAAATGGAATAGTTTGCGGGAACACTTAGTCTCAGGTGGCTTCAACCCACAGATGTTTAAAAAAAGCGTTAATCTACACCTCAGAACGCCAGTTGTTGTGGGACCCAGGTCTAGACCTAGGTCTTAAAAGGTATTTATGTGTTGTTGTGACACATATTCTAAACCCTATTACACAACACATTTTATTAAAAAAAAAAAAAAAAAAAAAATACAAAATTTACACCAAATTAAAACAACGCTAAAACTTAACATAAAAAACATTACCTAGGCATTATAAAAAAAAAATAAAGAAATGCTTAAAAATCAAAATATTTAATAAACACAAATTTTACTCAAAATAAACACAAAGGTGACAGACACAAAATTTAGAAATCAAAATTTAAGAACACAAAATTAACAATCACAAATACAAAACAAAATTAACAAAAACTGTAAAAACAGAAAATTAACACAAAAAAGAAATGAAAAATTAACACAAGTCAACAAATACAAAATTAACTAACACAAAATTCAAGCAAAATTCATAAGACATACAAAATTAAGAATCACAAAATAACATAAAATTTAAAAATCCAAAATAAATAGAAAACAATATTAAATATTAAAGACACAAACATTACTAACATCAACAAAATAAAAGCACAGAATTATCACAAAGAAAACAAATGGAAAATTGGCACATTATTATGAATAACCAAAATAGCAAATACAAATCTAATAGATACAAATTTAGCAAACACACTTATAATATAAAAAAAACACAAACTTGGCATAAAATTAACAAATTCTAAATAAATAAGAACAAAATTAAGATAAAATTTACATTAAAACACACAAAATTAATGCAGGCAAAAGTAAAAACACGAAATTATCAAAGACATTATATAAACTTTATTCTGCTTTATCAGTGTACTCTAAATTAGTGAAATAAGTAAACCATGTCTTACTCTGGGATTATGTCTGATTTAACAGCTTAATTCAGGTCTAACAGCATATATACCATGCGTAAATCTAGCACCATGTCTTCTTTATCATCATAAACTAAGTCGAAACGCAGATCTGTACGATAAATGCAAACGTCTAAAATACTTTCTCAGTTTCTCATAGAGACATACATCCGTTATCTTGTAATTGTGCAACCGACTCTCGATCAACCCGCAAAAAATAAGTATCACGAATAGGAGGAATTTCAAATTCATTTCTCCTGCTCTTAATACGAGCTCATAGAAACATCGAAAGAGGCAATATACTAAGGTGTGATCTTGGGTTGAAATCTACCCTGGAACTCAAACTTGAAATATATTTAGAACAAGTCAAACAAGGTTTTCTTAACGTTTAGTTTATTAATTTTACGAAAAGCCTCAATTAAAGTAAACCGTAAAGGAAATCAACGAGTTTCACTTGAACTAAATATTTATTAGATACAAATAATTCTGCTTTCCCATGATATTTGCTTCCACAATATTTAAGTTTGTCACTTCCGGCAGAGTTACAGAGCTTGTCTTTATTTACAACCATT
The DNA here is from genome assembly GCA_963693315.1 of Diogma glabrata. NCBI lineage: Eukaryota > Metazoa > Arthropoda > Insecta > Diptera > Cylindrotomidae > Diogma > Diogma glabrata. Next base: position 197,205,426 of record OY856186.1, on the reverse strand, counting down.
TAATTTTATTGAATTTAGTGTTATAATATCATCACAATAATTTAAACACTTTAACTTAATACCCTAAACAACGTAAAATTTGTTATCGACTTACCACTCTTAAATTAATAAAATAATCTCATAAAGATATACATACAAACCGCACACAAACTAAAATTTGATTCCCTATCTATGTTATTCTATGTAAAATATTCAAAATTTCTCCTTGTAAAAAGAAAAACTAAAGTCTTCGTGGAAACGAAAGCTTCAATTTATTTTAGTAAATGATTTTTCGAAACTTGAATTGAGATGTCACATGGTTATTTTTTTTTTTTTTTTTTTTTTGAAAAATTTGTGTGTCTCTACTAAAGCTCTTTTGTTTGTTTTAGACTAGATGGCGTTCGACATTTGTTTTATTCAATTTTTTATATATTTATTTGAATAAAAGTAAAAAGCTTGTACGAACGAAAATAAAAAAATTGTTCAATTTCGTTCGACTTAATATTTTGTAAAGTGAATGAAATGAGTTTACTTCGTTATGAGGCTAATTTGTTTCGCTTTCCAAACGATGTTACTGTTTAGATTATAATTTAAATAACAGAAGTTTCAAATGATTTATCTCTTGGGCTTTTGTTGAAAATTGTGACAAATCACTTACTAATACCATTTCCATTTATATAATAGGTGTAATAAACTTTTATTACAGTAATCAAAATGTGACAAGAAAAATATATTTGTCGAATGTTTTTATATTTTAATTGGTTGTAAATTGTTGTTTTAAGCTAGAATTATTACTTGAAAATAAATTAATTTAGTCTTCTTAATACATAAATGTTGTGTAGTTAGAGTGACATTACATACAATAACATTACATATAAATTATTTAGAGTCTAGGTCCAACAACAATATTTATTCTACTGTGTTGTTGACCACTATTTTTTTTAAATAAAATACAATATTAAATAATATACTTTTTATATGTGTTGATGTGTTAATTTGTGTTGATGTTGGTGTATTTGTGTTTTTTTTTCCTTAGATATAGCTTGATATAGGATCTTTTTTATTAAATTCGCTGGCGTGTTCAATAAATCTTTTTGAGTATTACCGTTCCGTTTGACCTATATAAAACTTTTTGCAGTCATCACAGGCCATTTTATAAACATCTGTAACTGAGATTTAGGTTTTTTACTTTTTAGAAATATTTATTTCACATGTATATATAAATGTTCACTAGTTGGCGATATTTTTTGATCTGTCTAACCAAAAAATTTTTTTGATTTTTTAAAACATAATCATGAGGTATAAATTAATAAAAAAATGATATAAAAAATGTTACTTCAGGTTAAATCTTATCCAGCTGTTTATGTTAACTAAAGAAAGATTTAACCAGCTTGTAAATGGTTTTAATTCGCAATATTTTTTCTGATAATCAGCACCTCTTTACCCCCATCCCCTAAACACACAGAAATATAATAATTTGAGACTTCGCTATAATTTTCGTTCAAAATATATCAAACTTCCTGTCTCTGAGAATTTTTCCAAATTTTTCTGTCAACCAGTGTCGAAACGTAGAGGTCTGAAAATTGCACTTTTTTGACAAAGGCAATGTTTCTTAAATCAGATGATTTTTCAAATGACACCCCTGACCCCGTTTCCTTGGGTCAAACATTCTTTTTCCACCCTTATCGACTCCCATCCCTTAAAAGCACAAAAATATAATTATCCATCTTGGCCCTCTTGGACTCTGTTCAAAAGCGAGCTATACGAATTGTAGGTGATCGAACTTTGACATCAAAACTTGATTCCCTACAACATCGTCGCACTGTTGCTGACCTCGTTGTTTTTTACAAATATCGTCATCAGCAGTGCTCAGATGAAATCAGCGGCATCATGCCTCAAACTTATTCTTACCCCCGTTCCCCTCGGCAATCGGCTGCCGCAACCGGTGAAACGGTAAAGATCCCGCGTTGTCATACTGGCAGATCGCAGAGAGACTTCTTTGTCCGAACTGCGTACAAATGGAATAGTTTGCCGGAACACTTAGTCTCAGGTGGCTTCAACCCACAGATGTTTAAAAAAAGCGTTAATCTACACCTCAGAACGCCAGTTGTTGTGGGACCCAGGTCTAGACCTAGGTCTTAAAAGGTATTTATGTGTTGTTGTGACACATAGTCTACACCCTATTACACAACACATTATTAAAAAAAAAAAAAAAAAAAAATTTGAGGCTTTGCTATAATGTTCGTTCAGAATTTATCAAACTTCCTGTCTCAATGAATTTTTTCAAATTATTTTGTCAATCAAGCACTTTTAACTTTTTGTTGCACTTTTTTGATAATTAAAAAACTATGCATTGCAAAATTCTAAAAAAAAATGCCATGATTCTAAAATCAAGTGCTCTTGCAAATGACACCCCACTTGACCTGGTTTCAAATGATGTTTTCACCCCTTTTAATTCCCACCCCTTAAGATAATAATAATAATAATTTATTTATTGTCAGAAACGACATTTTTAAAATACAGATACAATTAACATCATATTATTTGAATTTAAATTAAACTTAAAGCTTCACATTTTCTCTGAATTCCTTATTTTAATACAGTAACTAAATTAAACTAATGGAAATTTGTGTTTTACGAAATTGTTTAATTTTTTTTTGAAATCACGAAAGTTAGTAAATTCGTCATTTCCTTTAAATTCATTATATAAATGTATTCCTTCTGAAAAAATCGAATTTTTAGCTCTTTCTGTTTTGTATTGTGGAACTACATAGTGAGTATTTCTAGTGTTATATGAATTCTGGTCTTGATTGGATACTAGATGATTTTTCAAATACTGGGGTAACTCACCAGTTGTTATACGATGCAAACATTTTAATGTATTGAAATTCACTCGTTGCTCTATGGTCTGCCAACTTAAAGCATTCAACATATTAAGTCTATGTGTATCACGACTCACTCTTAAAATTACTCTCATAAACTTGTTTTGTTGTTTTTGTAATTGTTGTATTTGACCATGATTCAAATTGAAAAGTATTGTGCTGCAGTAATCTATATGAGGCGATACCAAAGCTTTATAATAAATAATTGCTTTTTAATAAATATAATTATAAGTATATGACATTTTTCTTTATTTTCAATTAAAAGTTTACTGCTTTTTTATCATTCCAAACATATTTTAAGATTTTCGATCAAGTAGGGTCGGAAGTTGGAGTTAATTGAGGCAATAAAACATAAGGAAAACATCATTATTCAAAATTATATAACAAATGGTGGGGTCTACAATTCCAAAATATATTTTTGAGGAATACTGAAGTGGCGCTCTTTCATATGATACCCTACTTGTCTCGAAAAAAATGTAAGTTCTCAAAGGCTTCACGTCGTCTCTCTGTAAAACAAACGAAAACAACTTTATTTATTTTTTAACCAATCATCTTGTGTGAATAGGTTGTTTTTATAGGCACCTCAAATTTTAGGTCCATATAGGATTAATGGTTTACGAGATAATCGAAACTCAACAGGTGTTTTTGTCTTAGTTATTTTTAGAATTTGCTTTAGAAGTGAAAATGTTTTTTTTTTCGCTTTTTTATGGCATATGATTAGAGGAGCATTCAGTTATTCGACATTTTGAGTTATCCGAATATCGAATAACTTTTTCTTTAAATATCCGAATATTCGGTTAGAATTCGAATAATAAAAGAAGTACTAAGAACTACGAATAAAATCAAACAGGTTTAACATATTATGCATGTTTTTTTTTCTTGAAATATGCATTTAAAAAAGAGAAGTGCGTTTAGATGTTTAAATTTTAGGCTTCTTCTTATTTCCGATATCCCGCCGTAGAGAAACCTCTTTCAGTTTTTGTTGAAGTGGGGCTAATAGTTAATAGAGCATTATTCAAATTGTCTAATATATCTGTTATTGTTTTGAACGAGTTCAAATAACAAAAATGTTTTTTTAAACTATTAACCGCGATTTTCATTACCACTGCTACTGTATCTCATGTCGTGGTATCAGTAATTGAGCTAATCGCTGGTAGCAGCTTTTGTTGAAATATATTTTTACTTTGATTGTTGACTGCACGTGCGCCATTTATATTACCAGATACCTGCAAACATGGTTATGGAAAGCGAGAAAGGAAAGTTTTCACAGCAGTTTTCTTTGCGTAATCAAAATATTCGTTCGACTATGGTATAACTCCAGTGTGAAGATATAGAAATAAGGTTATTAAGGTTGTTTTGTTTCTTTTCTGATCCATTAGTTTTCTGATTTTGTGGAGTAAGATTTTACTGTAATCACTGTTCAGTTCCGTTAGAGAAGTAAATAAGAATTTGCATATGCTTTCGGCTGTCATAAGTGTTGAATTTTTTTCGCTAATAAACTACTATTATTGTGTTGCGTCGATTCAAAAATCTTTGTGCAAGAATATAAAACAGCTGTTTATTTCATTCTGTTAAAATTATCAATACCCACAATTATGGTCGTAAAAACAAAAACTCATCTGTTGTTAGGAGGATAAATACATTTTCGAGATATATTTAAAGTAGGATAATTAGGGAATTGGAAACAGAATACTATATCTGCAACAATTTGTATAACCCAGATTTCATAAAATTATTTTTTTTATATTTTTCTATGACACACGTATTCATTTAATCAGTTGGTTAATTCAATTCAATTTAATTAAAAACCAAAATAAATTCTCAGGAAACTATTGATCTTCGTAATTGATGTTGTCATTTTCCATTCTTTTAACGTAATTTATCAAAACACATTTTTTTTGTCTTGATTTCTTCCGATTTACGTTAAAAATTTAAAGCGATAATGCCAATAAATGGAAATCACGAAAATGAAAGAAGAAATTAATTTGTCATTTATGGATTAAATTTCCTGTCAGAAAATCTGAAGCTTATTTGATTTTAATAGCAAATTTTACGATTTTTTGGGATTGATTGATTTAAGAGTGAGTTTGAGGTTTATTGTTTATGGAAATTTGTTGCAGATCAATTGAAATTGGAATGTTTGAAAATGTTGTTGATATTTGAAACGTATACATCATTTTAAAAATTTTGTTGTCACGAGCATAATATGTCTTTAAGAAAAACAAATCGATTAAACTAACTTGCAGAAAGATCTACTCCATTAATTCATTCCACATTTTTTCTACAGCTTTTATAGCTTTTTTTTCACTTGTTATTTTCATACCAATTTTCCATTTCCACATATAAATAACTTTGTTTTTTTATTTCTCTCAATTGTATTTTCGTGTTTTATTTTTATATTTGTTTTATTAACTATTATTTTGGTTGTTGTAATAATTTATTCTTCATCTCCATGTTGACTTCGGCCTATTTGATTTTGTCACGTTCATATTTAATGGACCGTCTTTTTTTATTTCGGTTTGTTGCCATTTCCAAAATTAGAATAGAAAACGGTTATGATGGATGTGTACTTTATTTATGTTGTAGTACGCAAAAGGATTTTATTAAAAAAAAATTATTCCAAGAATTATTATTTCTTTTAGTTGATGGTGTTTTAATTCCAGACATTGTCTTGTACAATAAAAATATATAATTTATGAGATTGTAGGATTTTTGTCAAATTTATAGAACACGTCTTAAGCCTTTTTATTGCTTTACTTAGTCAAATAAATTTGACCGAAAAAATATTGTTATTATTGAACACGCGATGGTTTTAATGGACTCATAATTCTTGATTTTAAATTAAAATTTCAATCGTTGACACTTCATATTGCTACCACTGGGCTTTTGAATCATTGGTATTCATTTTTACTGGGGGACAATCGTTTTGATATTTGCTTATTTTTTACTACGGGTTGTCACAACTTCGCGTACACCAGTTCCTACTATTGACGTATGAGTGAGATATCACATTCACTAGCAATAGCAGTTAAGTGTCACTAGCCAAGGTGATTTCTTAGATATGTTGGGTGAACTGTATTCAGTCAACTGGAGCACCCTCAATCTTAGTTATGTGTATGCTTTGATGATGGCATCCTTTGTTTGGTTGAATAAAAAAGTCTAAACATAACTCTATATCTGTGCTTTAATCATTGATGAAGGCAGTGCGTTTTAAAAATTTATTTTATTCATGAAATATTAGTCTATGTTATATTATAACATAACATATAAGATAAAGTTTATTATTTAGCTATCCATTCTTAAAAAAAAAACAAAACAAATAAAAGTTGCTGCCATTAACACCCTAGAACGCGTTTTGTTGAGAGACCTTAATCTTTATGTGTTGTTGTGACACATATTGAAATTCCTAATACACAACACATTTTATTAAAAAAAAAGTATTAGTGTAGCTCCCCATACCTCATCTTTGTAATGATGCTTCTCTGTTTGGCTATAATTTTGCAAGGAGTGGGATGGAAGAGAATGTCAGATGCTGCCCTGGGTGTGTTTCTAACTGCTCAACTAGCTCACAAAATGTTGCTCTCAGAACTTAAATCAAGAGCTTCCAATTAACCATTTTGTGGTTGTGTAAAAAAAACCTCGGAGCTGTGTAACTGTATAAAGTCAACGTGGAGTTTGAGTCGTCATCTTCATTCAATGGCGCTTTGTATGAGTAAAAGCTATGGTAGCTTGCCGCACTCTTTCAATAACGTTCAGTTTTCAAATTAGTATGCTGTTCATAATGAGTCCCAATAAAGTAGCTGAATCTGTGACACTCAGACTGTCTTCGTTGAGAGAAGTGGTGTCCAATTTTCTGTGGTGTCTAAAGAAAATAACCAATTTTTATTTATGGATTGACTCCGACTTCACAGCTTTTGTTTCATCTAGAAGGGATGCAAAGAGTACTTTGTATCTCATCACTAAAAGTTTCAAGACATTTGACAAAGACACCAATAGCAACATCATCCGCAAAAGTCACCCTAAATCCCATTTCTGCCTAACTTAAAAAACTAATTATTTAATCGGCAATGTCCTGACTAGTTGTATTTCTATGCAATAATTGCCACAGGTATCTTACATTATCTCAGTAAGCGCGTTTATATTTAGAGTTCTAAAGACTCCATGCAGAAAGTGGTTTAGTGATTGTTAACGCTGGATCAATTTCCCTATAAATACAAATAGAAGGTTTACCAATACTTCTGTAAGATCCATTGCATCAGGCTGTAAGAAAAAAAATATTAATTATCTTATTAGTTTTCATATAATAGTATAAAATATTTTCCTACCTTGCTAAAAGTATTTTCGCAATGTTGTTGTTTTGATTGTCATTATGACATCTCAGTCATTTCAATCAGTTGAGTTAACTATTTCACCACATAGGGAAAATCGGCGTATTTTTTGCATTGATGAAGTAGTTTGTTTAGCACTAATTAGTGCAGTGTTGGATATATTTCGCTCTGCTGTAAGTATAAGGTATGATGCAATGAGTATTTATGTTAGTTTTAATCTACAACTTTGGTTCTCTTTGTAATTAAACTTTCGAAATAAAAGTCATGTTTTTTTTTGTGGAAATAAAAAGTTTTTAAAATTAAAATGAATTCTGTCCACGTTTGTTAAAAATTGAAAAAAAATGTACATGATATTAACATAAAGTTTTTTCTTGTTTAAAAATATGTGCAGCTGGACGTGTTAATTATAATGTTAGTTTTACATCGAATGCCTGTTAAGGCATATTTTAATAACATTACGTTCAGTTAGACGTGTTAATTGTATTAATATTTTCTCATCGAATGCCTGTTTAGGCAAATCTTAATAACATGTGCAGCTAGACATGTTAGCAGAATTATGACTTCACATCAAATGCCCGTTTAGGCACATCCTGATAACATTACGTGCAGTTAGACGTGTTAACTAGAATTTTTATTTTTACATCGAATGCCTGTTTAGGCACATCTTGATAACAATACGTGCAGTTAGACGTGTTAATTATTATTGTGACTTTCACATCGAATGCCTGTTTAGGCACATCCTGATAACATTACGTGCAGTTAGACGTATTAATTAGAATTGTTATTTTTTACATCGAATGCCTGTTTAGCACATCTTGATAACAATAATTATTATTTTGTCATCGAATGCCTGTTTAGGCACATTAATCTACAGTTCAATTTAAGTCAACGTTGAATTACTACCATATTATTGAATTATTGTTTTATCATCAAATGCCTGTTTAGGCACATCATTGACATAATATTTGTAGCCAGGCGTGTTGTTAGAACTTTTAAATTTTTTCATCGAATGCCTGTTTAGGCACATTAATCAACATTTCAATTTAAGTCAACGTTGAAAATACGACCGCATGTTGCCCCTCCAAGAAATTTGATACTTCGTTATAACAAATCAACATACAGACCACTGCCAATCTTGGAAGCCGCATCACTGATCACCCGGTCACTGAAAAAATCTCAGAACAGTAGATTATACTTTGCAAAGTCTTGATACCTCAGAGGTCTCCTGTATTTCATTACAGTAGTGCACCCAAAAATCACTTTTTGCATAATGCAACTTATATTAATTATAAGCTTTAAAGACCCAGTTCATTGTTCAATACACCACTAGTATTCCTTGCATTTTTGAAGAACTTTTTGCACTCCTGGCGAGTATAATGGAATTTGTTTATACATAACTGGTGGATGTGATTTGTTATTCGGTTTTCTAACAGCGTATGCGCCAAGCTACCAATTTATTCAAATCACACACAATTAAGCGTTTTTGAGACCACAAGTCAGAGCAAATCACCCTGAATTCTAACAGGATTGCAGTTAGTCTGTATCCTCTTTATAAAGCTAGAATTTTGGAGATTTATCAGAGCAGAAATATTTTTTAGACACTTGTTTTGAAATGAAGTCGGGAACAAAATTGACGTCCAATATTTTTTTGTCTATTACAGGTAATAAAGGTGAGTTTATTACTTAAATTTCAGATAGTCAAATATCAGTTAAGAATAAAATCGAGAAGTACTATCTTGCTCAAGAATAATTCCGACTTTTCTCTTATGAATATCAGTAAACAAATTACTTACCTCAGGGAGATTAATCGCGCATAATGTAAGTAAGCAAAATTTATTCAGAAGTCCTGGTTATTAACCTATTTTTCATCCATTACATCCGCATTGCTCTAGTTGTAGAAAAAGTAAACAAAGGTTTAGTTTCTTTTTAAACAAAATACGGGAACAAAATTTACCTTGGGTTTTCACAAATAACAGCTGGTAGTTTTGACTCAAGGTCTCAAAGTACTATGATCGCATCACGCATGGTTCACCACAGATTCTTGAATAAGGACAACATCTAGTTCATCTTTTGATCATTTGAACAGAACAGCAGCAGTCACTTCCTTAAATTGATAGAACTTGACTGGGCGAAACTCTAGCATGATCTGTTCCCTCTACCTCAACAACCGTAATATTGCTCTCATCACTTGAGTTGGAAATTATAATCAGGCATCTTTGAATAAAGCTTAGTTGTCCACCAGTTGTAGGTAGGAAGCTCTGGATTTTTTTGTTTCAACATTTCAGTACACTTTGGCTAGGTTTTACAAGGATCAAAGCACGAGTTCTTGGTCAAGTTTATCGTCTGTTATCCGTATTAGAACGTTTAGATTTGTAGCTGCCCAAACCTTTCCAAGTAGACTGATCAGCTTTCTTTTCATGCAGCGAAGATAGTAGATCGCAACATGCTATAAATTTGACATGGTTCCTATGCAAACCACCATTTCTGCAGACCTGGACCGACCCAGTCGATCGGAGGAACCCCTACTCGTTCAAGATCTTTTTAGGTTTTCTTTCTGACGTTGTACAATAGCTTTCAAATGCTAATTATTTTTCAATTAACATGTAATATTAAAAACAATGTACAAAAAATGGACGCATCATTTACAAATGCAATCAATGACATACATTTTCAATTTACAACCTAAATATACGATCACTTCTTTCATTTAACGTAATAACGATCCTGGTCATAAAAGTCATAAAGCTATCTAGTCTCTTCCGATACAAATAAATAACTATTAAATCTTAGAAAGTCTAAAACGTCTGAATTCTGATTTTTCTGACAAATATTTTAAAACGCGAGCTTATGACTTAAGATATTAATTAATTAGACTCTTGTAAATGTGTCTGTTTTTTTGTTACCTTTGATCTTGAATAACTTATGACGCAGACACAATTTTTGAGAGAACTTCCAGTTCTAAAATGAAGGTATCTATACGAAAATTCAGTTTATTATCTCTCATTCTGAAGTTGATCGCTATCGCTAAAATGACTGGACTGATATATCATGATAATAAAATATAAGGTAGTTTTTAAAAAAAAATTCAGATAAAATTGGATGCTCAATAATCCAGCTAGTGACATATACCTTGATCATGTGATGAATTCTCTTCCTTAATTATGAAATACCAGATATAGAGTTGAAACAAATGGTCAGCACCGGTTCCATTTGATGATTATCACATATTTTATACTTCGTGGGACGCCTGTCCTTGACGAGTCCGCCAACTTTTGAATCTGAAATTTTGAGTTTGCCGTTCTGCAAACGCCAAATCATTACAATTGCACAAGGATTTTGTAAATTTACTACCACAATTTTGTTTTTTTATTAATGAGGGGTGGAATTTTGTTTTAGAACACGAGCGTAATCTTGTCCGACAAAAATTTGTCTACTATTGTCTCGTCAGACAAATAAACTTTTGATATGTTTGTGTTGCCGGACTTGGAGTAGGAGACCAATTTTTGTTCGACAAGGTTACCCTCGTTTTCTTCACCTTTCGCCGAGTGAAAAAGTGGCTGAATGGCAGGTACAAAAGTGGGCGGACTCGTCAAGAACAGACGCATCACGAAGTATAAAATATATGGTAATTATCAAATAAAACCGGCGTAAGCCAGCTGACTAAAAAGGTCGATTCTTTTAGCAAAAAAATGCGTGTTATTTTCATAGTTTAGTCCAAAGCTAAGTTTGAGTGCCATGTAATATCTCATTGTTATGTCCATAGAAGGGACAGAGTATGCGGAGTTGTCACACCCGTAGATTGAGAATTGAAAAAAGTTCCAAATCAAATAAAACTGATTCCTCCATGCGTTAAAATTTCCTAATCAAAACACGCTGATAATTTAAAGGTCCATTGCAATGTTTAAGTCCATGTAGGCTCACGTTAATATATATAGTTTTATTTAATAGTAGGCAACCAATTACGCCTTTCCATTTAGAATGAAAAGAATTCACTTTATGTTACGATTGGATTGATTGTGTATTTGTTTTTTTTTTCATGTAGCCATTTGAGATGTTTCTCAGATAGTATCTAGCAACGGCTTTTAAAATAAAATTAAAATGCAAGAAAAGGAGGTTGAATGGGTTCATGAATCTTTATTAGGTTCCAACAAACGCATAATTTACTTAAATCTAATCAACCGATTTAAATGTAAAAATTCTAGTGGTTTGGGCTGTAAAACCTTTATGTTTAAACCAAATGAGTAAAGAAATGGAGTAGCCAAGGAGTAGATATATGTGTTCATATGGGTTCTAACGAATTTGTGAGAAATAACTCACTGAGAAAAACCGTAGCCACATTCGATATTATGCGTCTAGTGATAGAAGTGCTTATTCTTAGAGCCTAAAGCGAAGCTCATGGTTCCTGTTATGTCCATATTTAGTAACTTTTGGTGGATATAATATCGCTGCAATATTAGTGTAAAAATACGTGTTGAACGTCATTAAATAGGTTAAACCTCTCTTTCTACAGCTTTTTCAAGCCTTAGAACTACTTCTTTACTGAAAAAATCTGAATGATTCTATAAAATACTACATTCACACTCCGAAACCTTTTTGCAAAAGGACGTTGACTTTCCTTGAATAAAGTTGAATCATTAGCTTCTGGTAAGGTATAGTCCTGGACAATATCCTTTACCGATAAAAACAGGAAGCTGTGGAATTAGCTTTCGTTACCTTTTAAAAGTTGACCAACGTCATATAAGATACCACAGAAAGCTATAAAATATTTCGTTTTCCAACAGATATTTTTTGCCAAAACCACCAGAAAAACCGGTAAAGCTTACCTATAAAATGAAGATTAAGCTAGTTTTTTGGCTACTTTGGAGTTGTCCTTTCAAAATAAATCCAACTAATTTTCCAAAGGAAATTCAAAGTATTCTTTACAGCAGGAAAAATTTTTACGATACATTAATTACTTTGTGTCAGTATACAGTTTGACACTATGGACGCACAAACAACTAAATGTAAATGTGTCACAAGAAACAGAAACACAAAAAGTGCTCACGTAAAGCTGATAATTTTCTACTATACTATGTGTATATAGCTGAAATAACTAGTGATATTGATGCCAAGTTGATAATTTTCACTAGAATTATATCACTTCCAGCATATTGATGATATTCTAATTCTTTTAATGCATAATTTTCCTACGTTTTTCATTAAAAATTTCATAGGTTTCCGCACGGAGATTCTTTACAAGATAACAATATAAAACGCACATAAGCGTTTAACATGAATTTTGTTATTACATTATATTATTTGCACAGAATTATATCATATGTTAATATAAAACTAAATTTGATTACATATATTAAATTAGAGGATAACGTTATTCTGTATCTTATAAAGACAATGTGTTTTGGAAAAAAACAATAAAAAAAAAATTTTAAAAAACACACTTTTATTGAAAATGAACTAAAAACTAAAAAATAAATTTTGTAATGACACAACACGGTGTTCCAAAGAAACAAAGGTTATATTCAAACGTTAAATCTTTTATCAATAACTATATGTTTGCTTTCAAACTATAATAAGGGACTAAATATTTAAATATCTTTTTAAACAATTTAACACAGATGGCAAAATTAGATGTACAGACTAGAATACTATTTAACTAGAAGTTTTGTTAGATTAATAATTTTCCGTTACAGTATTTTACAAAAAATAAAAGTGGGTGGCGCAGTCAGCGTATTGAACGTATTACATCACATTTCTTGTATTATAAGTAATTTATAATACTCTAAAATAGTTGAATTAAGTTTTAGTATTTATACTTATTACTTAATTAAGATTAAGAATTAAAACATTTTCTACATATTTAGTGCCATTCTATATTGACTACGTCACCCACTTTTATTTTTTCAAAAAAAACTGAAACGGAGAAATAATTAATTAAAAAAACCTCTAGTTAAATATTATTCTAATCTGTACATCTAATTTTGCCATCTGTGTTAAATTGTTTAAAAAGATATTTAAATATTTAGTTCCTTATTATAGTTTGAAAGCAAACATATAGTTATTAATAAAAGATTTAACGTTTGGATATAACCTTTGTTTCTTTGGAACATCGTGTTCTGTCATTGCAAAATTTATTTTTTAGTTTTTAGTTCATTTTCAATAAAAGTGTGTTTTTTAAAATTTTTTTAAATTTTTTTTTTATTTTATAGTTTTTAGCGATATACATTTTTTGAGTCAGTTTTTTGAATTTTATTTTACCTAAAAATAAGCTTACCACTTTAATATCACAGTAAATACATCTTAAGTAAAATCAGCTATTAAAATCACTTACCTAAACTTTAATTTTTTTCTTCAAATTTAATAAATTCTTATAAAATATAAAATATTCGTTTTACTGCATAAACACAAACAACAAACGATATATGTACATAAGCGGTACTTTTGGAACTTGCTAATGCAATAATTGATTGCACTATTACAATTGGATTTTTTGTAAATACAGTAGAAAATTTTAGTACGTTACTCATTGTTTACTCATTTGCTCATTGTTTACGTTCTTTACTCATTGGTTTTTAGTTCTATTATTTTTTGATTTTATTTTACCTAAAAATAAGTTAACCACTATTCACAGAAAAATACAATATAAGTTAAACCAGCAATTATATCACTTACCGAAATATAATATTCGTTTGGATTTTGAAATTTAAAGTAATTTTATTAACGTAAAACTATTTTGTGTTTATTTTTACTACTATAAATATAGCAATATGTAGTTGAATGTAGCAATTGATTGCAATTGTAATTATGTTATTTAAACATCCAGTGTATAATTTTAGTACGTAATTGTTTTTATACTCATTATTTATTACAATTTAAGGAGATTTTTCGATATTAAAATGACAAAAATGTGTAATATGTCATATATTATAATGATATATTCAGTATGAGCGAAGTTTCAACGTAGAAAATGGAACATTCAGATCTTATGGATTTTCATATTTTTATACATAATAACTGATTTCTAATTATCATTGCTGTATGTAATCTGTCAAATACACCAAAATAACGATTTTAAGTTTAAGAAAAAAGGTCTATATAAGCTTTAAATTAAAACGAAATGTCGTACTTCGATTTTTTTAAATATTCATTTTTATAATGTAAGGCTTTTTATCCATATAAAAAAGACACAAACACGTATGATTTCTATGATTATAATGATATATACAGTATTACCGAAATTTCTACGCTCAAAATGGGTCAATCAGATTATGAGGATTTCCATGCAATTGTTTAAGGTCTTTTAGAGTGAGGAAAACTTTTGAATTTTTTTCCTTCAGTTTTATAAAGTTTTTTGCTTAAAACAACAAACTTGTCTTTTAAATTTGGGATCAATCACATAATGGGAAGTTACTGAAAAATGGATCACAAAATTCCACCCAACACAGCTGTCAAAAATCAAGTTAAATAAAAGTGTGTAAAAAGAATGACATTACATTCACAAAAAATGGCTTGCTTAAGCAATAATTATTCTGAAGCAGCATTTAATTAAACAAAGTTTTGGAAACTTTTCTCTTTTTCCACAAGGAGCCAATCTACATTTTGTTAGGGTGAATTACATTGATTAGAAGAAAACAAATATACACGCAACAAAGTGCATACATAATTTTTCGACTCTTTGTTTTTTTTTGTTGGAGCTAAAAGTTATCGTCACAGTTTGACTCTGAAAGTTGTTTTTTTTAACTCTTATTCTAGTTTATCTTTTTACCAGACTGAAACTTCTAGTAATCATTTTTGTTTCAAAGTGATGCTCAATTTTTACGCACTTTGATTGAATTGTTTCTTGCGGATGCCACGGGTATCCAGATAACTGTTTTTTGTAAGGTTTAATCACTGAAAAAGATAATGAACATTATATTATTGAACAGTTTTCACTAGCTCAATTATTAGCGACACATTCTTAATTTTGTTTCTTCAAATTTGTTAAAATTTGGTCTTCCTCTCTTCTTTTATCTTTATGTTTTATTATGTTATAATTATCATTGTTTAGCTATTAATCCCGCATGGAGGTTTCAGCTTTTTTTAATTTTTGATCTACGGGTGTAAAACCCCGCGTACTCTAATACCTGCTTTTTGCATACGAGTTAGCGCAATATATTATGAAACACTGGAAATATCAGTGAGATATCTTTCGCCAAGTTTATATCTAAGCGGTGATGGCGGATAAAATATACCCATCCAAAAGTAGCACCCTCAAGCTCAAGAATAAAGCCTTCAGATCTGGGCCTTAATCATTAAGGAAGACTGGAAGGGGGAGAGGAGGAGAGTCTATGTAAACATCATAGTTTGTAATTGTTAGAGTCGTTTGGTTTTTTAATGGTTTCGACGTATCAGTTCTCTGACGAATTGCATAGTAATGTTTTGAACTTCTTTCGTAATCTCTGCCTGGTGAAATTTGCAGTCGAGTCAAACAAGTTTCTACATTTCCATCCTCAAATTTTTTGCGCTGCTCTTAATTTCTTGACATGCTTTTGAAGAATGCGATATCTTCGCATCTTTCATTTTTTAAGTTACTTTTTGGTTCAAGTAGTTCAAGTTTTCTTTTCGCTATATTTATTATTGCCGAATTCTGGTTTATATTCCGTTTTGGAAAATATTTTGTTTGCATTTGGCTTCTTGATTCATCATCTGAACTTACATCAAATGAATCGTTTTGTTTTTGAAAACATGATGAAGTTGACAAGACAATTTGATTTTTTTTTAAATTGCCGGCAGAAGCGCGACATGTCATTTGATCTTTAACAAACGACATACTTTCAAGAAACGGCCATAACGATTTATTTTTGTCAAAATCATTTGGACCCGCATCACCAGACCGTTCTACTGGAAACTTTTTTATTTCATTGCGGTAAGTGTCTCGGAGCTGCTTCCATTTCTCTTTAAAACTTCGAATGAAAAAATAGAGGTTTTCTCGATGGATTATCACGCAAAAAGTACAAAAAATAAAAATTCACGTTAATTTAAATAAAAATAAGTTAAATATATAACAATAAAACATATAACTTCGGTTCCAAAGCGTTTACGTGTAACTCAAAAAAATTGAGAAGAGGCGAAGTAATCGTTTGAAACCAAACCTTAAAATCCATTTTAAACGCTATAAATATGCTCTAAAAACCTTTTAAATCGGAGTCATGGAAACATATATTTTTAAAATTTCATTTTTAATTCGGTTCCTAAAAGGTCATAGTGCTTTGATTATAGACACGGGACTGGCTTACTGAGATACCTGAGCTATAGATCTGCGCTTCTGTTTGCTATTATATACTGTAGACTAGAGATATAACGAGTGTCAGTAATGGTAGTACATGCAAATTAACCACTATTAATTATTATTAATTCCATCAGTACAGTAGCAAAATTTATTTTATATTTATTTGCTCTAGAGCGCCCAACTCCCGTAAAGTTCTTTGCTTGACACTAACGATCTCCAAAATTTTCTCTTTTGAGCGTTATTGTTTTTATAACGACGGTATAAATGTTTCTGCTGAAAACTGCACAGAAACCGTTCAATTAGGAATTAATAAATTCATTTCCTTTTCAAAAATGAAACCCCAACAAAAATATTTACATTATATTGACGGTGATATAATCTCACTGATCCTGCAACAAGGATCATTTGCTCGCGAAACTTCTAAAAAGGTACTCTAAATTCTGTCTTCCAGAAATATTATGAAAGAATTTTTTTCAAATCCAAAACTATTAAAAAAATTTTAAGGCGGTTAAACATCACCAATGCTACCGTACCAACATCCCACATATTATTCTAAAAACATTTTCAAACGAATTTGCACCAACCTTAACTAAAATCTTCCACAAATCTAATAAATCTGGTGTTTTTCTAAGAATGGAATGTGATATTTCAAATTATACCCGAATAGCCCAAGGTTCCATTTTGTCTTTCACTCTATTTTTAATTTATATAAACAAACTGTTGAAAATCACTAGTAACCCAATAAATAGTTTTGCAGACGATAGTTCTCCTACTTTAAAAGGGCAAATGCATGAACAAATAAAAGAACCTTGGTGAGACGTTGCCTTAAATTTAACGTGAACCTAAAACATGTCATCGATTGTAATAACCAAAATTTAGGAAATTTTAACTCGACCAAAACAGAGCTTTTGATTTTTTGCAGAACGAAAGCCGAGATCACCAACGATATTTCAATTAGTATGTGAGGCGGATATATAAACGAATGCTTCAGCATTTGTTCATTGGAAATCACAATCTCCAATGACTTACTCTGTAATAGTCTTAAAATGGCGGTGGCGTCTAGAAAAATTGGCCTCCTTAAAAGATGTAAAAAAAATTACAACTTGTCAAGTTTGGTGCATATTGAGTCTGTTTTCCGCCTGTCTCTTTTCAAGACTCCGTTAAAAAACGTGCTATACAAATTGTAGATGACCGAAAATTAGGTTCCAATCTTGTTTGCATGCAACATCTTCACCCTGTTGTTCATCTTCACCCTGTTGTTCATTTCGTTTACTCATCAGTCGAGTTGTGCAAACTCATTGTTATAGGGAAAGAATGCAGAGACTCCTTTGCCCAAACTGGATATAAGTGGACTGCTCATAGAGACTGTTGGACTGTTCATATTTGCTGCAAATTTCATCAAAATGTTTGTGCGGAATCAAATAAAAATAAAATAATTTGATAGATCAAAACACATATTTTCTATGATATTTCCAAACTTCAGAATCCTAGAACTAAATCTAAAATTGAAATCTTTAAAATAATAAACCGTTCTTGACATATTAATGAGGTAACCAAAATTTCGTTTTCACTTCCACTGATAGCACCTTAAAACACAGAGCAACAAATTTCAGAGAGATTACATATGGTTTTCGTTTAAAATTCAGATTACTTTTAGTTTTAGAGTATAAATCAAATGTATCAAATTGATTGGTGAATTACTTTCTAGTTAAATCTGATACAGGATAAAAAACACATATTTTCATTGATATACCAAACCCAAGGGTTAAAAACATTATATTGTAACGTTTTTCGAAACTTCCTTCGAATTGGCCTTACTTTCAATTCGATAAACGCAATTCCCAAATCTCTTCCGAGTTCGATCAGTGATTAGTAAGCACAAACACCAGGTATTATTAAGTATTCAACAACTTAATTGTTCAACAGCAATAGGAAAACAATACAGCAAGCAATATTCCTAACTAGAATATTCTTTTAAACAGTTTCAAAAACTCCAACGGTTGATTGTAGAAATTTCAAGTAATACAACGTTTAAAATAATACACAAATTATTGCTACTTAATGACTTTAAACTTTATTCACAAAAACTAATTTAAAAATCACTTTTATAATTATAACTTCACTATCACAAGTTTAAAATAACACTAACTAAAATCTACAACAGGCAATTGCTTATATACAACTCTAATTAATTTTTAGAAAATTCGAGGTCACTTTTGAGAAACCTTGAAAAACACTAGAATATTCTATTATTTTACGTTATGATGATTTGATTCATAAAGTAATTTTATGTTGTCCCAAGTTCTAAGAAATACAACAACAACACTATTCATTTCATTCATTTGTTGTTGCGTTTTGTTGTGATTTGATTTTCACGGAAGTGACCGTAGTCGTCTAGATTTTTCTGTAATCGTCTAGATTTTTCTGTAATCGTAACAATATAAAAGAATTGCAATATTCCCTAAAAAATTCAATCTTCCATATAGCATGGCTTGACCGGTTCCAAAAAACTCCCAACAAATGTACAGCAAAAAATAATCTATTATATCATACAAAAACAATTGAAACGCATGCTATTCAGCTTCAAAAACTGCACAGAACAGTTTCAAAGCGCACCGCTTGCGGAAATGCTTACGCGCCGCAAACAGCTTCGCTTTACTGTGAACACTCTCATTTGTTTATACGCGTGCAGTTTTGAAGCTGTCTTTGCTTTCAGAACCGCTTTGCGCACAGCACCGCTCACAGCTTTCACTCTGTGCGTAGCCTAAAATAAAAACTAAAACAGAAACTCAGCAAAAACATTCATCAGAATTTATTTTACACTCAACTCACTCACCAACAAACAAAATCAACTTCTTAAAAAAGGAAACAAAATAAGAAAAAAGAAAATTAAAATTATTTTAATTTTAATTTTCATTTATTAACTTTGAGCTGACCCTCTTAAATCGTAATTGCATAATAACAAAAACAATTACGTTCTGTAACTTTCTTCGTTCAAAAAAAACAGAACTTTAGTGCTCGTTTCGCTTAACCTTAACAAATTATAATCAACGGTTGTTATTTATGATTTTTAGATTACATACGAATTATAATTTCTTGCTGGATTTAAAGAGATAAAATAAAAAGATTTAGTAGGACAGTAAAAATAACTGCTGTAAAAAATTCAGGAACTGTTTAAATAAAGATAAAATGTAGAATTAAAAACTGAGGAAAGGGTAGATGAGTTGAAAGCTTGATTCACTGGTAACGAAGTTTTTAAGGTTTGAAGTGTGTAAACTAAAATCACTTTGAAAAAAAAAAACTCATTTTCAAACAGAAAATAAAGAATTCAAAAAGGACTACGGAAACATTTTACCATTTTTATTTTGTTTATCCTATCCTATTTCCAATTGATTAACCACATATTGAATGTCCCAAAGTAGGGAAAAAACTTTACTATATTACAGCAAAGTCCACCGTATTGTCGTTGTCTTTCAAGTTTATGTTTTGTTTTGAAAACAATATGCACATATTTGTTTAGTCAAAGGATAAATTGATCGACCCATAGACTGAGTTTCATTAGTTAAGTTTAACATCACTTAAAATAATTTATTTTTGTTTACATTTTCCCTTTTTCTTTTGCTTTTCGTTTGAGTTTTTTCTTTGACTTTGAAGTGAATCGTCCTTATTTTAAGAGATTATGCTTTTAGAAAAAAATTCAAGATATTTGTTATTAAATTAAAGATTTTTTTATTGGAACGGCCATTTTTTCATTTTTATAATAGTTTCTGTCTTTATTTGTTTTAAATTATATTTCGTTTACTAAAGCAATACCAATCATTTGAATTGATAGACTAGGCGTAGTTAAATAACGTTTTTCTTCCCAAAATCTTAATACACTAAAACTAAAGTATTATATTACAAATCTTTTTCTAGAACTTTAATTACTGACATAGGTTCAATATAGGTAACATGACAAGCAATAAATATTTATTTTATTTTATGAGTAAAAGGCAAATAGTAAATTATGATGCTAGGACGTAAAGCTAAAGATTTTGGACGGATGTGTAGTTTGCAAATCGAGGCGCTAGCCGAGATTTGCACCCACATTAAGTCCAAAATAGCTTACGTCCGTGCATCATATACTATTTTTTATTCGCCGCAAGCAAAATATTTTAAGAAAATTGGTTTATTCTAAATTAAAATTATAAATTTTAAAATAAAAATATGTGGAACAAGTAACCTTTGACAAAATATTTGCTATTTTTTCCAAATTATTGTGTAGCTATGACAACAAATGATAACAACTATTTTAATTGGATAATGAAATTTTGAATTTAAGGGTTGCTTTGATAAAAAATTTTATTTTTCATAGAATTTAAACAAATACAAATGCTTTTTACTTTTTTGGACGTAGCTATGACAACAAAATAAATAGTTGAAAAGTGATACTTTAAAGCCGAAAATCACAGTAATAAAGTATCACTTTAATACGCAGGCGAATAAAAAATACATTATCACTATATCAGGAAATGATGTGAAAAAGAATAAATGAATAATGTTTAAAAAAAGAGCTTCTTACTAAAAATTCTCTTGATTTGATTTTTTAATAAGCATTTTTATTTCCTCGTGCTTCAGGTAAGAAGCAGGATGCATCATAAATTTCTACCTACAAAATGTTTTGCTAAGCAGAGTATTAATAACGTATTAGTAAAGCATATTGTAATTTTTGGCATCGTCAATTTAAAGATAGAGCTTTGGGAGCTTTGGGAAAAAGCTGATCAAGAATCTTTAAAATCTTTTTTTGTTTATGAAGGTATTGAATGTTGATTATTAAAATATGTCAAGAGCCGTCAACGACTAAGCTTAATATTAAGGTTTAAACTTTTTTGAAAACTTTTATTGCGGTCGAAAGACCTAAGTATTACATTCATGAGCCAAAGTGAAATTCTTACCCCCACTTTTTTGGCATTTCTCGACGTTTTAGGACCTACTGATTCTAAAAAAGCAAAAAAAATAAATGTATGTCTGTCTGTCGGCCGGCCGGCCGGCCGGCCGCCGTCATTACCTACGCTGCAAGGAAAACCGCTGGAGGGATTTCAAAAAATTTTTTTCTTAAAAATAGGTATACTCAAGGGACAGGTCCGAAAGGATGCTGTGTTCGATAAATGTACCGGAAGAGTGTCAAAAAAATCATTATGTGTGTCGAAAGTAGCAAATTTTCATATTTTTGGCTTAAAAAACGTTCATTTTAAGTGATTACGAGTAGGAACATTAAATTTGGAGAAATCTTGATGGTAGGAATTGGTATGTGAGATCAAAAACTAGATTATTGCATTATAAGATTGTCAAAAAAATGTTGTCAAGTGTGTCAAAAGAAATATTTTGATTTATTTTTTTACCCAATTTTTTGGAAAAAAATTAAATTAATAATTTGTATGACGTGAAATTTTATTATTAGTATAGAGAATTATGGCATTATAAGTTTGTCAAAAAAATAATGTCAAGTGTGTCAAAAAATGATTTCATTTATTTTTTTAGCCAATTTTTTGGAAAAAAAAATGTGGCTGTTTTTATGACGTAAGTGTAATTAAACATGAATTTGGACATGGACATTTTTGAATTTGTTACAGTTTTTTAAATATTTTTGGAATTTTGAAAAAAGTTTGTATTTTTGATTTTGTAATAATTTTTGCAATATTTTTAGAATTTTGGAAAGTTTTAATTTTTGTTTTTGTTATAATTTTTGCAATATTTGCTATTGTTTCTTCAAAATTAATCCATTAATAAAAGCTGTGGAAACCCAACAGACATAATTTTTTTTTGTAAGGAAGAGGAAAAAAAATTTTGACGGGAAGTGACAAGCCGAAAATTGGGCTGCAGAACTGTTACTTAGATTAATCAAAATTAATTATCAGGAGCTGATGTTATTAAAGTTTCAAATAAACAAAAGCTCCACCACTTATCCCAATGATGTCCGAAAACAAATAATTTCTTTTTATCTCAAATCTTCATTTTTTGTCAAAGTGTAATCAAAATGAATTATGAACGAGGTCTGTATACTCCCAACAAGTTCTAAAAACAAAGTGAGAAATGTCATCAGTATCAGTTCTGAACCCCCACCACTTGGGTCAATGTGTCCTAAAATCTGATTATTATGTTCTCACACTAATTGAAACCTTTTTCATAAATACAATCACTTCATTATTATAGGCTAATAGGCTGTAGTGTGAATAAAGACAATTCAATCATGCAAAAGCTTGCAAAGAAAAAATTTTTCATCGGAAGTTGGTATATGGAACTATTGTGAACCACACTAAATTCTTATGCAACAAGCTCATCAAATTCGAATATCAGGCACAAATGTTATTGTGCTTTCAGACGAAGAAGAAATCCAGATCTTTCATTTTCATATTAACCTGGATCATGTACAAAAGATTCATCAAGATCCCATGCGTTTTTGTCAACAACCCATCTACCCCACTCATCAACAAACATAGACTTTTTGGCAATTTAAAAAAATTAAAACTTGGGAATGTAAGATCTTTTTGTTGATTGACTGCATTATTTTGCACAATTTTCAAGTGTAGTGAAGTAAAAATAACATTCCTAAATACATTAAATAAAAAAAAATCGTTATTATTCTCCTAAATAATATATAAATATTTTCTTTCAAATTCTTAAAAATAAACTATTTTTCTGAATGTTTTGTTCAGTTAAGGCAGTATTTTTATTAAAATAAATAAAGTTTTATGCATACGCACAGTGCGGCCGATTCCCAAAAAGCTGGCCAAAACTCGAAAAATCAAGTAATTGATTCAAAATTTCTTACTCGGGGGTTTTCGGGGTCACTGATTACGAAATTGATCTTAAACATTTGGAAATCCACCCCCTTACACCCCTATCGGCCACCCCCTCACGTGAAATAGCGTATATTCTAGAACATAATTAAGATGCATGTCAATTTATATATTTTTGGGGTCGCTGATTACGAATTTGATCTTAAAAATTTGAAAATCTACCAGCCTTCCACCCCTATTGGCCACCCCCTCACGTGAAATGGCGTATATTTTAGAACATAATCAAGATGCATGTCAATTTATATGTTTTCGGGGTCGCTGGTTACGAATTTGATTTTAAAAATTTGAAAATCCACCCCCTTCCACCCCTATTGGCCACCCCTTCGCGTGAAATAGCGTATATTCTAGAACATAATCAAGATGCATGTCAATTTATATGTTTTCGGGGTCGCTGATTACGAATTTGATTTTAAAAATTTGAAAATCCACCAGTCTTCCACCCCTATTGGCTACCCCCTCACGTAAAATAGCGTATATTCTAGAACATAATCAAGATGCATGTCAATTTATATGTTTTCGGAGTCGCTGATTACGAATTTGATTTTAAAAATTTGAAAATCCACCCCCTTCCACCCCTATTTTCCACCCTCTCACGTGAAATAGCGTATATTCTAGAACATAATCAAGATGCATGTCAATTTATATGTTTCGGGATCGCTGATTATGAATTTCATCTTAAAAATTTGAAAATCTACCAGCCTTCCACCCCTATTGGCCACCCCCTCACGTGAAATGGCGTATATTTTAGAACATAATCAAGATGCATGTCAATTTATATGTTTTCGGGGTCGCTGATTACGAATTTGATCTTAAAATTTTGAAAATCCACCCCTTTCCACCAGAGTTATGAAATTCAAAATGGCGGATCCAATAAAAGGCAATACAAACAGTTTTCAAGTTTCTTCGTGTACCTTTTTTTGTTACTATTAAATAATTACAGTCAGACTAAATAAATATACTACACAAACATTTTTCAAGTTTTCACCAAAACTTTTTATTAAATTTAAAAATTGTAGGTTATACAGCAAAATAGATTATTTAGTTTTAATTACATAAAAAAATTTTCGTTATCAGCAAGATCGTCAGCATCTACATCTGTCTCTGTCTCTGTCTCAGAGGCCGAACTACAATCAGGACTTTCCAACACTTCTTCCGCATCAATAGATGGAGACAACAGTAAATCAATCGTATCTGCTGACAAAGACTTCATCGGTTTTGCTGGAAACTTTCTGCAACTTGAAATGTATGGGTCAGAAGCTAATAAAAATCGTTTAAACACGTCCTCCATTGTTTTCTGACGATAGTTCTTTCTAGCGAAGTTCAGGCGATAGATGGCAAAAAATTTATTGCAAGCCTCTTGAGCATCTTCCGACATTTGTCCGATAGGCAAAACGGCATCTTGAATGATTTCTGGACCATGAATCAAAAGCTTATGCACTAAAGTTGGCATATAATACCAATTATATTTGTCTACTATCATTCTAGCCAACTTTACACTATACTGCCGGAAGTTTCCTATATTTATCTCATGTCCACTTGAAATGGCTTGCAGGATGATGTAGAAACGATATATGACGTCCTGATCGACTCCCGTTATTTTTGCCGATTGTTGATATTTTTCAAAAAAATGTCGTGCAGTATTACCATCATTCGATGTTCCAGATCCAGATTTAGGCTTGTCAACGTTTAACCTCATCTCTTTTTTAAACGCAGTTTGTATTATTTTTTTTTCGGTTTTCAACAGACTGTTTTTCTTCTGGCTTACGAGCCTGCCATTTCTCGATTTTCAATTTGTACGACAAATGTAGCAGAAACTCGAAACATCTAATCCAACAATGAAGCGATGAAATGCCAAATTTCAAGTGATCCGTAATAATGTCTGTTTGAAGCATTGCATCAATGTCGTTGAAATCTTTTGATGTGCGCTTACATAGATAACAACGCATAGCAGAAGTTGTATCTGTCAATGAGTTACACACTTTGGTATCTATCATTGTTAAGGATAAATCATATTTGACACGTACGATTGTCCCATCAACAGTAGTTTCAAACGTATCGAGATTTTGTATTTGATCTTCCACCTCGTCTGTTGTTTTTTTTGTCAAGTCAGCTGATTCCTTTGCACATTGAATTTTGATAGGTCTACAGTATCGTGGAGATGATGGTCTCGGATTTTTCCAGACTACTGTAGATTTCATTGTAGTAGTGTCTATGTGTAGAAGTTGCAATGGTACAAGAGAGGTAAAAAAAATATGTTCGTCACTATCGTTTTCATCATCAAGCTTGTGCTTGTATTCATTATGGCCCGAGCTACCATCGCAGCCCCACTTAACAATGAAGATTAAATTTTCAAGTTGCTTTTCAGATAAAATTTTTATAACTTCCATGTTAAGTAAGATAATGCGATCACTTGTATGATTAAGTATAGACTGCAATGTAACTGCTGCTTCATTTTCAGTGAATGACATACCTGTTGCAGGATAACACTGTAACTTTGCTTTTTGGATCTTTTTATATGCTGGAAACATCTGTGATTTTTTTTCCATATGAGCATTTCGCAGCAGCTGATATTTACTCTGTGATAATCCAAGTTCTACATACAATGATAAAGCCTCGTTTTCAGTGAAAGGTACATTATTATTTGTAGACTCCAACGATTTCCTGTATCTTGCAGCTTTTGTAGGACTTCCTTCGGAAATATCACGTACCACTTTTGCAAAATCAATGTTACCTCCCGAACGCAGTTTACTAGTTGCCGAGTACAAAAGAGCTTCTGTTGACACCTTTGCTCGTAATTCTTCTGTTTTTCTGCGTTTACTTCTTTCTGAAGATTCGGAGAAACTAAGTTCTCGACGACCTGTTTTTGAATTTTTTTCGTCATTTTGCGTCTCTCTTGCGTCTCCCTCTGTATTAGTTTTTTCCTTTTGGCTACCTTTTTTGAGCTCAATATTTTTTTGTAACCAGTCATTGTTTTTTTTCAAAAATCTATCTTCTACTCTTTTGCTGCAATCCCATCTTTGTATCATTTTATTCACTGTATCACATATTTAGCTTTTTTCTTCATCTGATAACGTATAACGGGAATTCTCACTTTTCGATAAAAGGGTTTCTACTTTTGCAAAAAAGTCGTGTTTGTCACTTTTTAAAATGTTTTTAATTTCATGAAATAATTTGAGCCTCGTCAAATCTCCTTCCATCTTATTACTGGCACTGTCTACGACAAATTTGATGTGTTCCTAAAATAAAAAAGAAAACAAATAATAACAAATAAAAAAGAAAACAAATAATTTATACTTAGGAAAACAAACAAATAATTTTACACACCAATGTTTATAATTTATATTGTTGACGTTTGGTTGACAGAAGTGGATGGATTGCAGATGTGGGTTTAGTACAATCTTTGTTTTTATGTAGCAGTTTTAGTAATCCAACCATTTCTTAAACTGTAGCACTAGAGTAGTATATAAACGAAGCGCAAAGATTATTTCCTCTCTTCATTTTTCATATATTTGGCGATTGTGAATAAAAATTTCAAAAAATATAATTAAGTGAATTTTTTTGTTTGTGAAATAAAATTATATTTTTAAATAAAGCATTTAAAATTGAAGATATTAGGATTGATTTTTTTATTAATTCCGTGAACAATTTCTACAAAGTGATTATTATTTTTTTGGTGAATTACAGTCCACTAATGTGATTTTTTTTTTTGGCGAATATTGCGAATGCGAGATCCACTTTGTACATGGTCCTTCGAGCCGGATTGAAAAGCGAACTGTGAAACTTACGTGATTAATACCAAAACTGTGAGGAACACGAGGCATCCAGAATTTTTCAAGGCCTGTTTAAAGTGAATAGCGAATCAATAACAGGAACTGGTTTGTATTGTAAAAACAATAGTGATTAAAAAAAGCATTATACAATTGATTTCATAAAAAGTGAATTATAATAGACAATTTAATAAAGAGACATTAAAATTGTTCTAAATTTAATTCAAATTATCCAGTTATTGTTTTTATTTCCATTTCATTTTTACATTTCGTGATTAATACCAAAATTGTGAGGAACACGAGGTATCCAAAATTTATCAAGGTCAATTTAAAGTGAATAGCGAATCAATAAAAGGAACTGGTTTGTATTGTAAAAACAATAGTGATTAAAAAAAGCATTATATAATTGATTTGGTAAAAAGTGAATTATAATAGCCAATTTAATAAAAACACTTTATTAAGAGACATTAAACTTGTTCTAAATTTATTTCAAATTTTCTAATTTTCTTTTTATTTTCGTTTTTGATTGGCAATAATGGCTGAAGTGAGAGTTTTGAATCGTTTCATCAAGAGACTGAAATACATCAAAGCACGAGTTGCAAAGTACAGCAAAGAAGCAACAACCGTATTTGATATTAGAAGAGACGAGAAACTGCTTTGTGACGAACAAGCCGATTATAGAATATGCGAAGGCAATGGGCTAGATGAGGCAAATGAAAAGCTTATATCTGAAATTGATGATTTATTCTTTGAGGTAAAGGATAACTTGGCACAATGGATGACATATTTTGAACGCAAACAAGAACCGGATCCAGACGCGAACAATACATCCATGCAGGAGCTATTAACGGCGCAAAAACAATTTATTGAGGACATGGCAAACGTGAAGAGAGCTGCTGAAGTTGAAGTTAAGCTGCCACGCCTCGACATTCCAAAATTCTCAGGCAAAGATGAAACACTTTTTCCGGCGTTCAAAAACATGTTTGAAGCTACCATCCATAACAAAAACATTCCAAATACTCACAAGTTTCAACACCTTAAAAGTTTATTGATCGAAGATGCTCGTCAATTGATAATGCATATCGACATTACGGAAGAAAATTATGTAGAAACATGGGAAAGAATAAAAAAGCGATACGATAAGAAGCGACAAAGCATCAACACGTTTATAAACAAGTTCTTTGATTTGCCGAATGTTGTTCCTGGTTCTGCAAAATCACTACATCAATTGAATGACATTTCCGATCAGATTTTGAGAGGTCTGAAGGCACTCAATGATCCTAAATCAGAACTAAGGGATCCTTGGTTAATATACATATTGATGAGGAAAATGGATGATGAATCCAGAAGAATGTGGGCGAAAGAATCGGCTAATGATGATTTTCCTTCCATGGAACAATTTTCACAGTTTTTGACTGATAGATGCGATGAATTAGAGTCCTATAACCCATCTAATAGGAACAACAATCTAAATAAACCAAGCAGAACCAAACTAATGCAATCTTCGAATAACGGTCTCATTTGTCCAATGTGCAAAGGTGACCACTTCATATCGAACTGTGAACAACTCTTGGCATTAAATGTGAATGATAGACGTGGGTTTGCAGCACAAGCAAGGTTGTGTTTTAATTGTTTGAGCACGAGACATCAAGCGCAAAGATGCAGAAGCACCCGTAAATGCTCTGAGTGCAACAGAAAACCCCACAGACTATTGCACACGAACACACCTCCAGTAGAAGCTTCTTTAGCATCAACTTCTACTACCGCAATGCAATCTACTTCTACTGAAGGTGACAACCAGACTTCCATAACGTGTGCGAATGTTAGTAGAGGATGCAATTCATTGCTGCCGACAGCAACCATACAAGTGAAAACTGTATATGATGACTGGTATCAATGTAGAGTTTTGTTAGATTCCGGCTCAGAATCATCGTTCATAAGTGAAAACCTGGCGAATAGACTAAAACTGAAACGCGAGAAGGCCAATGTCATAGTTGAGGGACTGACAGGGCAAGAAACTTGTAAGGGATATGTGAATTTGAAACTGAAATCACGCTTTAATCAGAGTCATGAGTTGGAAATCAAGGCTCTTATAATTAAACGACTACCAGAGAACATTCCAAGTATAGAAAGGCAGTTCAATCAACAGACGAATGAATTTGTGAAGAATTTCGGAGAAAACATAGCTGATCCGAAATTTAATGTTTCCGTTCCAATCGATATCATCATAAGTTCCGAATTTTCCTTTGATGTGTTGAAGAAGAATGTGTTGAATTCTAATGGTTTGACAGCTCATGATTCTATTTTTGGCTGGATATTTACTGGTGGTGAGATGCAACCCAATGATGACGTTATACCAAAGACAACTGTGATGCATAGTTTTAACTTGGAAGAGAGTTTACGAAAATTTTGGGAGCTCGAAGAAGTTGCTGTGTGTAGTCCATTATCGATTGAAGAACAAATATGTGAAAAGATGTATGCTGAAACTACGACCAGAGACGAGTGTGGCAGATTTGTGGTTCGAATTCCGTTTCGTGACGATGCGCCAGTTCTTGGCAATTCACACCGGATGGCATTACAACGATTTAATAATTTGGAAAAGAAGCTGCAACGAAACGCTGAATTGCGAATCGCCTACAATGATGTGATTAATAATTATCTGAAATGTGAACACATGGTTGAAATGAAAATGAGCGAACTAAACGTACCTGAGACTCAGAGCTACTATTTGCCACATCATGCTGTGTTCAAACCGGATAGCTCTACAACGAAAGTTCGCGTAGTTTTTGACGGTTCAGCGAAGACCTCGACTGGAGTGTCTCTAAATCAAAGGATGTATGTGGGTCCAACACTTCAACCAAACTTGTGGTCAATTCTAGTTAGATTTCGCATGCATAAGGTGGTAATCACCGGCGACATCGAGAAGATGTACCGACAGGTGAAAGTGGTCAAAGATCATCAATGTTATCAAAGAGTTTTATGGAGAGAAAAGGCAAGTGATTCTGTACGACAATACAAGCTCACTTCTGTCACATTTGGGCTAGCGAGTTCTGCATACTTGGCCATTAAATCATTACAACAACTGGTGGCTGATGAAAACGAGGAAACGAAATTGAAGAAAGTCATATTAAATGATTTTTATGTTGATGATCTATTGTCTGGTGCTCAGACAATTGAAGAGGCTAATGATTTGAAGAATTCCGTTTCCGAATTACTCAAGACTGGTGGTTTTGAATTGAAAAAATGGAAATCGAACCACAATGAATTACGGGAAACGTCAGAAGTGAAGACAATTTCGGCGGAAAATGATGATGGTGTGAAGGTTTTGGGGCTTCGGTGGGATCAAATCGATGATTTTTTCTCGTTTAAAATTGCAAAATTTGAATCAAAAAGGCCAACGAAACGTCAGGTGATATCTGCATATTCGAGAGTTTTCGATCCGCTAGGCTGGCTAAGTCCATCCATTGTGCTAGTGAAGATTTTATTTCAGAAACTTTGCGAATCGAAGTGTGATTGGGATGATGAACTATCACCAGAACTTGCAAGACAATATTTGACTTTGAGAAAAGAGTTCGATTGTTTTGAGAAGATTAGAGTTCCAAGATATTTGGGAAATGTAGGCCGAATTGAATACCATGGCTTTTGCGACGCTAGTAAGAAAGCTTACGCTGCGGTCATATATATGCGATCAGAAGTGCATGGCGAAGTGAATGTGCGAATTGTGACAGCGAAAACGAAGGTAGCTCCATTAAAAACTGTGACAAATGCAAAGTTAGAGCTTTTGGGTGCATTCTTGTTGGCCACATTGGTGAAGGAATTTTTAAAGATCTGTGATGGTAGATTTTACGCATGGACGGATTCGACACAAGTGCTGGCTTATTTATCAGATTATCCAGGACGATGGAAAGCTTTTGTAGGCAACCGAACTGCTTTCATATTAGAACATGTTCCCCGTGATAAGTGGAATTACATCAACACTAAGAATAATCCAGCAGATCCAGCTTCAAGAGGGATCTTGCCTGCAAAACTAGTGGAAAGTGAGTTGTGGTGGAATAGGCCTATCTGGTTGTCTGAGTCAAAATCAAACTGGCCGATTGAACCCATTCCTGATAATATCTATGAAGAAGTTGAAGCAGAGAAAGTCAAATTGAATATTGCGACGGTTGAGATTGAAGACACAAATGTGGTACAGAGCCTGCTTGACAAATTTTCTTCATTTTCGAAGATAAAGCGTGTTTTCTCATACGTTATGAGATTTTGCGGCAAAATTGGCAGAAGAAATGCGAACTACAATGGACCACTTTCCATTCTAGAACTAAAAAGGGCTACTAATGCAATTTTTAAATTTATTCAACAGGTTGCTTTTGCTGATGAAATTCAGAAACTGAAAATAAAGAAACAATTGAGTCGCCGAAGTCATCTCACTACACTATCACCTTTTCTAGATGATGATGATATATTGCGAGTTGGAGGGCGATTAAAAAATTACGATGGGAATTATGATTACAAGCACCCGATAATTATTCCGAGGAAACATATACTGGCTGAGCGAATCATTCAAGAAGTACACACAATCAATCTTCACCCAGGCCCGTCACTAACCTTTCATCTATCGAAACAAAAATATTGGATAGTTGGTGGTAGAAGTCTAGTGAGGAAAATCTGCAAGAATTGTGTTAGATGTTTCAAGTTTAACGCTCGTCCTGAAAATCAATTTATGGGTGAACTTCCTGCTGTACGACTATCAACTGCACGAGCCTTTACGAATACTGGTGTTGATTATGCGGGTCCGATACAAATTCTGCAGAGAAAGGGACGAGGTTCAAAATTAATGAAGGCTTACATTGCAGTTTTTATATGTATGGTAACAAAGGCAATCCACATAGAGCTAGTGAGCGACCTAGCTACTGGAGCTTTCCTTGCCGCCTTGAGAAGATTTGTCGGGAGGAGAGGTTTGCCAGC
This sequence comes from Diogma glabrata, assembly GCA_963693315.1. NCBI lineage: Eukaryota > Metazoa > Arthropoda > Insecta > Diptera > Cylindrotomidae > Diogma > Diogma glabrata. Next base: position 197,173,404 of record OY856186.1, on the reverse strand, counting down.
CAAAATGTACAGCGACAATGGTACAAATTTTGTAGGTGCTAATCGTCAACTGATTGAAGTTATACGCAAGCAAAAAAGTTTGCACTTAAACGACGAACTACAGAGTTATTTCAACGATAATGGTATTGAATGGCATTTCATTCCACCTGGTGCTCCTAACTATGGTGGATTATGGGAGGCAGCAGTAAAATCCGTGAAATCACTAATGTTGAAGTCTATTTCAAATACCAATTTAACATTCGAAGAGCTTACAACTTTATTATGTCAAATAGAATCCATATTAAATTCAAGACCCATCGATAGACGAGCAGACAATGATGATTCAAGCTACGAAGTATTGACTCCAGGTCATTTTTTAACTGGCGATACACCACAACAATTGCCTGTGAACAACATCGATGAGAGTATTCCAGTTAATCGTTTGAACAAATACCAATTGATTCAACAACGACTTCAGAATTTCTGGCGACAGTTTCATCGTGATTACATACATGGTCTGCAACAAAGAGAAAAATGGACACTTAAAAAACAAAATTTCAAAGTAGGAGAGTTGGTAATGATATCAGACAACAATCTACCAGCAAATAAATGGCTCTTGGGCCGAATCACTGAAGTTTTTCCTGATCCAAACGGCACAGTTCGACGTGTGGAATTGAAGACCAAAGCAAACATCCGCATCGAGAGGCATGTGAACAAATTATGTAGATTGCCGGGTGTCATGATGTCTTGACCGTTTAAAGGTCAAAAGTGGGAGCTTGTCTACGACAAATTTGATGTGTTCCTAAAATAAAAAAGAAAACAAATAATAACAAATAAAAAAGAAAACAAATAATTTATACTTAGGAAAACAAACAAATAATTTTACACACCAATGTTTATAATTTATATTGTTGACGTTTGGTTGACAGAAGTGGATGGATTGCAGATGTGGGTTTAGTACAATCTTTGTTTTTATGTAGCAGTTTTAGTAATCCAACCATTTCTTAAACTGTAGCACTAGAGTAGTATATAAACGAAGCGCAAAGATTATTTCCTCTCTTCATTTTTCATATATTTGGCGATTGTGAATAAAAATTTCAAAAAATATAATTAAGTGAATTTTTTTGTTTGTGAAATAAAATTATATTTTTAAATAAAGCATTTAAAATTGAAGATATTAGGATTGATTTTTTTATTAATTCCGTGAACAATTTCTACAAAGTGATTATTATTTTTTTGGTGAATTACAGTCCACTAATGTGATTTTTTTTTTTGGCGAATATTGCGAATGCGAGATCCACTTTGTACAGGCACCTAAGAAATAAATAAATATTTTCCTATCAAAAACAACATATGGTAATAAATGAAACAAAAATTAATATTATTAATCACTGTAACAAATAAACAGCAAAATAGTCTATTCCACAATTAAAATTTTTTTAAAGACATTTTAAAGACAGTATGAAATTTTATTATTATTATTTTTATTATTTTCTTTATGCACGCACATTTTGAAAGTATGAACTTTTATTATTATTATTTTTATTATTTTCTTTATGCACGCACATTTTGATAGAAACGAAAATGTATAGAAACCGACGTTGCTTGAAGTTGAGCTGGCGCGACTTCGTTCGTTTATCCTTATCAACCAAATAATCCCTTCTTTAACATCCAATAATTTCTTCACAAATTCTTTTTTGAATATTCTTTATAACTGGTGAATTATTAATAATAAAATAAATTAGCAATAATAAAAATATAAAATATCAATAAATAAATAATAATAATTATATCAAATTACAACATACACAAGCAATTTACATTTACCTTGTTCTACTGCACACCAAGAATAATTTAATATTGATGTTCTACCAATCTCGCTCACGTGGATAATGATTAGCAAATGACAGAATAATTCACAAATTAAAATTACATTTTCTATCCTCTCCATCTATTATTTCAATTACGAAATGAAACTGAGCAATTCTTTTTCTGATTGAACCGCCATCTATTACCAATTTCAATCTTGATAAACGTTCATAGATGACGGTTCAACGAACCAAATTCTGTAACGTACATCCTGTACAACATCTATCGAAAAGGACGGCATAAAAGGTAAGTGATTTATATTTTAATATAAAGTATCCTACATACTAATACAAGCAGATCCCCTCCTTAAAGTATAGGCTTTCACTGTTTTCTCCCATTCTCTCTTCGTATTTATTTCTTGTGCACAAAAAATAGCATAAAAGCCAAGGTAGCAAGTGGTAGCAGCTGAATCTTGTTTTATTCAGTAACTATTACTTTTTTGAGTAACCTCTAATAGGTTTCAAAGCAGCATATGACGGCGTTGTATTACTATACAGTTTGAAAACTCAAATTTTATAAAAAAAATTGCAAAAAATGTATCTACGTATTGCTGCAGCTAAAAATTTTGTGTCGAGGTATTGATATGTACTATAGATTTCTCGTATTTTACTAACCTTCCGAAGATGATTCCATTTGGTTTTGTTCAATTAACTTCATTACAAAATCTTTCACATGTGTACAACTTTCACTATTCATCGACAGTAATACGATGCTCAAACGAAGGCCACGTTGTGACTGAAAATACAGAGGATACTTAGGGTATAGGACGTTGCTATGAACGGTTTTAACTTCTCAAGGGATTACTGTAGCCAACCCAAAGACAAAAAAACTCTATCTAGAATCTTTTTTTTTCGACTTTTGGCCAGCTTTTTGGGAATCGGCCGCACTGTGATACGGAATGAAATAAAATAAAATTAAATTTATTTGGGATTTTTGAGATCAATTAAACTCAAGTAAGTAAAGAAGTAATTGGAATATTTTCAATTCAAAGGTATGGTTTGAAGTTTCTCAGAAAAAAAACTACAATTCACATTTTTACGTGTTTCGGATCGGATTCGAACCTACCCTCGTCAGTGCCCGGCTCGAATCCTTGGGCAGACACGCTATCGATTACGCCGTTGAGGCGATGACAATTTCAAAGTTGAAACTTCTTCATCAATTAATTATTTTTTACTTAAGTTGAATTTTTCCACTGTAATTAGACTCCATATTATGGAAATGCTTTTACATTATATGGGATTTTTTGCATTAAATTTCTAGACAATACTTTGTGTGAATTCATAGAATGGGGAACATTTCTATTCTAATTAACATCCTAAGTCACGATTGTATAGTCATTATTGATTGTTTCTAATCAATGTGAAATCAAAGGCTGACACTTGGTCAATTTGTAGTTCTATATGTATTAACATTAGACTACATTAAGGGAATTTTAAATTTATTTGGGATTTTTCAGATCAACGGCGTAATCGATAGCGTGTCTGCCCAAGGATTAGAGCCGGGCACTGACGAGGGTAGGTTCGAATCCGATCCGAAACACGTAAAAATGTGAATTGTAGTTTTTTTTCTGAGAAACTTCAAACCATACCTTTGAATTGAAACTTCAAACCATACCTTTGATTATAAACTTAAACTTAAAAATTCAAAAATTCAAACCTTTTCCAAAACACCAAAATATTGCAAAAATTATAGCAATATCAAAAATTGAAACTTTTTCCAAAATTATAAAAATTATAATAAAATCAAAAATTTAAAATTTTTTAAAATTATAAAAATATTCCAAAAATTCTTACAAAATCAAAAACTGAAACTTTTTCACAATTCCAAAAATATTTCAAAAACTATAACAAATTCAAAAATGTCCATGTCCAATTTCATTTTCAATTACATTTTCAGCAAACTATTCAAAAACGAAGGTTTAGCGATTTGAGAAAATATCACAAAATTACAAATTCATATTTCTTTCAAAATTCCAAAAATATTGTAAAAATTATAATAAAATCAAATTTTTTTCAAAATTTTAAAAATATCCCAAAAATTATTACAAAATCAAATATTGAAAGTTTTTTCAAAATTCCAAAAATTATAATAAAATCAAAAATTTAAACAAAATTCCAAAAATATTCCAAAACTTCTTACAAAATCAAAAATTAAAACTTTTTCCGAAATTCTAAAATGTTGCAAAAATTATTACAAAATCAAAAATACAAAAATTTTTCAAAATTCCAAAAATATTTCAAAAACTGTAACAAATAAAAAAACTTCCATCTCCAATTTCATTTTCAATTACATTTACGTCATAAAAACAGCTACAGTTTTTCCAAAATATTGGCTAAAAAATAAATGAAATCATTTTTTGACACGCTTGACATTATTTTTTTGACAAATTCATAATGCCATAATGCTCTTTAGTAATAATAAATTTTCATGACATACAAATTATTAATTTTAATTTTTTTCCAAAAAATTGGGTAAAAAATAAATGAAAATCTTTCTTTTCACACACTTGACAACATTTTTTTGACAAACTTATAATGCCGTAATTCTCTATAATAATAATAAAATTTCATTTCAAACAAAATTTTAATTTATTTTTTTCCAAAAAATTGGGTACAAAAATAAATAAAAATCTTTCTTTTGACACACTTGACAACACTTTTTTGACAAACTACTAATGCAATAATCTAGATTTTGATCTCAGATACCAATCCCGACCATCAAGATTTCTCCAAATTCAATGTTCCTACTGGTAATCACTTAAAATGAAAGCTTTTTTTAGCAAAAAATATGCAAATTTCCTTGTTTTGACACACACAATGATTTTTTTGACACACTTCCGGTACAGTTATCGAACGCATCGTCCTTTCGGCTCTTTTTATTGAGTAAACCTATTTTTAGAAAATTTTTCAAATTCGTCCATCGGTTTTCTAATTTAATCATTCTAAAAATTGTCCAACTTGACGCTAGTTCGTCTCGAGCCCAAATTTTCACTCTAAAAAACAGTGTTTTCATCTCTTGTAGCAAAATGTACTGGTATACTATCGTATATCGTATCGTATATATATCGTTACTATCGTAGAAAAAATGTCATTTCCAATGCGAGATGAAAGCGTTTTACGGCTACGTGCACAAATTTTTACTCGCGGAAAAACATCAAAGTGTACTATATATTTTAATGTCGTTCTCATTCGTAAGATTAAAATATCTATTTTTTTATTTCATAGGATGGAATAGATTTTAATACTTTTTTTTCATTCAATATACAGAAAAAGAAAATCAGTACTTTTTCGTCATTGTTTTTATTTATTTTAATAATAATACTTGAAAGCTTCAATAAGGAACATCAATCGCGTAACTTCTTTCAATAGGTTAAAAGCTTAAAGAATGGCCCTCAAACTAGATCGTCTGCTATTCAGAAGACAGATGGGGAGCTACAAGTAGACCCTAAAAATATTTTAGATACTTGGGCCGCATATTTTGAAAATCTTCTCAACTTAAGTGACCAGAAACAAATCGGGCGACGAGCAAAGCTTATTCGTGCGTCAAAGGTACATATGTAAACAAACCAACAAAAGAGGAATTCGAAGTGGCACTGTCAAAATTAAAACGCAATAAAGCACCTGGTATCGACGATATAACATTCGAAATGATTGTAGATGGTGGCGAAACTATATTCTTAAGATTGTTTGAACTTGTTCAAATGATCTGGAGGACAGAAACCATGCCACAGGACTGGAACACAGCTATGCTGATACCAATCCATAAAGAAAGTAATTGCTTACAATGTGCAAACTACAGAGGAATCGCTCTCCTTTGAACAGCATATAAGATCTTTTCCTACATTTTGCTATCCAAAATCAATCCTTTTAATGAACAACTGTTTGGAGAACATCAGTGTGGTTTCCGGCGGGGCCAAGGTACTGCCGATGTACTTTTCTCGATAAGGATGATTTTGGAAAAGTGTCGAGGTCTCAACATACCTGTGCATCATCTTTTCATTGATTTCAGGCAGGCTTACGACTCTTTCGAACGAGAGACTCTATCGTCTGCTCTGGTGTCAATGGGTATTCCTAGTAAACACAATGCAAAATGACAGTACAGAACTCTCATTGCTGTGTACGAGGAGAGAACAAAATATCAGAGTTTTTTACAGTCGACTTCGGTTTAAGACAAGGTGATGCTATCTCTCCTATACTTTTTAATTTAGCCTTGGAATATGTGTGCCGTCCAAAGAAACTACCGCCTAATAACAATATCTTGCCAATAAACTTAGTACAGATGATTGCTTACGCTGATGATGTTGTCATCCTTGGCCGAACTGAAGCTGTTATGAGTGAGACTTTTAAGTCGCTTGAGAGTAGTGCTAGAAAAATTGGTCTGCAAATTAACTACAATAAAACCAAACAAATGAATGTTTCTAGAGAGGCTGAGAAAAAAGATTTGATGTGCGGCGATGAACGAATTGAGGGAGTTGAATCTTTTAAATAATTGGGATCAATGCTTGACTCAAACAACAGCATACTAACAGATATAAAAGCTCCAATCGCTGCAGGTAATCGAACTTTCTACTCAATTAAACCTCTCCTTGGATCACCGTATGTATCAACTAACACCAAGCTCAAGTTATACAAGACATTGATTAAACCGGTTGTGATATATGGGTCACAAACGTGGACCCTTACACAAAATGAAGAATTGCAGTTATCTGTATTTTAGCGTAAGATACTACTCTACATTTTTGGTCCACTTAAGACAGACGATGGAGAGTATGGATCCCGGTTTAACTTTGAGATCAGAGACCTTCTTGAGGGTCCTGATATAATAGGTTGTATCCGTTCTAATAGGATTGCTTATGTCGCTGTTGCGAATGACCGTAGTGAATATGCAAAGCTGTTTAGCCTGGCAACGCTCCTACATGGAGCATGAACGCCTTAATAAAAATAATACTTGCATATTTGGACAAACCATTCAGAATAATGTTTTATTTTTATTTTTAATACGAAGCATCGAATTTAAGCAAATATTAAATATGTGAGTATCTGAAATGACAAATTTATCCTGCTAGCAACTACAAGTATAGGTTTATTTTTGTTTATTTACAACCATAAATGTGTGCGTTATTAGAATTAATAGAATAAAATAAATAATTGTTAATTTTATTTTGTTGCGTGATTGCAGCGAACACAATATTAGTATTTTATTTGGTTAATGTTTAATGATATATTTTATTTTTAGAGTAAAAGTTAACAAATTTGCAAATTTGCGAGGGAATAAAATTCTTTTATTCTACCGACCGAGTAATATTAAATTAAATTAAGTAATTTTGAAATTCAATAGTAAAACAAGTAAAATTAATAAAAAACAACAAATTTTGAAAATGTAATGATATACATTGAAAGACATCAAATTTTATACTGATGAGAATTGAGAAACCAAAAAATCATAAAAATAAAAAATCTTTTTTTTTTCACAGTAGAAATTTAATTCAATTTAATCGCAGTAACCTTTGCCTCTTTTAATATGCGAATGAGAGGCATACGCATTTGCTTTATTGTTTTTTATTGTTTTTTATATTTATTGTTTATTGTTTTTTATATAATCAAAGCGGAAACGTTTTTGTTGCTTTTTTATAAAATAAGATCAAGTTATTTATACAATGCAATCAAAAAATTTTATTTCAAAGCTTAATACAATCAAATAAATTGTTTAATAGTGCTAAGCAGCATTCACGCAACCGAATAAAATTAAAAGCTGTTTATTTTATAGTATTAAGACTTTAATGCCACACAGTTATGGTTTTAAAAAATAAACTAATATTTATAGTTCCCGGCACGATAAAACAATTTATTTGATTTTTTTGAACTATGAAATAAATTTTGTTCATGTATTTTATTAATAATTTGATTGTATTTTCCAGAAAAACATTTTAGCTATGATTAAATAAAAAATAATAAAGTCAAACTATTGCGCATGTTTTCTCTCAAATATTGAAATTGGCTTCGTTATTAAGTGCCTCGCTTCACTCTCATTGTAAACCCTTGCTCGAAAAATAAAATACAGCATTAAACACTTACACAATAAATTACTATTATTTTGAATTAGGAGTAAGAACGATAGTTTTTATTTTTGCTCCTGTATTTGGAAATGTTATATTATTTTATGTTGCTCTGAAAGAACAGAGTTAGTGATGTAAGAAGCATTTTAAGCTATGTTTATTACACATCATATCTCTTATTACACATCACGTTCTTTTCCGATTTTATTTTCTATACACTTTATTTCGTTTACCCCCGTTGTTTTAAATTATATTATTTATATATAAATATGAGCAAGATATAACTTCCACTTTCACCCATCTTACATGAAATATATCGTAAAGTCTGCAATAGAATCTTAGCATATTTGCTTATTGTTTTTACACCATCTAAAAGTAGACGTGTCAACAAACATAATGATTAATTTTGCACTATTTTATTTGAGATCAATTAAACTCAAGTAAGTAAAGAAGTAATTGGAATATTTTCAATTCAAAGGTATGGTTTGAAGTTTCTCAGGAAAAAACTCCATATCACATTTTTCGTGTTTTGGTTGGGATTCGAACCTACCTCGTCAGTGCCCGGCTCGAATCCTTGGGCAGACATGCTATCCATTACGCCGTTGATGCGATGGCGATTTCAAAGTTGAAACTTCTTCATCACTTATTTATTTTTACTTAAGTTGAATTTTTCCACTGTCATTAGACTCCATATTATGGAAATGTTTTTACATTATATGGGATTTTTTGCATTAAATTTCTAGACAATACTTTGTGTGAATTCATAGAATGGGGAACATTTCTATTCTAATTAACATCCTAAGTCGTTTACTTACTTACTTGAGATTAATTGATCTCAAAAAAAAAATTCAAAATTAATTTAAATTCCCTTAATGTAGTCTAATGTTAATACATGCAGGACTACAAATTGACTAAGTGTCAGCCATTGATTTCACATTGATTGGAAACAATCAATAATGACTAAAATCGTGACCTAGGATGTTAATTAGAATAGAAATGTTCCCCATTATATGAATTCACACAAAATAATGATTAATGTTTTTTTTTTTAAACTCTTTCCTATACAGGAGTATTTTCGTGTGAAAATGAGGTTTAAACACTTTTTTGGTATAAAATCAAAATTAAACTTAAAAATAAATATTTTGATTCCAAAAAATTACAGCGTATTAGGGACATAATAAGGTATGTTTTCACCAAATTGTGCGGAAAAAAAATATTTTTTTGTGGAAGATAAAAATTAAAAACGAAGAGCCCTTTTTTCCTCGGTTTTTTCTATTTTAACGGCAAATTTTAGGTTATGTGGAAAAATGGTTTAGAAAAAAGGTTTAGACCTTTTTATTACCCACAACCTTTACTTTAAACTTTTTTCGATAGAAGGCCTAGTTTCGCTGAAAATCATGAAAAACCATTTTCTACCCCTAAAAGCTCACCCTATTTCGCCCCCCATAGCTCGGTTGACATTTAATTTATGTTTCCCATCATATGTGCAATATTTTCTTATATGTCCAATAGTTTTCACCCTGTTACTTATTTTTTCCATTTTTGGTCTGTTTTTAAGGTATCTAGACTGGTCTATTAGGGATTTTTTATATTAAGAATATTTGCGACAGATTTGTATTTTCATAACTGAAATAATCTCCAAACATTATTTTCTACTAGAATGACGCATCAAAGTATCAAATAATTATTTCAACCTCTTTAGCACAGTTTTTATCATATCTCATTATACTACATTGTACTCAATGTCTACTTTAATTGTAATCAATCGATGTAATAACAATAAAACTAATTATAACTGTTACTGTTTAGGAACCGCTCAAACATACGCAATTGTTAAATGAAAATTTATATAAAATTTGTTTTTCTTTTAATTTGATACATTTTGAAAATATATTGTGATAATATCAACGGGGGAAAAGTAAATAGAATTTTTGGTGGAAAAATATAACCGTAAATTACCAACTCATGTTTCTTACGATTTTATTCTTGCTTGTTATCGCTGTGTTGTGTATTTAAAGGATTTTCGAGGAAAATTAATCGTTTAGAATTTTTTGAGGTGAAAAGTTAGTTGAAAGATGCTTGTTAAGAAATTATTTTCGCTAGCTAAATGTTTAAATGATGTTTCAAAGAATTTTTTATAAATTTTAAAAATTTAAATGGAGATGAATTGCGTTGAACTTACATAATTAGAGATATATGTCACGATGTACTCAAATTGAACAAACTGTAATCAACATTTTTTTTCTATTTTTAGGTGAGTTTTTTTCACTGAAAATTTCTAGTTAAAATCTATCTCTGTGAATGCAAACCAAACTGTAAGTATTGATATTTGTATCTTTTGTGTAGTTGAATTTTTTTAGCTGTGAAAGTCATTAAATAAAACATTTTGTATACTCAAAGTGATTTTGATCTAATCCATTAATCATCTGTGAAACAGTAAAATGGGCTTGAAAAACAAAATAAAACAACACGAGTTTTAGCCGTTGTTAGTCTGTTAAATGAACCAGTTATAAGAATACCTAATTGAATATCGCACGTAAAATGAGATAAATCTATGTTTCCAAACCAGAACCGCAATGACGGAATTTACATATGTATTGGAAAATTTTATAATCCTTACAAATCTTCTTTCACGGAGTATAACAACTCTTTTCTTTTGTGTGCCAAATACTACTGAAAATCTTAAAAAAATTATTTTTTTCCATTTAAATTTATTTTACACATTTCAAGAACATTTGGTCAATTCTCAAGTATAGTTTTACAAAAAGATTAATCAATTTTACTTTAACCTTCTCGAATTCTCTTTATTTGTTATACTAAAAACTTTGGCAATGATAAATGTTTTAACTTCTTTCTGGTACTTGAAATATATATATTATTTAAGTTCATTGGATCAATATGAAAAATTTATCATTACAAAACTAAGGCGAGACAAATTTAAAGACGAACTGGAGCATAGCATTACAGCATAGATTTATTAAAGCAAAAATGTTTTTATGATGACGAAAAACGCTTGGTACAATTTTACTTTTATTGTTTATGATTTTTATTCTTTTATTTTTGTCTTCTTTGCTAACGAGAAAGGATGGTTTTCAAGAGTGGCCAGATTTTAGTATCTATTCTAGTGACCAGTACTCACAAAATAACTTGAACCTTTGATCGTTACAAGTTTTTAACTTAAAGTACTTCGCACACTAGGTAGTGGGTTTGTGCGTAAAACAAGTTCAAAGAGAGATAAATAACATTGTTAATCAAGAAGTGTAAATTGTAATATTAACTTTAAAGTAAATTAAAATAACTAAAGTTATGGTTCCGTACTTATTTATTGTGACCTAATAACCTTGTCGTATTTGCCATGTATAACGAGCGGCTGAATAGAGGTCACGGATTCTATAAAAATGTAGGCAGTTTGAAGATACGTGCGCCTTTAGTTTCTACCAACTAGCTTCAGTACGTGGATTTAGTATACTTTATCCTCGGCCCTTTAGAAATGCTGGATGGCCACGATAGTTAACAGGTGAACTGAAAAAATGTTTGAAAGGGAAGTAGGCTTTGAAGATTCAGCAAGGAGAAAGGAGCAAAGCTATCTTCTCTCTTCAAAAAATTATCTCACTTCACGATTGACTTAGAATCTCATCCGAAAATTAGCAATTCATATTGCACCAAACATGTTGTAACGACGGGTAAATATCTATTTCAAATTTTCTCTAGAACAAAAATATTTATTTCTAAAGAAAATCTCTAAATGATTTGCTATTTTATTTCGGTGCCAGCCTTATAACAATTCATTATCTTAAAATAATCCATGTCAACAAACATAAAAACATCGAGAAGATATATGGAAATGGTTTGACTAGCATGTTATATTGAGATGATATGAGAAAATTTTAAATTTATGTGCGATGATCTAGCTAATGTTTGATCGGGTGATTATGTAAATTTTATTTCAAAAGATGAGGTGTCAACATAACAAACATTAAACTATCTCTTTTATTTTATAACTATATATACCAAGTTATACCACCGATAGTTGAATAGAATAATAGTTTTTTGCTATTAAAATATCGATGCATTGGATTTTATACCACAAACTAGTATTATTCTATCTGTGGTTTAAACGCTCTGAACAATATTGACAGATAGACTACAGCTACCGTATTTCAAATTTGAATTTAAAATTATATTAATTGAAAAGCATTTCAACTAAAAATTATAATACTAAATTTTAAGTGATTTTGATGTTATGTTTTACAATCGCATGAAATTGTCTTTTAGATTTTACGTTTTGACGGTTACAATTTTCTTCATTATACTATTATACTATCTATCAAAACCATAATATCAAATAACTTTCTGTCATAGTAAAGTGGTATTATTCTATCCGTTTACACCGTAATAGTTTAATAGCTATTTGCTATTATACTATAATACTACCATGGTGTAAACATAGTGATAGTCTTGTATTTTAAAGTTTATTAATTAATTGTGTTTCTAATAAAAAGTTAATAGATATAATGTCTGGATATGTTGTACATAATGGTGAGCCTGCATTTGTTGGTATAAGACTTTGTCAAGAATTCATTCGTCTTTTATCCGAAAAAAGATAAGGAAAATAAAATGCTCTAAATGTAATAATATAATAAGATATAATACTATACTAGAGTAACGACTGTAAAGTATTAAGATAGTCTAAAGATATAATACTATAATATTACTATAATACTTATAATACTATAAAAAGATACTTTTAATATAATAAGAGACTAATAATACTTATAAAATACTTATAATAGTAATAATATTTATAATAATACTTATATATATATATATATATATATATATATATATATATATATATATATATATATATATATATATATATATATATATATATATATATATATATATATATATATATATATATATATATATGTATATATATATATATATATATATATATATATATATATATATATATATATATATATATATATATATATAAATATATATATATATATATATATATATATATATATATATATATATATATATATATATATATATATATATATATATATATATATATATATAAGTATTATTATAAATATTATTACTATATATATATATATATATATATATATATATATATATATATATATATATATATATATATATATATATATATACACCCAATTCTGTTTTTACACGGTAGATACGTTCCAAGTAAAGACGTGTAAAAAAAAAACCGTGCATAAAAAGACATGCGGCACATAGAAAAAAAGAGGATTGGTTCCATATCTGTTATTTCTGTAAAAATAGGTAAAATAAAATGATTTGTACAAAAAAACTATTAACAGAGTCTATATAAAAGACAAATTAAATTTTTATGTGCATGCATGCACAGTTTATTTCATAAAAAAAACAAAAAATAAATAAATAAAAATAAAAACAAATTATCACAAGTTCAGAAACAAAAGGAACATAATCCACTTCTTAAAGATTTAAATAAATTAAAAACATTATAAATTCATAAACAAAAAATTAAAAACAGTCAAAGTGATGAAAACATAGCTCTATTCGCTATCATCATCGGATATCACACGTGATCGCTTGCGTACCACTGGTTTTAGATCGCTATCATCACTAGAAATATTTTGTATTTCATTATCAAGTTCCAAGTGTGATTTTCTCATCGTGGTATCTTCAACAAAATCAGAATTTTCTTTTGCAGACTGGAAAGCACTGGTTCATTACCATCACTGCTGTCTGTAGAATCAACAGTATCTAGAGCAACCTCTATTATTTCGTCTTCATTTAGAACTTTCTCAACTAGCAGTTCATCAATATCATCAAATGTTAAGTCATCAAAGCCCTCTCCACCAACTGCGTGTGCTAACGTTATTATAGAGAAATACTCGTTCATATTTTCAGGCACATAATTTTTGCTTTTGGCACATTCTGGCCAAATTGCTTTCCAACATGCGTTTAGGGTTGATGGTCTTAATTCAGATATTGCTAACGCAGAATGTGTGATGCAGTCTTTAACAGAAAACTTTTTCCACGCATCAATTACTGTAAGTGTTTTATCATTATCTATACTGTCCAAAATATACTGGAAAGTTCGCTTGATGTAGTATGTTTTAAACGTAGCGATGATTCCCTGGTCAAGTGGTTGAATTAGGGATGTCGTATTTGGTAGCAGGAACAACACCTGTACATTTTGATGTTTCAACTCTGGATGACCGGGAGCATTGTCCACAATTAGAAGAACTTTGAATTCCAGACCAATTTCGTTCATATATTTTCTAACTTCCGGGACAAAACATTTATTGAACCATTCAGTGAAAATGGCAGTTGTCACCCATGCTTTTTTATTCGCCATCCAATAAACTGGTAATTTATTAAAGTCGACGCCTTTCATTGATCGAGGCTTAAGTGCGCGATTAACAAGCAGTGGCTTGAGCATGCGGTTTCCTGAAGCATTGCTACAAAATAAAAATGTGACCCGATCCTTTGCTGCCTTAAAACCACTAGCACTCTTTTGGGATTTGGCTACATATGTGCGGCTTGGCATTTTTTCCAAAATAAGCCAGTTTCGTCCGCATTAAAGACCTGATCTGGACTGTACCCACCATCAGCAATTATTTTGGCAAGTTTCGGTGGAAATTCTTTAGCAGCCTTTTGATCTCCAGAACCAATTTCTCCTTTGATTTTTATATTATGGAGTCCATGCCTTTCGAGAAATCCTGTTAGCTATCCTGCACTTGCAGAAAATAGATAGCTTTTATCTTGATTTGTTTAAGAGGATGTAGATGGTTCAAGTTCCTTTATCTTCTTGTAAATTCTTAATGCTTTTTCCTTTATTGTATTTTTATCAACTGGTATCCTTTTTTGTGCATTGTCCTCTATCCATATTACCAGTGATTTTTCCATTTTTTGTTTAACAGAGTCTCTCGTGTGACGATTTAGCAGACAGTTTCGTTTCAGATAAAACAGATCTTCTAATAGCATCTTCATTCCGTTAATGGTCCTTATTGTGGCTTCGTTTAGATTAAAACTCTTACCTAAAGACGTTGAACCTTCTCCATTTCTGAGGCGGTCTAAAATTTCAATTTTAGTTTCCAAAGAAATAACTTTTCTTTTAAGTTTCGGAGTCGTAGAATTCGACATTTTTCTAATAACCCTAAAATTTAATAAAGATATCAACAAGTTCGAAATGTTTCTAAATATGGCTTACACTATTTTTATCGATTCAAACTTTTTTATATCACTTA